>JANJGK010000003.1:20828549-20830614 GCA_039081455.1 Macrobrachium rosenbergii | reverse complement strand
AAATCGAAAAGTTATGAGATCATTGTTGCTATTACAAAGACACTCACCCCGCACACACACATACACACACACATACATACATGCATACTTACATAGATACATACATACATACATATTATATATATATACACTGTATATATAATGTTCACCTCGGGTCTTATTATTTGTTTTTTTTATTCATTGTTATTTTATCAGGCACATTTCTCTTTTTCTCTTATAAATCATTCCTTTTGTAGTGTTGAGGTTACGTCTGTTAATCATGGGTGTCGAATGCCCAGTGTTTGCTTACCTAAATTGGTCCTAATCACGTTCTCGTATTGGCATTTGCCTCTTGTCCCTGTACTTACATTTCCATGCGTCAAATTAAAAGTATTTTTATAGCTGAATATTTATGTTAAGAACACTGGGACAATATAATTTGAGTTACGTCAGTTTGAATTTTACAATTTTTCATTTATTCATTTATTTACTGGTTAGATGTAATTGATACTCATTTATTCACTTATTTGTCAATGAGAAGTCAGCAACCCTTAGATTGTTCTATATGGCAATCGTTTTTTTTTCTTTATATTACTCAGTTTTGGAATTCTTCTTTGTCTATTTTTTCATTCTCTTTTAATCGTCCATCCTCCTGTTTATGTTAAAAACTAAATTTTTTTTTACTTCATTTTTTAGTTTTCCTGAACAGAAAACTATTGTGCAGGCTTTTCTCTGTCCGTCCGCACTTTTTTTCTGTCCGCAATCTTCATGTCTGCCCTCAAATCTTTAAAAACTACTCAGGCTAGAGGGCTGCTAATTGGTATGTTGACCATCCACCCGCCAATCATCAAACATACCAAATTGCAGCCCTCTATCCTCGGTAGTTTTTTATTTTTTTTAAAGTTAAAGTTAGCCACAATGGTGCGTTCTGGCAACGATGCAGAATAGGCCACCAACGGCCCGAGGTTAAAGTTTCGTGGGCCGCGGCTCATACAGCATTATACCGAGACCACCGAAAGATATTTTCGGTGGCCTTGAATATACGCTGTACAGAAAACTCGATTGCACCGAAGAAACCTCGGCGCATTTTTTTACCTTGTTTCCATTTGTTTTTTGTCATCAGGTCTGGGCTACACAAGGACCATTGGTTCGACCGTATAATCGTCACTATGAAGTTAAGGGTTAAACATTAGTTGTCAGTAAATGGAATGCATTAAAGTTATTTTATCGCAGTGTATTCTTTGTTGTCGTTGACTCTAATTGTTGTGACGCTAGTTTATGATTTTAAGCCATCAATCTGTCACTGAGCCTGCACGGGCTCTTGCTCCATGAGCAGCCATGTGTGGCAAGCGTGTATTTATGTTCACCCGTCTTGGTACCACCTTATGAATTTAAATTGATTTGTTCCTCGTTTAAAGAGAGCTTTTGTTGACACCGAATTCGAGGGGGGAATACGTGCTGTTGAATTTGGCAAGCGAGAGATATGACTTGAAATAACGCGTGCTGTGCATATAACTCCTTTAACAGCGCAACTAATCCCGTTAGGGAAACTCGCCATTAACTTCAAAGCTGGCGATTTTCGATTGGAGTCTCTGGCGTTTGGGATGTGAAAGCCCCGTGGCGCTCTCATTTGAAGATATGCATTCTCTACTATTGATATGTATATATATCCCCGACATATATCCATATATGTATACATGTCTATCGACGCTGAGACACGTGGGCTCATTTTTCTTTTATTTGTACGCCCCCTTCAATTGCAGCTATGCATATGCATGCGCATTTTAGAAAAATGTAGATGGCTTGGTTTTTTTAAATATATATGCCCGTGTGCGCAGCCTTGAATTTGCATAGATGATGTCTGATGGGAAACATTAGCAAAATATTTTCGAATGTATATTGCATGTGTTTTGATTTTTTCGCAGCTCTGTCGAGGCAGAAATTTATTGTTATTTGACTGTCAAAAGATTATTATTATTATTATTATTAGTATTATTATTATTATTATTATTATTATTATTCGTCCATTTTGTTCTCTGAATTTGAGGATACTTAATGGGAAGGTATATTTGGGGTTAGTGATAAT
>JANJGK010000003.1:20793549-20823549 GCA_039081455.1 Macrobrachium rosenbergii | reverse complement strand
TAAAATGAATATAAACAAGTAAAAAATGCGCCGAAGTTTCTTCGGCGCAATTGAGTTTCTGTACAGCCGGTACAGCGTATAATCAAGGCCACCGAAAATAGATCTATCTTTCGGTGGTCCCGGTATAATTCTGTATGAGCCACGACCCATGAAACTTTAACCACGGCCCAGTGGTAGCCTATCTCATATCGTTGCCAGAAGTACGATTATGGCTAACTTTAACCCTAAATAAAATTACAACTACTGAGGCTAGAGGGCTGCAATTTGGAATGTTTGATGATTTGAGGGTAGATGGCCAACATACCCATTTGCAGCCCTGTAGCCTCAGTAGTTTTTAAGCTCTGAGGGCGGACAGAAAAAAATGCGGGCAGAATAAAGTGCGGACGGACAGAAAAAGCCTGCACAATAGTTTTCTTTTACAGAAAACTAAAATTAAGTAGGACGAAGACGTTAATATTAGGAGCACAAAACATTTTTCGATGAAAAGGCTGAACATCATTCTTCTCGTAACCTGTGGCTTCTTTGTTTACCGATGCGTTTTGACAAGACCAAGTTGCACTGGGGTCAGGTTTCTCTTGTCCGCTGTTGGCAAATGAAGTCGACGGTATCTCCGCTCTCCTTAAGGTTCACACCTTTTGGAAACTCGGAGATATTAAGAATTTCTTATTAGTCTGGAATCGGGGAAAGTTTGCGCTACAGTAAAGGTACTTTTTTTTTTTTTTACTGAATTGGGGTAATTGACTTTGAAAACAGATATGTTAAAGATATTCCAGATTGCCGTTTTATGAGTGCTTGAAATAAATGCACACACACACACACACGCACACACATATATATCTGTGTGTGTGTGTGTGTGTGGAAATTAACACATGAGAACGCATTTCACAGAAATATATATATATATATATATATATATATATATATATATATATATATATATATATATATATATATATATATATATATATATATATATATATATACACACACATATACATATATATACTGTATATGTATATATTATATAATTTCTGTTCTCATGTATATATATATATATATATATATATATATGTAATGTATGTATGTATGTATGTATATATGTAACACCGTGTGTTAGTATCAGACTGAATGACTGCTATAAGAAAAAGTATTTTCTGTGAAAAGTATACAAAAACTGAATGTTGAAAAATCATTAAACAGAGACAAGAGAATAACGGACATTCACATGCAAGCAATTACTGCAATTATTAATATATTTCTGAAAACCAACAAATCAGTGCCCATAAAGCACTTCGCACGGACACAATCAAACCGTCTGCCATTGCATCGTGCATTTGCACAATGGAGGCTCTTCATCTGTTCAGCCACACCGGATTTACGTCGTTCCGCTTCCAGTAATGGAGAATGTCATTCACCTCGCTAGCTATATAAGCCTATTGACCTCGGGGGACCAGCCCAACCGCTTAAGGTGCTCGATGCTGAACACAGAAGACTATATGTTTGTATGTATGTATATCTGAAATTTCTGCTTCATGTAAAATGTTGGGATTGTTTGTGAAACTATTTGCATGAATGGGTATCTGAAATCTCTGCTTCAGGTAAAACGTTGGGATGTTTGTGAAGATATTTGCATGAATGTATATCTGAAATCTCTGCTCCGTGTAAAATGTTGGGATGTTTGTGAAACTATTTGCATGAATGTATATCTGAAATCTCTGCTTCATGTAAAGTGTTGGGATGTTTGTGAAACTTTTTGCATGAATATATCAGAAATCTGTGCTTCGTGTAAAATGTTGGGATGGTTGTGAAACTATTTGCATGAATATATCAGAAATCTCTGTTTCAGGTAAAATGTTGGGATGTATGTGAAACTGTTTGCATGAATGTATATCTGAAATCTCTGTTTCATGTAAAGTGTTGGGATGTTTGTGAAGATATTTGCATGACTGTATATCTGAAATCTCTGCTTCATGTAAAGTGCTGGGATGTTTGTGAAACTATTTGCATGAATGTATATCTGAAATCTCTGCTTCGTGCAAAGTGTTGGGATGTTTGTGAAACTGTTTGCATGAATGTATATGTGAAATCTCTGCTTCGTGTAAAATGTTGGGATGTTTGTGAACTATTTGCATGAATGTATATCAGAAATCTCTGCTTCGGGTAAAATGTTGGGATGTTTGTGATACAATTTGCAGGAAGTGAAATAAAGTATATCTTGCATGTAATGTAATTATGCAAAACTGATTTGTTTTATAAGTATTTAATGAAGGGCCTGATGATTCAAGCTTCGCAACCGCCTTTATTTTAAATATCCGTCCTGGAGAATTGTCTGTCATGTCTTCCATTTTTTAACGTCCACATTTAACTCCTGTACTATGAAAGTAATAGCACGCCTGTAATTCTTCCACTTTATTGTCACAAGAAAAGCTGATCTCTGGAATCAATTTCTTCCAGCGTCGAACAAAAAAAAAAAGGAAAGTAATATATTTTTTTCCTAAAGAGAGGCCTTCACGCAAGACTACCTGACGCTGACTATAACTCAACGGATTTTTTTTTTCTTATAGGACTGATCTCACCGACCTTGCGAGCCTTTCAGACCGGGCATCACATAAATCGACATGAAATCCAATTAGACTAACTGCCTTTCATCCCGGTGTTCTGTGTTACTTAATACTGATGAAGCTTCACTACGTTTCCTTTCTTAGAACTGACCATCGAATGTATCCGAATTACAATAGATTGGAAGCTGTAAGTTGAGAGAGAGAGAGAGAGAGAGAGAGAGAGAGAGAGAGAGAGAGAGAGAGAGAGAGAGAGAGAGAATGTGTGTCTGTCTTTTGGAGTAAACCATTTTCGATTAAATGCCTCGTTTCTTCGATAACGTTCGGCCAGTGGCATCGCATTCCACGTAATCATTTATCCTTGACACCCCACGCCCCAACTCCTCCGTAAACACCCCTCTTCCAACAACACTCATTTCCATCCCCCCCATCCCCCCCCCAACCACACTCACCCCCAAAGAAACACCTACAGCCATAGAACCACCATACAACTCTAGCATCTATAAGAAGAAGAAGAAGAAGAAGAAGAAGAAGAAGAAGAAGAAGAAGAAGAAGAAGATAAAAACTATGGTCTTCTTCTGCTGTACTTCAGTAGATCTGGTCAGTGGTCAGGATTATATTTCAGACCCACGTCTTTTCATATTAGATTCTCCCTTTCCTTCCATTTAGATCTTAGGATAGAACTGGAGAACAAGGAATCGTCCTTTTGATGGCGTTTGTTGGTCTGTAAATGATTGTTTGGTAGTAACAGCAAACATGAATGAAGTTAATTATTAGGTACTTCACGCGATCTTGTCTGGGAGAAATCCTGGTTTTCTTCACACACACACACACACACACACACACACACACACACACACACATATATATATATATATATATATATATATATATATATATATATATATATATATATATATATATATATATATATATATATATATATATATATATATATATATGTATGTATGTATATATATATATATATATTTATATATATATATATATATATATATATATATATATATATATACACACATATATATATGTGTGTGTGTGTGTGTGTGTGTGTGTGAGACGAAGTAACACCGTGTAGTGGATCCACAACAAAGCCCAGCGCCATATTTTAACAAATAGCTTTCAACCTCTCCGGTGTCGGCAAGGGAACGAAGCCTTGAGAAGCTATTCAGGCTCTAGGCTTCCTTTTCATTTTAACTATTTCTGTAAGAAAATATTCAGCTGATGTTCCACACACCCTTAGCAGTAATAGAATAGTGAAAACTTCTTTCCGACATTGACCTATTTAAATAATTTTAAATCAGTACGACTCCTTTTGGTCAGGTGTGGAATGGAGTAAAAAAAGCCTGGTATTGACCTCCGGATTCTGACCACCAACAGAGAAGAATGAAAGTACATTTCGGATTAGCCTATCCCCAACTCTGAGTAGCAAGGTCCACAGATTAGTCCTTGGGCCTTGCTGAGTTTATCATATGGTTTTCATTCAGTTGCAAGTCTTTATATTATGTACAGAATTCATTTTTCGGGAAATGAATATAAATCCCTGCTTAGTCATCGGTTTCATTCAATTTAAGACACCATCCGCCAAGTTTATGACATTGTTCACAAATGTATGATTTTTAGTTTCATTTTTGTCATGTATCAATAATGCTTACAAAAAAATATAAATCTGAGAACGGTTTGGAGGAAAAGGATGAATTTGTGGGAGAATTTTGTGTAATATATTTTTTATTATATTTTTTTCCTTTTTTTAACATTTTATAAGTTGGGTTTATCTCCGTACCATAGTATTTTTTTAATGAAAATAACTATTCAAAGTATTAGCGTTATTCCGAAAATGTTCTAAGTTTTCTCGCGTCTATGGGGGTCCATTTGTTTACTTTTTTTTTTTTTTACGAAACAAGAAATCAAAATAAAAGAGCCGTCCCCAAAATATCTCCCAGCCATCAGCTAATAGGTTTCTAATCCAACACCCCATTTATTGGGCCAAGTAACAGCAGGTAACATCTGTGGCGCTTGTGTACCGATTTTAGTGACATCTGGCGGGAGGTAAACACTGGGGCAATTACTCGACAGTTCGAGTGTCCAAATAAGGATTGGGTTACCGAAAACCACAGGAGGAAGTAGGATGAGGCACAGTTAATGGTCGTGGATGATAATTCATGGCGTTTCTTATTCCTTTTGCTAGTAATTCATTTCTTTAGTGATTTCAGTGCTCTGAATAGGAAAGAATTCGCAGAGGGGAAGGGTCATTACTTCATACATGGAGATTATGTATTATTTCATTTGCTTCTTGTTTTGTCTATATGTTAGTTACTGTATATGGAAATTACGAAAATTTACCGGCAGACGGGGCTCGCAACCAGCAACAATCATTTAGATTCTGGGAGAGAGAGGAATGTGATTTTGTAGATAAAGGATCGTATGGAGAGGGGATTGCCCAACCTTAGCTGAGGTTAGCGGTTTCCTAACGATTCATATCTAATTAATTGCCTTTGTTGCCCATCAATCAAGAAGGGTGGCAAAAGAAGTTTTAAACATCTCAAATGAGATAAGTATTGTAGGTGGTACGTGGATTTAGTTTCTCGAACTATTTCTGCCCGCCTGGACATGTTTGGAATAACCTGGACATTCAGAATTTTGATAAAAGTGAAGATTCAGCGAAATTTTTATCAAAGATAATTCGAAAAAATGGAAGTGAGGACAGGGAGATGAATTGTTATACTCTATTCTGGTTTGGAGGCATTGAACTTGGTTAGATATTGAGATCCCCCTTTAGAGATTAAGTGCAAATATGAGATCCCTGAATCTGTAGCGGTGCAGGAACATAAAACCGTCCTTTGTATTTAAAGTGTCTTCTATTTTCCCATTTATTGGAGCGCTATATGTAATTTACTTAAATTGTACAACTTTTCAAAGATTAGGGGTAGGTATTTTCGACAGCATCAAGCCTCAAATTGGTTATGGGATGCAGGCAGTAAAACTTATATACCAAAACTCTTGAATATTGAAAGACTTCTATTGCAAGTGTGAACAATATGTCTTTGCGGCTGGACAACTTGACGTGTTTTATACTTTAGAAATATTTAGTTTTTTTTACGCTGCCTTTCGAGTATAGATCTGCAATATTCTGGAAGACTGATGAACATTCAAATATAGATTTACCTAGACCTGCCAATACACTTTTTTTTTTAAATCTTATTTTGATTGTACCATGTAAAGAGACATTCTGTCTTCAGCTTCATGATATTAATCTTTGCTTTTCCCAGATTGATGCGATCATCACTTCCACTAGGACGAAAGTCTCACTAAAGCGAAAATTCCCTCTTGGTTCAGTCATGATATTTCACATAATCCAATTTGCTTGTGCGATACAATTGGCCAAGTGAAACGAATGACAGGCTTAAATAAAAGTGAGATAAATCCTCTCCATCACCAACATAACTTGCAAGCTCAACCAACCGATAAGAATCTTAATTCACGCTGGTCTTCCCTCCGTCTGACCTATCTCCACCTACTGAAACCTTTCTCCACCAAGTGGTGCCTACCTCAACCTTCGGGAGCCATTTTACATCGTTGTTTTTCAATTTTATAAAATTTGATTTACTGCCTCCATGCTCTTGGGGCTGTTTTCCCAATTCGTAGAATTCCCTCTTCACTCTTTGGGGCCTTAGTCAACCGTTTTCCTCATTACAGGAAGTGGCTGTTTTCCCAGTTCATAAATTCCTTCTCTTTCTGGAGCCTCAGTCTTCCTTTTTCCTCATTACAGGAAATGGCTGTTTTCCCACTTCATAAATTCCTTCTCTTTCTGGAGCCTCAGTCTACCATTTTCCTCATTACAGGCAGTGGCTGTCTTCCCAGTTCATAAATTCTCCACTCTTGGAATTTCAATGTCCCCTTTTCTTCTTTATAGAGAGTGGCTTCACGAGGCTGCTATCCCCTACTTAAGAGAATTATGCGTATAACTCATTATTTATATATATATATATATATATATATATATATATATATATATATATATATATATATATATATATATATATATATATATATACATATACTCACTTTTTACATTTTCTTTTTTGTAAGGGGTGACTCCAGAAAGTGTTTACCCTTTGGTTCTCAGCAGTTGATTTGAATTAGGTTGCTAATCCCATGCCTTCACATTCCTCTCTTTGATCCAAGCACAGTCCCCTAACTACCTGGTACACAATTTCCTGCTTACAATTGATATCATCTCGCACGAGATCGAACTGTAGCAAATTGCTGATACTCCTTGAGTACGCGACCCACACACACACACACACACACACACACACACACACACACACACACACGTCACGTATTATAATCCTTCACATCTTGCCTTCCTAACTCTCTACACAACAGGCAAGACTCACGATGATAACACTTCCTTTTGTTGGTCATTTCTTGAATAGGTTACTACCAATGAATGCTTGCACCGCCGAGCTCTCTGTCGGTGAAATGACGCAACATATGAAGCTGATCTGAGTTTGGATGGGTAACTGTTTGTGATACAGAAGATGTTCTCACGGTGAACTCCTGTGGCTTTCTATATTGTCATGGCGTAGAGCTGGCAGCCTCATCCCCAAAAAATAAATGAATGGCAATGAGTCGCGATGATGCTCGAGAAATCAAGAGAGTGAGTAAATAAATATCTTTTTGTTTGTCTCCTTACGATGTGCACACATTCACCCCAAGTTATGGGAAAGTTAAAAAGGCGATAAAGAGATTTTTTACCATTATTTTAAATAACTACAACTATCAATTTAGGATTGCTAGGGGGCATAATGCAGCATTTTGAATTGTTAATCACGAATATGATTGCAAAATTGCAATCGATTGCAATTTGGTTGCAACAGAGCGATGTTGCCATCAATGTACAATACTAATTACATCCCTTTCATAACAATCTTGTCCTGATCGCGATATGAAAATTATTGGAATGGGCAATGGGAAATTTGATTACATTTCCGAGCTCTCCAAAATAAACTACCGAACCTGTTTTGAGATCAACGATAGAAATTACATGAATTTATTAAGGGTGTATATCAGAGTCTCGCCAGTTAATTTATAGTTGATACATCAAACTCTCTCTCTCTCTCTCTCTCTCTCTCTCTTCCTCTTTCTCTCTTTTTTCCTTTTATCTCTCACGCGGACACCTCACTTCTCTAATCTCCCTCTCTCGCAAATCTATTAATCTCTGATGCCGGAAGACTCGATTCTACGTTAATCTGATCCTGTCCGCGAGTGTCATCTCTGCCGGAGATTAATCTAATTAAGCATGTGTTAAGCGATCCTCCCTGTTCTCGTCTCAAAACTCAATCAGAGAAGCATGACTCTTGGTGTGAGGAAGGAGGGGTCTTTTCTTCAGGGTGTGGGAGAATAATGAGCAAATAAGTAACCGGGGCAAAGGATTATATGATTTGCTTCTTCGCCCGAAGAGTTTGTTTGTTCCGAGTCGTGAGCTTCGGGATAAGGGTGAACTCCTCTATCAGTCTTCATTACGTGGCGTGGCGTGGAGAGACAGCTCCGAAATTCTCACCTTGCCAAGTTTGGTGTTTTATATTTCGTTTCTTGAGATAAAGAATTATTATTATTATTATTATTATTATTATTATTATTATTATTATTATTATTATTATTATTATTATTATTACTGAATTTAAACAAACTTATCTAACCCTTTAGCTGTTCCAAAATTCTCATCTTCCCAAGTTTGGTGTTTTATATTTCGTTTCTTGAGATAAAGAATTATTATTATTATTATTATTATTATTATTATTATTATTATTATTATTATTATTATTATTATTATTATTATTACTGAATTTAAACAAACTTATCTAACCCTTTAGCTGTTCCAAAATTCTCATCTTCCCAAGTTTGGTGTTTTATATTTCGTTTCTTAAGACTTGGAATTTGTTTTTCGCTATTATTATTATTATTATTATTATTATTATTATTATTATTATTATTATTATTGAATTAAAAAAAAACTCTTATCTAACCCTTTAGCTGTTCCAAAATTCTCATCTTCCCAAGTTTGGTGTTTTATATTTCGCTTCTTGTGAATTAGAATTGGCGTTTTTTCGTTTTATTATTATTATTATTATTATTATTATTATTATTATTATTATTATTATTATTATTATTATTATTATTACTGAATTAGAAAAATCTTACCTAACCCTCAAGCTGTTCCAAAATTCTCACCTTCCCTAGTTTGGTGTTTTATGCCTTTTCGTAAGAAAGAACTTTTGTTTTTCGTTATTATTATTATTATTATTATTATTATTATTATTATTATTATTATTATTATTATTATTATTATTATTATTATTATTATAAAAGAACTGCCATCTAACCAGCCTCATATCCACTGATTTGAGAAGCAAGCTTCCACAGAAAAGGCTGTTGATATGAGAAGCAAAAGAAAAACTGAGGGAGGAAATAAGATGGAATAAAGGTAAATTCAAAAAGCAAATCGAATAATTTATATATTAAATACAGCGATACCAATCCGAATAACCAAAGGAATGGAACGGATTTTTATACGCGATGTTCCTTCTCCTGATTTTCTTCCGACTTATTTCTTAATTGCTTTTTACTCAAGAGAATATTTTTTATTTGGTTTTTGGCTTATCTTTCTCTATGATTTTTCTTCTGCATTTTTTGTGGTTTTTGTCTCTTTTTCATTTACTACTGTTACATGTTGTGAAAATTTGTTTATCAAATCATTGTCAATTCAGTTTGCATCAAATGAATATGTACTGATGAGGTAAAATAATAATAACAATCATCATCGTCATCATCATCATCATCATTATCATTCAGGATATCGATATCTGCAGCAGTTCCTCAGTGGATTCTTATTTCCTTCTTGAGTCACGTTGAATTGCCATTCATCATCATCATAATAATAATAATAATAATAATAATAATAATAATAATAATAATAATAATAATAATAATAATAATAGATCTTTGAAGGTATTCTGCGAAATCTGCCTCATTGTTTACTAAACTGATTTATGCATTTTTTTAATATCATAGTAATTTTATTTGCTATCATACAATAGACGGTTTTTCATACTCCTTTCTAAAAAGATCTGTGCAATATATTTCAAAACGTAATCAACTACAAAGGTAAAAGTTGACTATTGATTAGCTGTCAGGCAGAAATATTTACGTAATAGATTTTGTTATTGCATATTAATTTCTTCTTAGTGGATGTGACTTCATGATTAACGTGGTATATAAATTTCTTTGATGGAATTATTTGATGTGGAATAGAATATTTTGGACAGCAGTTGAAGCTTTCGAGTTCTCTCTCTCTCTCTCTCTCTCTCTCTCTCTCTCTCTCTCTCTCTCTCTCTCTCTCTCTCTCTCTCTTTCCTTATTTGTAAATGTAAATGTATGTTATTCTTGTATCAATATTTTTTTTTTCAAGAGACTTATTCCCTTTAACTGTATCTTATTCTGGAATGTATCCGATATAATTCAGTCTGGGACTAAGCCTTAATATATTCTCTCTCTCTCTCTCTCTCTCTCTCTCTCCCTCTCTCTCTCTCTCTCTCTCTCTCTCTCTCTCTCTCTCTCTCTCTCTCTCTCTCTCTCTCTCCCCCCACTTATTTGTGAATGTAAATGTATGTTATTCTTGGTATCACAATTTTTTTTTCAAGAGATACTTATTCCCTTTAACTGTATCTTATTCTGGAATGTATCCGATATAATTCAGTCTGGGACTAAGCCTTAATATATTCTCTCTCTCTCTCTCTCTCTCTCTCTCTCTCTCTCTCTCTCCTTATTTGTGATTGTAAGTGTATTCTCTTCTCGGTATTCTAATTTTTTCAAGATGCTTATTCCTTTTTTTAACTCTCTCTTACTCCGGAACGTATCCGATATAATTCAACCTGCAGTTACGTCTCTCTCTCTCTCTCTCTCTCTCTCTCTCTCTCTCTCTCTCTCTCTCTCTCTCTCTCTCTCTCTCTCTCTCTCGATCTGCTACCCGTTGGACCATGGACATCAATATCTTCCTCCTCACTTCCCTTATAACTAAATCATTCTTGTGCTTCAGGTCTTTTTCCAATTGATTAAAGAGGAAAGATTTTTTTTTCTTTACTTTTTTTTGTGTGACTCTCTATCACATTCAGTGTACCAGCACGGTCACAGATTCTTGCCTTTTGAAGAGTTTTTCGTTACATCTTATATCTTTCGTTTCGGAAAAAAAAATCTCAACTTTTTTTTTTTTATAGGGGATTAGAAGACCAACGGTGTGCTGATACCTTTTTTATATATAGCTGTGAAATAATCTCAGTAGTTTCAACAGTAAAATTATGAATTTACTTTTCTCGGTAATACTGTCTAGGGAATTTTATTAAAGATTATCCTTCTGTCACTATCGAGAAACAAGTATATAAATGGGTGAATAAGGTTAATAACAGAAAACGAAGGTTTGTGAAGGAAAGCATCTTCCCAGTGTTTTGATTCTGATGCTGGAAGCAGAAAGAATAAAATTGCTCTCCTTGTTGATACTGGCTGGTGCACACACACGCGCATACACACACACACACACACACACACAACACACACACACACACACACATATATATATATATATATATATATATATATATATATATATATATATATATATATATATATATATTTATATATATATGTATATATATATGTCTATATATATATGTATATATATACAGTATATATACATACATACATATATATATATATATATATATATATATATATATATATATATATATATATATATATATATATATATCTTCATCACCCGATGGCATGAAAATATGTACACTCTGGAAAATGGTATTTATGCGTATTTATGCTTGATACTCATAGGGACCAGTTTAGAATGAGATATATCGCTCATCAATTTGTTAATTGCTACGTTGTTAATTTGTATGAGACGTCGACTCTTGAAAGACGAATGGCTCTTCACCCAAAAACCATATGTTGAAAATTATTACAACCACAATAAAGCTAAACTTAAAAGTTGATGTTGTAAAGCAATACATATCATGAGCACTGGCTGCATGATTATTATTATTATTATTATTATTATTATTATTATTATTATTATTATTATTATTATTATTATTATTATTATTATTAGTTGCCCAGTAATGTTTCCAAAAAATGGACGGAAATAAGAAATAGCGTAGAGAAAAATAAAGCTAAGTACATGAGAAAATTTTAGATTTTTTAAATATCGTAAAACCTACGAAATAAAAGCGAAAATTAACACACCTCAAAATTTCTTGGATTACAAATGGATTCCTAAAGAAACTCAAATAAGTTCATCTTTTTACTGGCTGAAGATTAGACATGAAATACACATTAACGCGGCCAAATGAACAGTGAAGCTGGTTTTCCCCGTAGACATTAGCGCACCATGGTAATAATAATAATAATAAAAATGAAAATAACAGAATTTCCATCTTCATAAAGCCGCGAGCAGCGCTGGGAAAGGCCGTGCAGAGTAATGAAAGTCAAACTCAGTGTTTAAGGAAGTACGCTTAATAAAGAGATGTCAAGATAACAATGTGAAAAATTTATTTCTTAGATTTTGATATAAATCATATTTTATGGAAATGGTTTGTTTACACCGTAAACATTATTTTATTTGATTGCTTTTACCTGTCCCATATTTCATCATTACGAAGGTAGAAATCTTATTTCCTTTTAAGAAGTATGATTTTATTTGATATTTATAGAAACCTGCGTTTAAGCTGTTAATTATACCTATGTACAACGAGAGAGAGAGAGAGAGAGAGAGAGAGAGAGAGAGAGAGAGAGAGAGAGAGAGAGAGAGAGAGAGAGAGAGAGAATGCACAAACTGAGATAGGTTAATTAATCCTTTTTCGTAAAACAGTAAATTTTGATGTTGAACGTATAAAGTGTTACAGCCAAACGGAAGAGAAGAATGAACAGTTTTGAACAGGAAATGAAACACCCCCACGACAAATGTACATACACACACACACACATGCACAAAAGCAAAGTAAGATATAAATCCACCTTTATAAGAAAGGAAATCTTGCGAATAAAAGGGATCTGGAAGCAGAGAGAGAGAGAGGGAGAAAAAAAAAAAGGGAGAGAGAAACATTAAAAAAATTTCTGTTACCTTAAAGATTAAGAGAAATAGCTATTAACCAATTTTCCTTTAATCATTCCAGGTTAAACAAAAATGAAGACAGCATACGTGATGGTTTTGCCTTGCTCTTCTTAGATGTTGTGTTCGAGAGGTAAGTATTTATTGCCTTTTTGTTAATTTAAAACAATTTTTATGTGCCTATTTTCAGATGTAATTATAGGGTACAAAGAAGTCTTATTTTTGTAGGTTTATTGTTATTTTCTGTAACATTACATTGATCGTGTACGTATTTGGGGAAATTAGGGATATACCAATAGATTGACTCTGATATCCACTCTATTATTTGTTCTGTTACCCTTTGCTTTGATAGGCAGAAAAACTCGTTACTAGCGTTTGATTCCTTTTCATAAGCGAGAGAGAGAGAGAGAGAGAGAGAGAGAAACAAAATTTTCGCTCAGTATCAAACCACGTAAGAATCAGGTACATTGTCATTTACATTATTATTATTATATTATTATTAGAGTATTCCCGTTTCGGCAAATGATTTGTTATTGCATAACAAAAACTATTGTGAGAGCCAGCAACCGGTCCCTGATTAACTGAGATTTGTAATGAAAGAAAAATCGTCACGGAATATTTTTGCTAAGAGCGTTTCACTTACAAAAATTCATACAAAGTAGGAGGGAATCTTTTACTGCGGCCTTTTAATTGCTTTTTTTTTCATTGGTATAAGAAAAATGAATAAGAAACAAAATATAATAACCCTGTAGCGACAGATTTTGTGCACATATTATTAGGAATCCACGAATTTGTTTTTAGACTTCTGCATTCATTTGCAGACACGCATGAAGGAGTTACTAATTTTCAAAGCAAATATACTCTTATTTTGTCTTCGGCTTTCATTTGATGTTTGTCACGAATACCATATAATGCAGCTTTCACTAACATAACTCAAAGCAAACAGTTTTTTTTTTTTTTTTTTTTTTTACGCAGGATAGTTTCAAAATGTTTGTAATTTTTCTTGGCGGTTAAAAACCAAAGTTTCTCTTTGCCTATTGTTCCTGCAGCATTTAATCATTCATGATTTTTTTTACTTATCTCATTTTGCTTGGAAACCTCTAACGCCACACACCATCCAAATATTTTTTTGCCACAACATTTACAGTTTATAAGGAAATTTGTAAATATTAAATCAGGAGCTCGTATTTTTTTCCGTGAAAGTAAAACATTTCAACATGATCGTTCCTATAAAACAACACATTCCAGTTCAATATATTCCAGTCTTTGCAGGTTTTTCCAAACATATCCACAGACCCCGAGGTGAGGACAAGCCCGGTCCCTCAAGACAGAGGAATCAAATCATTTTTTCGGTAAAAGTAAAACATCTAAACAAATCGTACCTATAAAACAACATATTCCAGTTCAATATATTCCAGTCTCTCCAGTTTTTCCAAACGTATCCACAGACCCCGAGGTGAGGACAGAGGCCCGGTCCCTCAAGACAGAGGGAATCAAATCACGTTAAGTGGTTTTTAATTCGATGGCGTTCATAAACAGATTCCAGGGAGTTTTTTTTACATGGACACATCCGACTAACCTCAGTTAGTTTAGGCCTACGGCGTCAACTTGGGTGGATATTGGATATTGATTGGGATTTTTCATTTTTTTTTCTCCTCCCATGCTTCGGTCTTTTTGGGTGGGTGGGCGCAGAAGGGTGGGTTGGGTTTTCAGTGATTAAGATCCAATAAACGAACCGGCAGAACGAAACCTTCGAACTGCTTCGGAATCGTTTCTTGTCTCGGAACCGTTTCTCCTCTCGAAGGCGTTCGGGAAAAGGAGGAGGGAGATGAGGTGTGAGGAGTGAAAGAGGAAGAAGAAGGTGAAGAGTAAAGGAGGAGGAGGAGGAGGAGAAGGAGAAGGCCATGACTGCGAAAAGGAGAAGGCAATAGAAAAGAATGGGGAGTAGGATAGGGAAGATAGGAAAGGAAAATGAGAAAGAAAGGAGGAGGAGAAGAAGGAGGATAAAGAAGGGAAGGGAAATGAGGAATAAGTATAATAATAGAAATAAGAAGAAGAGACGAAGGAGGAGGAGGAGGAGGAATAAGGCGAAGGGGGTGAGAAATGGGAGGAGGATAGGTGGTGGCGGCCCACGGCCCTTAAAAGTCCTTCCCTCTTCGTCTTTTGACTTAACTGATCCTGCGTTCTTGAGGTGAATCCAGGTATTTCCTTATCATCCTTATCATCTTATCGCCAACTACTCTGGGAAATGAGAGAGTAATTTCCTCTCCCCCTCTTGATGATCGCGTTTATCCGATAAGGTCAAAAAGGATAATTGTGTCTAATGGAAGTATCACAAGAGCTTACTTATTGTGGCTGCCTTTATGAAAGGGGAATCGGGAGATGTGGTCTGTTTCATCGGTCTTGTTACGTGCCTGTTATTTATATATGCCGGTATACATACGTACATATATATATATATATATATATATATATATATATATATATATATATATATAATATATATATTATATATATATATATATATATGTATATATGTAAGTATATGCATATATTTTTTTTCTACATTTCATGGTCTATTTTTCTGCATCGTTCGTGGCACAATTTTCTCTTAAAAGGTTATCCACTTACTTTTTTTATTTCCTTTGCTTTGCCCTTGTGATTTTGAAACTCCCATATTGTACATTTTTATTTTACTTGACAAAGTTCCAATTCTCTGCATGACCAGATACCCTCACCAGGTTGTCACAATCCTGTTCATAATAATTATGTTAATTACATTCCCACTTTCTGCTTTAGTCAGCCAGTTTTAAACTTGCTTACACGACTGTTTACTACAATAATTTCCTCCTACCTCCATACTTCTTATATGACATGTAATATTTATTTCGTAGTTACGTAATCCTCCTGTGTTGTTCTATGCCTCTCCTGTAAAAGTCATGGTTACCTCAAAGCTGAAAAAAGTTAAGTAAATGCCAGTTAAATATTGAAGTACTTTTTTCGTTCACATTACAACAGGATATCAAAACTGAAGTCGGAAAACATTAAGGAAAATCTTATACACAAAATCAAAGCGAATTTTAAAACATGTTTTATGGAAACTAATAGAAAAAAAAAGGAAGTGTATTTAAATAACAAGAACGCTACTGATTGCATGATTCGTAATTTAAATATTTTTCTTGTCTCTGAGTGCCACCTCAGTCTGAAGAGTTCCAGTTCAGTTTGCTCTGTGAGAATGGTCGCCGTTCCTGTATGAAGTTTGAAAGTAAGTAATTTATCCTTTAGTTTCCTTCCAGAAAGTGTCTCTGTTACTTTGATCAATAAAATGTGGACCCCGCTGGTTCTTTGCAGTGTCCCTTTGGCCCTTTTACCGTACCTCCGTTCATAGTCTCCTCCTTCCATCCGACTTCCACCCTCTCTAACAATTGTTTCAAACCTTCTTACTGTCAAATTCCCTCTCAGCGCTGAATGATCTCACAGGTCACAGCGCTTGGCTTTTGCCCTAAATTCTATATTCTATTTTAATAAAGTGTGGAACCCATTGTGCTTACCAATGACCGCTTGTGACTGTGTCTTTGCGTTTAAGAAGGTAAAATACATTTATATATCCTGTCCTAAACTTTATCTAATCGTTAATTGCCTCACAACAGCGAGTACCACTGATAGTATACATACACATATAATATATATATATATATATATATATATATATATATATATATATATATATATATATATATATGTGTGTGTGTGTGTGTGTGTGTGTGTGTGTGTATATACTGTGTGTGTATTTATATATATTCATATATATATATATATATAAGTAAATATTTAGTGCATATAAGCATTTATGTGCAATGTGACATAAATGACCACACACACACGCACACACACACACATCTATATACAGTAGATATGTGTGTGTCACAATGCACATAAATGCACGTTTTCGCATAAACTTATATACATTAAATATTCAGCTTTTCACTGTTGAATTTGAATCTTGTCCTTGCAGTCTGTCTCCCTTAATATCACTTCCTTATTTTCCGTTTCGATTGCCCAATTATTTTCTTGTTACATGAAAGATCATCTTTATCGTTAAACCTCAGGTCCCCTTTATGGAACAATTAAATTCCCTTATAAAATTTCGTGTGTCGGTTGGATGAGCTCTTTCTGGTTCTTGTGCATTAATTATTTGGTAAATGAGCAAGTATCAAATGTGTTTATTTATTTCAGTTTAGGATATTTCCGTACATTCGCGGGTGATTCTGAAATGCGTTTGATACATCTCATTCAAGATAATGTTTTTAGGAAGGAAATGACATGCTATTTTGTCTTATACAAATAATTCAATTGCTATTTGTATTCGGTAAGTATTTATCGTACAAGAGAAAAATACTTCCTGTGAAGTTAATGCCTCTTAATAAAATGTTTTTTTATTAAGAGAGAAGTCCAGAGTCACTTATCAGGGTAACTTTCTTATAATATATCGTTTTTTTTTTCCTAATCATTCACAAGTTTATCTGATATCAAATAAAAAAGGAATGATAATGTCAGAGAATATCTGAGTCCTTCATATTTCGACTTCTACCTACGAGGCCAGTTTTAGGGTGTGGGCGAAATGCATTATTAATTGTTAACTCCCGCCCAAGATAAAGAAACAAAAAAGCCACTTCGTCTTGTATTCGGCAAGAGAAACAGTCCCCGATTATTCAATAAAACTAACCTTTTTATTAGACGTTCTCATGTTCGGGATCAGTTTTAATTGTGTCAGAGATAAGGTATCGACCGAATCTTAAGAAATGTTTTCATGTTACGACCTTTGATAGCTGATTTAAACTCGCCTGTAATAAAAAGAGTTATGTCGTTAAAAAAAAAAAAAAGATGCAATTAAGGAAAAAAAGTAAAAAAAAAAATCGGATACCTCCTGCTGTACACTGAATAATTTTGATGTTGGATTTCTTGCTTGAGCGTCTACTGACTGCTTCTGCTGTTTCAGCAGAGGGTTACCTGCTCACTGGGTGGTCTTGGCCGTAGCCTCGTAAAGTGGGGCCATTCTGGCTCTAAACGATCCATTTAAAAGCTTTATATAATCCTTTATGAATATCATATTTGTAAAGGGTCGTGGGGTGGGGGAGGGGGGAGGCTGAGGATAGTGGGGGGGAGGGGGTGTCTCTACCCTTACTAGCTGGCGCTTGGACGTGGATGAATGTAGATGTTCTTCAAATGTTTCACGATTTTTTGGAAATAAGGCGATTAATTGCGAATGAGAGTAAGATCTGCCACATTTTCTTTTCACAGATATGATTACGAATAAGAAATAAATGCAAAGGAATGTAAATCGAGGACTAAATTTAAACGGTGAATGTTGAAGATTGCTAATAATTTGTTTGGATAAGAAAGAATGGCCAAAGTAAGTTGGGCCACTGCGAAAAGAACAGAAATCTAGAAAAGCCTTTAAATCATTTATCCCAAATTTGGCAAAACGAAAATATCACTCGAGAAAGACACTACACTTTATTATACTATACTTTTTAAACTGACTTCCGCGAATATTGTTTTTTATTCAAGTCTCACTACGCTTCGATGACTTTTTTTTTTTTCCTGGCGCCTTACCGGTGACGGCAATAAGGCCTCAATGCCCGACATCCATATGGACCAATGTCGCCTGATATACCCTGCTCCCCACGATCTTTTCTCTACGCATCCATTGTGTGAGTGTCATTTCTATTTTCTCCCTTTTTTTTTTTCTTTTTTTTTAAATGCTACTGGATCTTATGTTACACTGGATTCCATGTGAAGTTTCGTCGTGAAGATACGGACTTTATGGCATTTAGTCTGATGCACCGTCTAACGGCGTCGTTCCTCTGTTTAGTTCGAACTCTTGCTGGGTTTTATTAGCAAATACAATTAGAAGACGTCTGTGACATTTTTGAGAGAGAGAGAGAGAGAGAGAGAGAGAGAGAGAGAGAGAGAGAGAGAGAGAGAGAGAGAGAGATAGTGGATTGGGCGAGGGAACGGAGGGATTACTATAGTGGTACCAGCTGCTACAATAGAATTTGATAAAGACTTTTCAGGAAAATTACATTATCAGTTAATGTAAAAAGATGAACGAAGGATTCCGGGACATCTGTGAATAATAATAATAATAATAATTGTTGATGTTCGTTGTTTTTGCCTAGCTGTTAAGAAGAAAGACAAACCTGAATAGAAACCAGTTTTTGATAAGACATTAAATTGTGTTGTTTGCCTTTGAAAAGGCCTGGAATACCTGAAGGTGCATGGGCGATTCTTGTCATAATTGTATATCATTGTTGTACTTGGTAAATATATCACTCGGGCGGACCGCTATTAGGCTCCAGCAGCTCTGCTTGAACAAGAGCCCGTGCTGACGGTGTATGTAAGCATTTTAAATGATGCTCCTAGAATTAAGAATTACATAAAACTAAATGAATGTTGCTACAAAACTGCGTACCTTTCGCTGAAATATATGAAATAAATTCTGATGATAAAAGCGTATGCCTTTAACAGTATAGGTTTCATTATACTGTATATCTAGAATTCCGCCTTCGAATATTGAAGAGTTTTCCTTATGTAAAAATTGTGGGCATCTACCATTTACAAAATTGTTTATATTCTCGAAATCAACGACGCTCATGCTCCTCCAATATCCTCGAGCTACCATTGTTTTGTACGTGTGATGCTAATTGCTTCAGAGTGCAGTGAGGTGAACGCATAAATCAGCTTTTTTTTTTAATGTTTCCATCTTTAGCGACAATAGTTCTCAAGCTCTACAACCTTTATATGTGTTTTAATACTGTTCCTTCTCTTTATCCAGAACCAAATTATACGTCGTTTCTGAGCAGAGCTCTGGATTCCCCTTCCTGATTCCGTACTCCCATTACTCGCCTAACCTCCCTTCCCTGGAAGAAACAGATGTCATCTGCGGGTCTGGGCTAGATAAAGGAACTGGGCCGCCAGTCCCATTAGTCTCGCCACCTTAGCGTGGTTTTGCGAGACCGGAGCGCTCTCGGCGGATCTCCCCATATTTTATGCACTGGGCCGTTTCAAGAGGTCCTCCCGTGTATTTCCTTGCTCTGAGACCAGTTGAATCAGTTGGTCCGGTGGATTACGCACGCCTTACATGAGAGAGCATCGCGCGACAGGGAGAAGATGTGATCAAACAACCACTAACCCCACCACCGCATTGCAAGGACTCGACTTGAAAAGGACCACCTACGAACTGTCTCCCATAATTCTCTATGGGAATTAATTTTTCGTAGTTCTCTCTCTCTCTCTCTCTCTCTCTCTCTCTCTCTCTCTCTCTCTCTCTTCCGCCCCACGGTTGAGCGTTTTGTCATCTAAAGTGCATTGTTCCTAATTTGGGTTTTATACTGATGGGGCAACTGAGTACCGTTTCAGCTTTTCATTGTATTATTTTAAAGGGTTTTCCATTTCTCTTAGCCGGGCAGAAGTCTTCCCTGTTGAAATGTAAATAGTCTCTGATAAAGATATTTTGTATCAATTCCAGAGCATTAAATTATGTAGAAACGACTTCCAAGCCAAAGGACCTAAAAGTTGTTCTCATAAAATTGTGGATGTAAGAAACACGCACACACATACCTATACACACACACTCACACACACATACGTATATATAATATATACAGTATATGTATATATATATATTATATTATATTATATTATATTATATTATGTATACGTAAGCATACATGCATGTATATATGTATACATAAGGAGAGAGTGTGAATCTGCCATAAACGGATGATGAATTGTATTATACAAGTAGTGATCTACCTTAACTCGTATTAAAATAGTATTTTATTCCTGATTGTTTTACTTGCATACAATAAGTTTTTATTTAAGAGTTTATAAAGTAGCTTCATTTTGATTAGGAAATATTATTTTATCTTACCATTTAAATTCTCTATTTCTGTCCCCTATACTTCTTTCTACCCGTCTTTTCTTTTGGGAGTCGGCCGGTGTTTTATCTCATCAATTTTTATCCTTTATTTTTCCGTTGCAATTAATTCTTCCATTTCATTTGCCACAGTTATCCGTGCTGCATCCCTGTGGACCCGTAGAACATGCGCCAGCGATTAGCAACGGAAATATTATGAGGGTGAAAAAAATATATATATATATAAAAATAATAGCAACAGAGCGAAATCGGATGAAAAATTGCCCTTCCCTCGAGCGCCCTTCCATTCCATTTTATTTTCCTAAATTGCTTTCAATATGCGGAAACCTCGAATGTAAATTTCATTCCGGGTCCGGTAAAGTATCCTCCCCCTTCCAATTAACCCTAATGGGTATCGAGATTAATTAATGGGTCCAAACAACGGATTCGGGTCATATCCATTTCTTTGTTAAAAGACGATCACGGCAGTCCATCAAGGGTGCGCTCTACGTGGCGCTGCTCGTTTCCTCTCTGGTCTGGCGTTTGCATGTGCGGTGCTAAGTTGGAGAAGATGTGTTTGTGTATGAGTCATTTTTGTAATGGCTCGTTTTACGTTGTTGTATGTATGTATGTATGTATATATGTATATATATATATATATATATATATATATATATATATATATATATATATATATATATATATATATATATATATATATATATGAAATTTTTATCACATCGTGATTTACATACAATCATGAAGCTACAAAATCGTTTAATATCCAATTCACGCCACTTCGGGAATATCTCCGATGGGGAATTATCACCGAAGGGGAATTTATAAGCAAGATAAATGCATCGGTGCTGCCGGGTCTCGATCCCTCGACACAGTTACCTTCCAACGACTCCAGTCGACGGTCTACCCACTGAGCTATATATATATATATATATATATATATATATATATATATATATATATATATATATATATATATATATGTATGTATATATATATATATATATATATATATATATATATATATATATATATATATATAGAATGAGAGAGAGAGAGAACGTGTCATTAATTGCAGGACAATTTTGTTTAATTTTTATTTTCAGTATTAGGCACTAAATAGCCTTTAGGTATTTGCCCATGAAGGGATTTATGAAAGGTCACCTATCATGACCGGAAATCGTACCCACCATGCCTTGCAGCGTTGGCACATTGACAGCAGTATAGACTTGATGCCCTCGGGCATGAAGGGAGTTTTAAGTCCATTGTTTCCCATCTACCAGCCTCAAAAAGCACTGGCTCCTATCATGGTTAAGTACACTTATATATATTCCCAAGGCACATTTTATTGGCTATTATTATGCTATTTGTAGTTTGGTATATGAGAATGTATTTATGGCAGCTGCTGTTGAAAGTTTCCGTAAGTTTTCCTTCATTCAGGCGTCAGTGGAGCAGAAAATGCAGTGCTTAAATAACTTCACACAGTGCTAATTGGAAAACCTGCTTCGTCAATACGAATTTTTAACGCTTCAGTTGATTGTCTTCATTACAATTTTTAGAAATCAAAAAAGGACGCAAGGGGAGCGAGGACTTATTTCTCGTCATGTGGTTCACTGACCCGGACTATCAGTCAATCAGAGTATGTGTTTTAGATTAACCAGCTGTTATGTCCGACCAACTGTAGGCGTTTGAAATAATGAAAAATAATGTGAAAAAATTATTGACGATGCTGGTGCCTGAGTTTGTAAAGTATTAAATAGATGTAAGGGTTTTGGAGTTTATAAACTTTCTTGCAACACTGACATATGAAAGAAGATAAATCTACTTACATATAAAAAAAACATCGACCACATGATATTTCAAGCTGAATGCTTCTCGTCATAAATTTATTCCTTATCTTCACACGACTGTTTTTTTTTTTTTTTCCCCGTTGCTGTCCCTTGTCCTGTCTTTTTTCGTATTGCTTCTTGTCGCTCCCCCCCCCCCGCCCCCGGCCCGCCCCCAGTCGCGTTAGTCATCCTGGACTAAGCCCACCTTTTTAGTTTTCTGCAAAAGAAAACTATTGTGACGGCTTTGTCTTTCCGTCCGCACTTTTTCTGTCGCCCTCAGATCTTAAAAACTACTGAGGCTAGAGGGCTGCAAATTGGTATGTTGAGCATCCAACCTCCAGTCATCAAACATACCAAATTGCAGCCCTCTAGCCTCAGCAGTTTTTATTTTACTCAAGTTAATGTTAGCCATGACCGTGCGTCTGGCACCGGGCCGTGGCTCATACAGCAATATACGCTGTACAGAAAACTAGATTGCGCCGAAGAAATTTTGGCGCCTTTTTTTACTTGTTTTCTAGTGTTTTGTCCTGTTTCCTTATTGCTCCATTTCAATCATTTCTTCTCCTTATTCTTCCGTGTCTTCTTCCGCATTTTATCCGAAAGTTTTATTAATACCTTTTCATATCTCCCTATCATTGTTTCTCAGCAATCTTTCTCCCTAGTACACTTTCATATCTACCTGTTCCACTACCTCAGCCTACTCCTCTTCCTAGCACCCTTCCCCATCTTCCCCATTCCTCTTGCTTATCCGAGTCTCTTCAATTGCTCCTTCCCATTCGGGAGGGACACGACCCTTGGGAGGCCTTTATGGTGTTGTCGGCTGGTGATGGCGGCGGTGTTAGGCGCAGATGACACGGCCGATAGCCTGCCGCTTTAATTCTAGTTCTGCCTCATAGGATTCTTATGGCTGGTTAGAACACGCGTCCCTGTCCTCCCACCTTTCTGGGGAGCACCTGAGAATCGGCGATTTCATTCGCGGTCCCTAACCCTTCCTTCCTCCTCCGCTGTCCTTAGGCACTTCGGTGTAAGTGGTACTCCTCCGTGGGATTAATTTGTGATAGATCTTGTTTATTTAGTTTTTTTCTCTCTCTCTCCAGAAACACATGAAGTCAAATTATGTTCGACCATTTTCAACTTTCTGTGCGTGATTAGATAAAGGAACATATTTATGTCCTCGTTTTAATTTATCTTATTCGTGGACAGTTTTCTTATCTTGTGATGTTTTTTATTTGGGTTTTTTTTTTATTTTTTGCTCCAGAAACACATGTGATAACTGAAGTCAAATTATATTAAAGATTTTCAACTTTCTATGTGTAATTAGATAATGGAAGATATTTTAATCTTTGTTTTAATTTATCTTATTCATAGACAATTTTCTTATCTTGCAGTATTGGTTTCAAATCAGAATATAATTCTTAGCTGCTACAAGCTTGATTACTGTGTGGACACAGACATAGACAAGTACAGACATGAATATATATATATATATATATATATATATATATATATATATATATATATATATATATATATATATATATATATATATATATATATATGTATATGTGTGTGTGTGTGTAGATAAATAAACACAACTTTAATAATTTCCGACTTGATACAGCCCACAAGGAAATCCGTTGCTGTTGAATGTGTTCAATATGCAAAATAAAAAAAATAAGCTTCACTTAAACCTCAGTAATCTTGGCATCTTTTAAAGCACCAAAGCAAAGAATAATCTTCCTCCCTTACATAATACTGGGTTCGGAATATTGCACCAAGAGGCACATGTGATTTCATATCACCCGACTGAACATCTCGACCCCAGAATAAAAAAAAAAAAAAAAAGATGTAACTACGGAGTCGTCGCGTCTCTCCCGAGATCTTCCTATATGCAAACGACCCGGGTATCAATTGCTGGGTGTTCGTGTCTGTGGTTAATGTGTGATAAAGAGAAAATTATATCGAATCATCAGCTGGAGAACGTAATGACCGGGTCTCTTCGGGTACGAGATGGTCTTTCTATTATTTTGGGAATATTTTAAATCTGCGATACCACCTTGCTTCCACTTCATCTTCTTGGGGAATTATATCGTATTTGCATACTGCCGGAGATTGCTAGGGGAGGAGATGCACCCCACAGGTGGCACCCCACAGGTGCAACCCACAGGTGCACCCCACGCGTGCGACAGGTGTTTTGTTTTGAAATATCTTCTCCGTTTTACTTCGTGCGAAGGGTGACGGGACTGGCAACGTCTGATTTGGCACTTGTCTAATGAAAACGAAAGTAAATAAAATATTAAAAGATACTGGGGCTGGGCCTTAAAAAAAATCAAGATTTGAGAGATAAGTAGATGTTCGAAAAAAAACCTACCGATAACTTGCCCATAAGGACTTGTGTGTGGATTTGACAGAAGCACACCCCGTGTGTACTTTAGTAACAAAAACGTTTCTGTGTCCTTATACTTGCTATATTGGCAAGCAATATGTACATAAGAAGGCACATTATACATTCATGTAAACAAATATTACCGAAAATATCATGTTATGTATGGTAGTCGGTACATGATGACTCATAGTGTCCATGTACGTTGGGGAATCAAAACTGCAAGTTCTGTCTGTGGGGGAAAAAAAAACACTGCTATCTTCCCATAAAATGTGAAAGAATCACTAAAATCCTCGCTTGATGGAAATGAAGTGTCCTTTCAAAGGGAGAGAAATACTAAATTGTCTTATTCATGGAAAAAAAATAATCTCGAATATTCTGCTGATGGAAAAGAAAGAATTGCCAAAATCCCAGTGGAAGACGATGAATGGTAATTACAATGTCCTGCTCTTGGGGCAAAAAAGATGAATTTTTTAAATTAATGGTGGCACAGTGGTAAGGCTCTCGCCTATCAGTTGAGAGGACCGGGGTTCAAATCCTCCGGCTTGGGGATAGCGCCACTGCATAAATCCGGTAGCCCGCCAACCTAGTGGTCTGAAAACTCGAGATGGTTTGTAAGAAAATGGGTACCAGCCTTCGGGCTGGGGGGTTAAACAGTTGGCCTAGCGACACACTGGCCACGTGTCTTAGGCAATGGGACTTCTTCCCCACTGGCTGTCAGCCTAGGAAACCAGACTTCAGCGCCCGGCCCTATGAGCCTTGCAAGGCCCAGGAGGACTTTAACCTTGTAATATAGATGAATCAGAAAGAACTATAAAAATGGATTATAGCAGAGAAAAATCCAATAAAAAATCAAAATGGGCGGAATAGAAAGAATCACTACAGTATCAAACTGGTGGAAAAGAATCACTATGGTATCAAGCAGGTGAACAAGAATCACTACAATATCAAACTGGGTGAAGGAAAAATGAATACAACACCATAAAGTTTAAAAAGAGGATCAGACTGGTGAAAGAAAGGAATAATTTCAGTACCAAACTGGCTGAAGAGAAAGAATCATAATAATACAAACCGATGGAGGCGAAAGAATCACTGCGATATCAGACTGGTGGAAGGGGAAGAATCATTACAGCATCAGACTAATATTCTGAAGTATAAACTACAGTATCAGACCGGTGGAAGAAAAAGAACCATAAAAAAATCCTATTAACAACAGAGAAAGAAGAAGTCCTTTATATAGTCTTTCGATTAAAAAGAGTCATTAAAAAGTTCAGTGATGCAAAGAAAGAACAAATGTTGTGTCCAATTGTTGTGATACCCAATCAGTACCATTTCACCCAAAACAGTGCTAGTCATTAAATACGGTACGCAAAATAGCAAAACATTTTTTAATTACCACTTAAGGTGATTAAGGGATCAAAGTTCTGTTTATAAATCACGTTGTTATTTTGGTAATTATTGCCTTCCGACCAGAGCCAAGTTTCGGAATTCTGATCATGCTTTTGTTGTTCCATACATACGTATAAAATCTCCACTTCTGCATTTCCTGATTTTTTCATTTTTCCATCTGAGTTTCGAATGAATGCTCGTCCTACCAGCCTTTGTACTGAAAGAGAATTAATAATTATAAATAATCATTGTAAGTAAATACTTTTATCATGATTAACATGCAGTTTACATGACACAGATATCCGGATTATGAGAAAAAAATTAATTACATATTTATAAAAATTGGGGAGTTCATGATTTTATCATGATTACTGGGTATTTTACACGACGCAGCAATCAAGGTCTATTAGTCTAGTTTTCATGGAATTGAATGTTGAAAAAGGCGATTATGCTTAAACATGATATTTATAATTTTGTTTAACAGTAGACGGATGTTTTAATGAAATATTATGTGATATGGAAAAAGCCTTATGATAATTTGTATTTTTGTAATTAAAGTCTTCTCTAAAATGGCAAGCTACTGTATGACAACAGTAAAACTCTTTTCATTTGTTTTTTGTAAAATGAAAAATAATTTTGAAGCTGTTTCATTACAGCCTTGGGATTAAAAGAAATTATATATATATATATATATATATATATATATATATATATATATATATATATATATATATATATATATATATATATATATTCACCGTACACTTCTTTTCTCTCTTGTGGGGATGGTACCAGAAGGAGGTTAGACCTCCATACTGATTGAATTCTTTTTTACTTCTGTTATTATATCAGTCATTGAGCAGATGGCTTACATAAATATTTTAAAAACGTTTTCGTAAGATATTTTGGACCTAACGAAGCTGTGCCATTCTTTTGACTTTTTTTTAACAAGAATTTCATTTTGGGTGGCCTTTTCTTCTATAGTTTACAAGCTGTTCAGTATTTATCATGATCATTATTAATATTCTTATTAATATTATTGATGATAGTAGTGGTGTTGATTATTTAAAAAAAGGAGAGCTCAAATTGAGATGAAAATTAAAGCAGTTTTGTTGTAGTGAAAGTAATTGCTGAATCCTTGTCTTGAGCTGACAATCTCAAAGTCAGACTGGACGACAGTTTCTCGGCGATTAAGAAATACTACCGAACTTGACGTGAATAACTGGACATTTTTGAAAAGTCAAAGTATTTTCGGGGAAAGTAATTCCATATTCATTTTGGTTGCTATTCTTCAGGGGACGAGTCCTTTGGTTTCCATAAAACTCAGCTTTTTCTTTCTTCCTCCAGTTCTTTTCACAGGCCTGGGCAAGATGTGGACATTAACTTTTTTGAATTTTGCCCTTTGCCTTAAAAGAAAAGTATTCTGTCTCAGGAACCAGCATTTTCAGTTTTTTCACTAAGGCGTTCTCTCTCTCTCTCTCTCTCTCTCTCTCTCTCTCTCTCTCTCTCTCTCTCTCTCTGTCTCTGTTCAGGTTTATTGTATTTTCTTTGCATTTCGAAATTATTTGCATTTCATTAGTTTACATCTACCTTGACAAATACCATTTCTAATTACTGACGTGACAGCGAATTCGTACAACGCAGTCGAATTGTGACTGTGAAGTTAATCATTCTTTACCTCAAATAACTGTGCAAATGGCAAACAAAACCTCTAGATAAGTTTGACCATGAGTTAAATGTTGACCTTTGACAATTCCGCATCGGAGAGGATCGAATTGTGATCTTGAAATGAGGTACATTCATTAAATGCATCGTCGGTGACTTGCACAAGTTCTTATCAATGTCTGTGTTCGTAAGTGATTCTTAGATAGCTCATACATTCTCAATCTTGTTGTAATTTAGAGGAAAAATAGTTTGCGCTAGTGACTCGTGCACTAGCGGATCCCCGGCGGGTGCGGGGGAGACCTGGGCACGTGCCCACCCCCCCCATGAAAAATAATGACAAAATAATAATATTGAAGATTTAGATGATAACATAAATAGGAAATATAAAAATGGGAAAAAATAAAAATCTATTATAAAATAATAATAAAATTGAGAGAGAGAATACATATATATATGTATGTATGTATGTATGCACGTATAATATGTATAATAGGAAAAATGTGCACAGACGACTCGTGACTCAACCAGCTCCCATCTCATCGTAACTTTGAAGTATGTAAATCTCATTTACCTTCCGAAACGACTCATTGCACGTGACTCATTATGTCGTCCTCTGCGTCATTATACCATCCTCTTCGTCAGTATACCGTCCTCTGCGTCATTGTACCGTCCTCTGCATCATTATACCATCCTCTGCGTTATTGTACCATTCTCTGCGCCATTATGCCATCCTCTGCGTCATTATACCTTTCTCTGGATCATTATACATCCTCTGCGTCATTATAATCCTGTTCGTCGTTATACCATCTTATTTGTTATTAAACCATCCCCTGCGTCATTATACCAGCCTCTGCGTCATTATACCATCCTCTGCGTGAACTGAGGAAAAGCCAATAAAATAGCAGCGCCCTATCATTATACCATCCTCTGCGTGCACTGAGAAGTCAATAAAATCGCTGCGCCCTATCATTATCCCATCCTCTTCGTCATTATACCATCCACTGCGTCATTATACCGTCCACTGCGTCATTATACCATCCCGTGCGTGCACTGAGGAAAAGTCAATAAAATGGCTGCGCCCTATCATTTGTATTGAAATTAATTCGACAATTGAGCGGTGATATATCCATTTATCGATAATGAGATTAAATGTCAGCTCCCACAAATCAAAATTATTATTCATCGGCAAAAAAAAAAAGAAAAAAAAATATATCGCGCGGAATTATGCTGCTATCGGAATGAGTGCTCGGGCAGAACTTTCAATTGAATTTGCGCTGTAAAAGAGAGATTCTGTGCTTGTATTGGTGGTGACTGTGTGGTGATGATGCATGTGAGAGAGATGGTTGCTGTAGTATTTTTGTAGTCGTAAAGATGGTTATGATGGTAGATAAGGATAATACTTACAGTAAAGTGATAGTTTTTTTTTATGTTTGTGAATGGATTCTCAGTTCAAGAAAGTACCTCGTTCTTTGCTCGTTCTGAGAATTCTCTGTAAAAGAAACGAGGGTAAAATAGAGATGTATTGGAACAGGCATGAGATGATCATCTTGTCAAATTAATTCAGCCGCAACAAATTTTGAGCAACACCAGTCGAGGATTTCTCTCTCTCTCTCTCTCTCTCTCTCTCTCTCTCTCTCTCTCTCTCTCTCTCTCTCTCTCTCTCTCTCCCGCGGCTTTGCAGTACTGAGCTTGGGTTCGTTGCTTGGTTTTACATTGAAGCACATTTTGTTTCGCTCTCTCTCTCTCTCTCTCTCTCTCTCTCTCTCTCTCTCTCTCTCTCTCTCATATATATATATATATATATATATATATATATATATATATATATATATATATATATATATATATATATATATATATATATATTATATATATAATATATATATATATATATATATATATATATATGAGAGATTGAGAGAGAGAGATAGAGATAATAAAATAATGTGCTTCAATGTACAATCAAGCAAAGGCTGCATCCTCATACCGAAAAACCGCTAAAGATGTCATGCTAAGCTGAGAACATTCATTCGTCATGTGAT
>JANJGK010000003.1:20779320-20793449 GCA_039081455.1 Macrobrachium rosenbergii | reverse complement strand
TTCGCTTTGTAAACAGATGGAAAAATGAAATGTCAAATTTTTCGCAAATGTTGAGCTTTTTGTTGAAATTCACTTCCTGATGAATTTCCCTTCATTATATTTAATTTTTATCTCTTTTATATAGTAATAAGGCTTTTCACTTTCTGTTCTACTTTTATAATTTGTCAATAGTCACTGGTATACAGAAAAAGCCGGACCAATTAACTATCAGTGATATTTTTTTTTATCTTCAGGTAACATAAGGCATTAATTTTCTATTGTGTATATACAGTAAATGCCTTTAATTCGCATTTTGTTCTATGTTATATGCATGACGTTATTTAAAGGACAGTGAACTAAAGAGGTAAAAGAATATTTGTAAACGAAAAAAAGCACCTGATATAATTTCCTATGTTACGCTGCATAAAGCCGTTTTTGAGGCATTTCAAGCAACATCCTCTGGCAGTCACAAAGTAATAATGGTCAGTGCGGGTCTTGTTATTCATTTGCATAACGCAAACCGACGACCATGTAATCGCTGTCCTAACATTTTGGACGTGGCAAAGCCCCGTGCTGCGGTCTTTTCCAGCCTCTCATCTGCGTTGCTTCTGTCAGGGGTGGACTGGGGCGCATTGAGACGTTCAAGGACGGTTTAGCAGTGGTTGAATCGCCCCTTCCCAAATCCAGTATATCTGAGAATTAAGTCTTGCTGAATCGCCTTTCCCAAATCCAGTATATCTGAGAATTAAGTCTTGCTGAATCGCCTTTCCCAAATCCAGTATATCTGAGAATTAAGTCTTGCTGAATCGCCTTTCCCAAATCCAGTATATCTGAGAATTAAGTCTTGCTGAATCGCCTTTCCCAAATCCAGTATATCTGAGAATTAAGTCTTGCTGAATCGCCTTTCCCAAATCCAGTATATCTGAGAATTAAGTCTTGCTGAATCGCCTTTCCCAAATCCAGTATATCTGAGAATTAAGTCTTGCTGAATCGCCTTTCCCAAATCCAGTGTGTCTGAGAATTAAGTCTTTGTGATTGGTTTGCTCATTGCTTTTTTTTTTTTAATAGCTACTTATTGTTAGGTATTGATTATTTATATGTGCCCCTGACCGCGAGTGTTAATCGTTTTCAACTCTTGATAGGATACCAGGTCATCGTATCCTTCACCGACCCTTTTTTTTTTTTTCCTATTCACTCCCTTCTTAACCCTTTCCATCCCAACGCAGGTTTAGAATCAGGAGCTTCTCTTTTCTTGTTTATTAACAGGCTGATTGGGAGGATTGAGCTGTCTAAGGTATTGCTGAGAGGACCACTTATACTTTATATATATATATATATATATATATATATATATATATATATATATATATATATATATATATATATATATATTTCCTTTCCCTTTCTTCCAAAATTGGACTTCGCGGCCTTTTCTGTTGTGACCTTTTGAAGTTTGAAGTTTTATTTTTATGGGGTATTGCTATTGTCCATTGTGTGTTAACTTACTGAAGTATGTCAACCAGATTTTCCTGTGTTTTAGTATTGTCTCCTTTTTTTTTTTTATTACTGCTAGATCTCTGCATGCATTTGTAAATTCTGCATTGTGTTAGAAATTGTGGGTTCGGTTTCGTTTGTGGATAATGAAAAGGCTGATGTAGGGTTTGTTTATATTTTTTTTTCTCTACTTATTCAGTCCGTTTTTAATTCACCAAGTTTCTGTCCGGTGTTCTTCTATTCACTTTGTCATTAAACTACGTGAAAGATGTAAACAAATTTTTAAGATTTTCTGTTAAATCAGATTAAAAATTATAAATGGTGATATTGGCAAATTAATTGTTAAGGTCTCTCTCTTCACTAAAAAATCACAAGTTTTTATTACCATGATTAACTATTAGTTTCTTTTTTTTTTTTTACACCAGCCAATTTTGTCTGTCTCATCATAGACATCATTAATTTGGAATGGTAATTGATTTATCTATGATTCTGTTTGCCTTTCGGAATCCATCTGCTCTTACGACTTACTCCGCATTCATTACAGAGACTGACACTCCACGGTTATATTTTAGTGCTGAGTTCAGTTGTTTATTTATATCTTTTTATTTTTATATGTTGTAACCTACTATAGTTCCCATATCCAGTTCTGTTTTTTTCTTCACACTTGAACATCATGATGTGGAAGTATGTTTTGTAAGAGTAATGCCGTTTTTGGCTTGTCTCAAACGAATATGTGTACATTTAAACACTTTTCCGCTCGGCTTCATAGGAGATCTTTTTTTTTAATTTACCTCACATTTCCTCCTGTTCCGAGTAAGAACACTACCAGTGTCGTATTTGCTCACGTCATCAGTGATGTTAATGACCATGGCATTTGTGGTGCCGTTTATGACACTAAACCAGAAGTTATATTACTGAAATTATATTTCTCATACAAAGATATGCACGAGGAAAATGAATCGTTACTGGTGTTTAGTGAGTCAAAAGCACTTTTAGTTTTGTTTATTCTATTTATTTTCAGAATTTGGATATTTTTTAGTCTTATTTTATTGTTTCAAGCGCCAAGTGAATTCAGTAAGCAGCATGGCTTTTAAAGATTCAGTCTTTTTTTATTGTATTTCAGGGAATGTATTCTCTCTCTCTCTCTCTCTCTCTCCTCTCTCTCTCTCTCTCTCTTTCTCTCTCTCTCTCTCTCTCTCTCTCTCTCTCTCTCTCTCTCTCTCTCCATTTAGAGGATGAGTTGAGTTTTCCTGATCCTTCATTCTCTCTCTCTCTCTCTCTCTCTCTCTCTCTCTCTCTCTCTCTCTCTCTCTCTCTCTCTCTCTCTCTCTCTCGATTTAGAAAATGATTTGTGTTTTCCGGATCCTCTCTCTCTCTCTCTCTCTCTCTCTCTCTCTCTCTCTCTCTCTCTCTCTCTCTCTCCCCTCCCGATTTAGAGAATGAGTTTGTTTTCCGGATCCTTCTCTCTCTCTCTCTCTCTCTCTCTCTCTCTCTCTCTCTCTCTCTCTCTCTCTCTCTCTTTCGGATGGATTAATAAGTCTTTGAGACATTCTAGTCCTTGTAAGTCCTTGTAACTCTCTCTCTCTCTCTCTCTCTCTGTCTCTCTCTCTCTCTCTCCTCGCGATTTAGAGAATGAGTTGTGTTTTCCAGATCCTTCATTCTCTCTCTCTCTCTCTCTCCTCTCTCTCTCTCTCTCTCTCTCTCTCTCTCTCTCTCTCTTACAATTTTTTTCACCTTGTCTAATGCACTTCATCCCTGTCTACCGTGGGACATTCGTATCCCGTTCCTTTGTGTTTTTTGTTACCGAGCTTCCCGTTGAATAGGAACCGAGGAGTATTTCAATTGCCATATCATTTTCTTTTCTGATGTTTTCCTTCTTTTCAAACGCACCCATCTTCCCGCCTCAGCGACTCCGATCCTCCATCTTTCAGGGGCTTCCAGACTGTCCCACCTGCACGCAGAGTTTTCCAGCAAACCGAATCTTTTGTCCGTAATGCAGTGGTAACGCGGTAGACGAGGAGAGCCACGCAAAAGATAATTTACTGCTCACAAAGAGGAACGAGAAGAGGGGAAGAAAAAAAAAAGGAAGAATAGAAAAACAGAACTCCTAAGCGATTTTGCGTTTCGAAGGCGGCAATAATGGAAATGACCATGAGAGAGCTTCCCGCAGAAGTCTGTGGCGCGGGTATTCATCGCCGAGTTCAGCCAAGTAAGACTCAATTTATCCCTGCCAGGCGCTCCTTTTATTTCTCTCTTGGCCCGAATTTGTGTTTGTCAGCGGATTCCCATTATGCTGAAAAGGGGCTTTAATTAATTTTCCCTTCTTTCTCGATCTCCTCAAATTATCTCCCTCTCAAAGGGGCCTTGTTTACGCGGTAAAAGCTGCTGCGATTCTGTTTCGGGCCTCGACGTTTTTTTGCCATGTCTTTCTAAAGACTCTTCGTCTCCTTCACTGTGCTGAAGCATTAAGTTTCTCTCTCTCTCTCTCTCTCTCTCTCTCTCTCTTTTGCTTGCACCAGTTGTTCCCATCTTATTGCTTTTACTTATTTGGTTATTTTTTTTATATTATGTTTTGAGTTAAAGTCATTAGTTCAGTTTGTTTTCCTTTTAGTTTTCTGTAAAAGAAAACTACTGTGCCGGCTTTGTCTGTCCGTCGCACTTTTTTCTGCTCGCACATTTTCTGTCCGCCCTCGAATCTTAAAAACTGCTGAGGCTAGAGGGCTGCAAGCTGGTATGTTGATCATCCACCCTCCAATCATCAAACATACAAATTCCAACCCTCTAGCCTCAGTGGTTTTTAATGTTGGTTAATATTAAACTTAGCCATAATGGTGCGTCTGGCCACCACCGGGTCGTGATTAAAGTTTCATGGGCGCGGCTCATACAGCATTATACCGAGACCACCGAAAGATAGATCTATTTTCGGTGGCCTTTATTATACGCTGAAGCGGCTGTACAGAAAACTCGATCGCGCCGAAGAAACTTCGGCGCATTTTTTACTTTTTGTGTCAATTGTTCACATCTAATCCCTTCTTTTCATTCTGTTATCGTTCCAAGATTTCTCGGTATATATAAAAGAACTACAAGTAAACATCTTTATTCAATAAGCTTTTCCAGAGAAACATACCCTTCTTAATTTCATGTTTTCTTTGATTTTTGGAATACGTTTAATATTTTTATAAATGCTTAACATTTTTTTCTTTCGAACTAATTTCATGTTTGTTCACTATTCCAGATTTCGAATCTGTGCAATCCGAATTTTCAGAAACAATGTATTTTTAGGGACATCAACCATTACATTTTAATCCAGTTTCTTTTACTCTACGATTAGTTATTGAAATTTTGTCCGAAAAAAACGAAGAAAAATCACGGTCCAAGTTTCCTGTCTTGAAAAAAGTTTTATGTTTTGGCTGGGATCTTTTGGTGACTACTAAAGTTAAATTACTTTTCCAAAATTAAAATCTTGAAAGATTTGGTTCGTCAGTCTTTAGAATATTCTTCAGTTCAGAATATTCTTCAGTTCTGGTTTAAGATATAAGAACTCTTGATAAAAGCTTAGTTTTTTTGGAGAAAAAACATAACTTTAAGATATTTGGATGAAACAGGATAATTGTCTCTGGATAATTATCCTACTTTACGAAGGGAAAGACGGTAACTTTTCAAAATAAAAACAGTTTAAACCCTCGGCGCAATTTCCGTGACTCAGTTCCTTCATTCAATAAAAAAGGAGAACAACGGTGAGGAAAGAAAGACGAAAAAATAAAAATCACGCGAGATTTAGTGCTTTCCGAGTTTAATAACAGTCTTCAAAGACTTTCTTCCTGCTCCTACACTCACTTGCGCCTTCTAAGAAAACTCCTTTCTTTTCTCTCTCTCTCTCTCTCACTCTTCCCATCTCTCCAGAAGAGGAAAACTTGGGCCATGAGCCTGCACCCACCCCACCCACCCACCCCCTTTCTACTACCCCCCACCCCCCACCCCAGCACCGTCCAGGGGAAATTTATTTGGGGGAGCATAAAGCTAATATTGTGCGAGAGCGTTATTGCCTTGGCTGTGCATGTCATTACAGAGACCCACCGCGAATATCGTAATACCCTTCCCACTTTCTCCCCCTCCCCCCCACACAGCCACACTCCCCACAGTCCCACAATTTCCCTCATTTTCTGCTTTCTCAGGTTGCCTTTCCCCTTTTTTCTGCTTCCTCGAAGCTCGTCTGTTTCTTTCCCCGAGTTGTCTTGCTCGGATGCTGATTCGGAAGGATTTCATTGTTGTAATTTCCAGAGGCGGATCATTTCTCAGCCATATTAAATTTGTGGCTTAGGAGATTTAGGCAGTTTGTGGTCGTTCATGAAATTCGTGGTTAAGATACTGTGCTTTAATGTTCAGCAGACAATGAAGAATATTGTTCAGGCATGTGAGAAACGAGATACTGAATCTATATTAAAAGTTTTGGCAATTTGTAATTATGCAATGAGCTAATGAATATTTACGCTGTTGTGTCCAGTGTTCCACATTCGTTTGGTAGCGTCACGCACACTCAGAACGGAAACAAAAATCATCCCTTTGGTGAACGTTGCGCATCGCGTATCGTTTTCCTCCTTAAGGCAGGCGGAGGCGAAGAGCACAGAATTCCTCCATTTTCTCACCCGGGGAGCAAAACACCCGGGAACAGAAATTTCGGGACCGAGCGCGCGTTATGCGGGCAATTTTCTCCGTCATTAAGGGGAAGCATCCCAGAACTACCAGCTGTTTCGAAGAACATCATTGTTTTGCTTTAGGTTTTATAACTCTATTTCCGGAATTAGATTTTGTGTCCGAATTTCATCGTGCGGAGTGTGTGTGTGTGTGTGTGTATGGCTTGCTTTTGTTCGTTTATGTTTCTTTCTTTCTGTCTCTCTCTCTCATCTCTCTCTCTCTCTTTCCTTCTGTATGTAAATATATATATATATATATATATATATATATATATATATATAATATTATATATATATATATTATATATATATATATATTATATATATATATATATATATATATATATAATCATGAAGCTAGCCTACATATGTCGCTTAATATCAAATTCACGCTACCTCAGGAATATCTCCGATGGAGAATTATCACCGAAGGGGAATTTATATAAGTGATAAATGAATTGGTAACCGTCGGGACACGAACCAGAGGCGTAGTGGTAACGTCTACTGGAGCCGCTGAATAGGCTCGTGTCAAGGGTTCGTGTCCCGACGGGTACCAATTCATTTATCACTTATATAAATTCCCCTTCGGTGATAATTCTCCATCGGAGATATTCCTGAGGTAGCGTGAATTTGATATTAAGCGACATTTGTAGCTACATGATTGTATATAAATCACGGTGTGATAAAAAAATTTCATATATATATATATAAATTGGTTGGGTTTCCCTGAGAGTAATACATGTGAAATGTGGAGGTATCAGAATTGCTTCGGCACTACTAAAATGTTCTTCAGTAGTAGTTTATTTATTCATTTATTTATTTTGGATTTTAGCTTTGATTAAATCGGCAGTAGCGAAAATAGGGCTTCCGAACTGAAAACAAAGTAGGACCATCATGTGGGAATTAAGTTCCAAAACGCTATGAATGTTCCTTTAGCCAAAAAAAAGAAGGAAAAAAAATTAACTCTAGGGAAAACCATCAAATGGAGTGTATTTTTTGAGCTCACCAAGGTCAGATATCTCTATCCAGTTGTTATATAAGTATCAAAACTTTAGTGGTTAAAAAATCTACCTCAGCCTGGTTGAATTCTTTTTGTCATCTTAGATACTGAATAATTAACTTTTTATTTATGATTCTTTGATTTATTTTTCTTTAAAAGAAAATTATTGTGCCGCCTTTGTCTGTCTGTCCGCACTTTTTCTGTCCGCCCTCATATCTTAAAAACTAGCGTGGCTAGAGGGCTGCAAATTGGTATGTTGATCATCCACCCTCCAATCATCAAACATACCAGATTGCACCCGTCTAGCTTCAGTAGTTTTTATTTTATTTAAGGTTAAAGTTAGCCATAATCGGGTCGCGGTTAAAGTTTCATGGGCGGCGGCTCATACAGCATTATACCACCGAATGATAGATTTATTTTCTGTTGGCATGATTATACGCTGTACAGAAAACTCGATTGCGCCGAAAAAACTTCGGCACATTTTTTACATGTTAATTTTGGCATTTACTAAGCGAGACACTAGAAGTCCTTAGAGTAAAAAATCCTTCTCTGTCAGTGTAGCCACGACAGAAGAAGCTTCATTTTAACCCCCCATCCCAAACCCCCCACTCACCAATTCCCTCTCCCTCTTAATTTTATCACGCTTTACTTCCCCCTCCTACCCCCACCCATTGTAATATATATGATTCGTTTTTAACATCATCTCCCTCCTACCCTCGCGTATTCTTAATCATATATTTTTTATAGGATGATGGTCTCCTTCGTAAAAAGTACATCTCCACTTCCTACAGCCTTTAAAAAAAAAAAAGAATGCCTTTTGGCTCTTCTGTAATTGAAAAATGTAGACTAACATTATGAAACCGCTTCGGCCACTTCTAAACGTGAGCGCAATCTGCCAGCCGCTTTAGACTATAAAAACACACGACTTCCATCAAGTCCCATCATCATTAGCATAATATTAGGCACTCCCGCTGGGGTCCAGGGACAGGGTGTTTTAGACGTGGGGGGGAGGGGAAGGGTGCTGGATCTAGGTCTAGGTCGGATGTGGGGGGGTGAGGTCCCCTCGTCTCCCCAAACAAATCGCAGTTGCTTCCTCTGTTCTGATTCTCTTCTGGGGAACTTTTTCTTACATCATTAAATCTCTCTCTCTCCTCTCTCTCTCTCTCTCTCCTCTCTCTCTCTCTCTCTCTTTTCCATTCTTTTTTAATCCTTCTCATGCGTTTACTTTTAGATGTTTCCCTGTCTCTCTGGGAATTTCGTTATATCTTAAATTATCATTTTTTCTCTCAGAGTTTCCACTATACCAGCAATTCTATTTTTCTTTTCGTTTTTCTTAAATTTCTAGTTCCACTCTGTCTCTCTCTCAAAGAGTTCTTTTTGTATCTTTAATTATGTTCATTTCGTTTCGTCTGTCCCTGGAGCCTTACATCATTAATTCTCTCTCTCTCTCTCTCTCTCTCTCTCTCTCTCTCTCATTTCCTCCCCCTCCACGATTTCCTCGATCCAATATGTACGCCAGACGACATTTAGCGTTAATCTTGTTCTCTCGGGCGTCAAGGGATGATGTTTTCTTGTTAGCACACACCTGGAGGTCAGTCAGTCTGTTACTCTGTCTGTGTCTATTTAAGTTTTTTGTCAATTTTATGTTTAGGAGTATTATTATATTCAGCATGTTGTTCTCATGTCATAATAATGATGACAATAACAACAGCAAAAATGAAATAGATAATAATAATAATAATAATAATAATAATAATAAGAAGAAGAAGAAGAAGAAGAAGAAGAAGAAGAAGAAGAAGAAGAAGAAGAAGAAGAAGAGACCCTCCCTTAAGCATGTCTTGTTAAAAAGGATGGAACGGAGAGAGAATAATAATAATAATAATAATAATAATAATAATAATAATAATAATAATAATAATAATAAGAAGAAGAAGAAGAAGAAGAAGAAGAAGAAGAAGAAGAAGAAGAAGAAGAAGGATGGAAGGAAGAGATAATAATAATAATAATAATAATAATAATAATAATAATAATAACAATTTCACCTTTGACATTGAGGGCACTAAGAATTCCACATCCATCATTATTACAACAGTAATTACAACAAAGGTGGCAAAAGTGAAAAAAAAAAAAGATAAAGTGGTAATATTTAGAATTACTGAAAATAACGAAAGAGAATTATTGACCAGGAATAGAACCAAGCATATGAAACTCAATACTTTTAACCTCCGTGCTTTGATCCGCGCAGATGGGCGTCTGCTGCCGGCCGTGTTCCGTGTTCATACGCAGAGCCACGTATTTTTGTTCAACCCCCGTGTTTGTGCATCCCCGTGTTTGTGTATATGAGTGTCTCCCCCGCAGATTGAGTCCGTGTGCATCTCATTAAGGGGCCTTTCCCCGAAATGTTCCATTTCCCTGGTCTTGTTTATTGGCAAGAAACGTCAGTCAGTCGCGGCAGTACTTGTGTTTGCTTGGTATTCCAGTTTTCAGGTTGGGTGTTTATGAACTTTTTATCTGTATGGTGGTTTCTCGTTTCCATAATTGTTTACCCTTCGTTTGCATAAGTTTCGGTGTATTTAAGCCTGTTTCCTGTATTGTAAGGTCTTATTTTCACTTTCACTCGATATCTGTCTTTTAGATGTATTTTTCTTCATGTTATTCTAATCTTCACATTTAATGTTCAGAGTTTTTGTCATTTTATTTTTTACGGGTTTCGAACCTGTTCTCCATATTTCTTTCTCTCCTTATTTTCGTTGTGTGTTATTTTACTCACACAAATTTTATGTCCCCGTTCTTATTAACGATAAAATATTACTTGAAAAAAATTTTTTTTTAAATTAAGCTCATCAGATGTTACCAAGGGTTGCTTGTTAATGAGGTATATATGTTACCAGAATTTATTAATTTGACTTCGAACAATTTTTTTTTCAAAATAATTTTTCATCCAAATCTGCCGATTAAACTGTTCTCATCTTCGCTATTTATTCTTTATTAATTTGTTCTCATCTTTACTTTTGGGGTTTTCAGCAAAACTCCAAGTTTTGCTTTTCGCTTTTTCCTTGGAATAACAATCTTCTTGAATTTATGTTCCATATTTATGTATTGACAGTTATTCGTCTATTCAGTGCAATCGTATTGGTGACTTTAATTCACGCCTAAAATATGTTTTGTGGTTTACCATAAATATCTTCTAGTTTTAGTATAGAGCAATTTTAATACTTGAAATTTTCAGCTGGGAAAGACGTAGGACGCGCAACTTCATTTCATAAATTCTTTATGAAAATACTGCAGAAAGAAAAAGGTTTAGGAGTAAGTATGTATATGTATATATATATATACTATATATATATATATATATATATATTATATATATATATATATATATATATATATAAACAAACACAGATATATTATATGTGTATGTATATATAGATGTATATATATACATAAATATATATATAATATTTCTATATATATGTTATGTATGTGTATTTATATGCACATATACACTGACAGATTTATTTATACTTACTGTAACTTTCCATCTCCGTCCCATTTAGCAGAAGTGCGAGCATGTGTGAGAGGAAGAATACAATAAAGAACTTCCTCCATCAATCGAAGCTAATGATATTGCCTTTTGTGCATCATAATGCGATATGCCGACCCACTTTACCAGGATATTGTCTTTGATGGGCTCCCTCTACTCTCTCTCTCTCTCTCTCTCTCTCTCTCTCTCTCTCTCTCTCTCTCTCTCTCTCAACACACGCATGCAGAAACAAACACTCTTATATTCTGTTCATTCAATGTGACTGAAATGTATGGAATCGCATGGCCTATATGTGCTTTTGAATTACTTTTAGCCGTTTTAATGGAACATGAACACACACATATATATATATATATATATAGTATTATATATATATATATATATATATATATATATATATATGTGTTATATATATATATATATATATATATATATATAATTAAATATGAATATTTATTTATATATATATATATGTAATATATATATATATATTTAAATATATATATAAACATATATATATATTTTTTAAATATATATATATATGTATATATATATATATATATATATATATATATATATATATATATATAATGTTCAAATAAAATGGACTTTATATTATACATGCAAGTACATACAGATGTTCCTTAAAATTTTGATCCAAATTACTTCAGTGATTTTACGTGATGATTGTGTAACTAGCCAGAATGGTGAACGATTTAAAATGGGTTAATTTCCCAGCGGGTACAAAGTTCATCAGAGTTTTATTATTACTCCGTTATTAGTGAAGTTTACTGCGCTGGGAATTCGAAATCTGTTTGAACACATATTTTAATCAAAGGCTGGTCGATAAATGCTTCGCAAATGATTAAATGTTAAATCTTTCAAGTATTTAGGTATTTTATGTACTGAATAACATTGTATTACATGTGAGTGATGTAATTTTTTTTATTATTATTCAGAAGCTTAACGAGACCAATCTCGACACACTTAGACTCTCTCAGTGGGCCTAGGCCTACTTGGAAAAAAAGTTGGTTATATCTTAGTTTAACCAGACCACTGAGCTGATTAACAGCTCTCCTAGGGCTGGCCCGAAGGATTAGACTTATTTTACGTGGCTAAGAACCAATTGGTCACCTAGCAACGTGACCTGCAGCTTATTGTGGAATCCGAACCACATCATACCGAGAAATGAATTTCTATCAACAGCAATAAATTCCTCTAATTCTTCATTGGCCGACCGGAGACATGTGTGTTGGTAAATGAGAAGTGGAAATGTATGCAAGGTAAAGTTAAAGAAGTTGGACAACTGAATGAGAAGTTAGAAGAAGCCTATATGAGGGGCAGGAAAGTAAATGGCAGAAAGCAACATAACTGGGTTAAAAAAGCACATCAAAAACTCCTCATTACCATTTACTGTGTGCCACGCAGGGCCGTCATTAAGCGCTGTCTCCCTTCTGGAACCCAGTCGAAGACTTTCCATGTTGTCTGAATCACATGTATGACATGTAAAAACCATCATTAAAGAAAATGTAATTTTTTTCTTTTGTTGAGATGTTTGTTGTCGCATGATTAAAAGTCATGTTAGTATTTATCAACGCTATTTTATTACTGTGAAATAAAGAAAAACAGTATTTACTGATTTCCAGAGATTAGAGTATGTTATCATATTTATAAACGCACACATTATAAGTGCATATTATAATGATGCCTCATTGTAGTATGTACTTTAAGTTTTCCTAGATTATTGATCAAGTTATCTTTTATATCAATATATTTAATTAGTTTCTTTTTATAGTTTTTAGTTAATTTGTTCTTGGTTTTTATTTGACTGAACATCCCGTCTCAATAATTACCCAAAAAAGTGTCATGATATAGAAGAAAGTCTGTTGATTTTTGTCCAAATATATTACAAGACAAAAAGGGATCAAGAGAGTCTTTCCAGCTTTCGGCATCTGTCAGCTGCTTAATATTTCTCTTTTTAAACATATCTGAATGAACAAATTATCATTCGTGAAAAAATATCTAAGTCATTAGCGACGCTTTCTGTAGTCTCTTCACCTCTTGTTTCGGCCACCCCTATAAAAACCGACCGTGCCATTTCCACTCAGTTACGTGCCGTGTGTAAGCATCAGTCCGTATGTATAATGCATATGCATAATGCATAATGCGTATGCATTAAAGCTCTGGCCGAAGCCGAAGCCTCGGAGGATTGTACGCTTCCATCCAAGGGGAATCATCATGGGATTAAACGCTGATCAATTCGTTTTCTGCTTGTAAATCATTAATAGTTACTTTTGGTGATTTTTTCAATCCCATTTACTCTTACTTAGGTGCAATATCTATTTAGGTGCGTTTGGTGATTCGATGCTTTTTGATTGTTTGTTGTAATCATTCTTATTTATGGTCAGAAATTGTTTTTAGCATTTTTGTTGCTTATATTATTTTAATCATGACTTGCTATATTATTATAATTATTATTAATTACAAATTTATACCTCCCACTGGGATCAAACCAAAATGTTATTATTATAATTATTATAATTATTATTTTTTGGTCTATCACAGTCATTTATTATTATTATTATTATTATTATTATTATTATTATTATTATTATTATTATTATTATTATTGATTACAAATTTATACTCTCACCGGGATCATACCCAAATATTATTATTATTATTATTATTATTATTATTATTATTATTATTATTATTATTATTATTATTGATTACAAATTTATGCCTCTCACCAGGGCCAAGCCAAAAAATTATTATTATTATTATTATTATTATTATTATTATTATTATTATTATTATTATTATTATTATTATTATTATTATTATTATTATTATTAATTACAAATTTATACTCTCACAAGAGTAAAACCAAAATTCTCGCCTGAGATAGAAATAAAGACCAAAGACAGAAATCCGGTACATTTTTCCCTGCCGGCCACCGACCTTTTGCATCTCTTAGTGCTCTCAAAACTTTCGAGGTTTTTGAACCAGCAATACTTCGAAGCTACCGGGAAAGTTTAGAATTTATAAGTCGAATTATTATCTTGCCATTGGATTAGGTCAGGAATTTCAGAATAACTATCTGTAGGAAATTATGATAATCAACAAGCTTTGCATAGGATGTCTTGTGGACGTTAATAATAAAATCTGAACGGAATGACAAACTGTAATTTACTATGAAGAGTTTTACATGTTATACGTGATCTCATTCTACGGATTATTACAGTCACACATACACATACACACACAGTGGTCTCTTCTACAGGGGCGAAATGGGGTTTCCTTTGAGCACAGTCTTCAGCCTGGGAAACTGTACATATATATATATATATATATATATATATATATATATATATATATATATATATATATATATATATATATATATATATATATA
>JANJGK010000003.1:20771820-20776820 GCA_039081455.1 Macrobrachium rosenbergii | reverse complement strand
AGGACGGACAGACAATCTGGCCGAAAGCCGGGAATTACACCAGAATTATATTTCGTGTGATGTTCACAGACCTGGAGGAATGCGTAGAGACTTACCTCTCTGTGCGGTTATGTACTTGTTTTTGTATGTTTTTTTTAATGTTTTTTTTTTAAGGATTGATTTATTGAAGAATGCAGCATTCGTATATACTCGCTGTACTTTTTGTCACTGGCGATGTTTAACGCCTCGAATATTACAGGCGTTAGTATATTTAGATTGAAAGGTTAAAGGGTATGGTTGTATTGTGCATAAGTAATTTAATGAATTTGTAATACTTAATGTTTGATAGTTATTATTATTATTATTATTATTATTATTATTATTATTATTATTATTATTATTATTATTATTACTCCAAACCCCAGATCAGCATCGCCCGGATTCATTTTTAAAACCTTGGAGCTACGAAAATAATGAGTGAGACTGCTTTCATGACGTCTATTTTCAACTCTTTTTTTTTTCAATGTCTACTAAACGTTAATTTATTCGTCTGGGGCCGGGGCGGGGGCCGGGGTTGGCGGGGGGAGGGGGGGCCGTGGGGACCGGTGTTTCACCCAATGAATGACTTTCTCACCCACATGCAGAGCCAGTCACCCATGCACGCACAAACTCGCGGGTGAAACAAAGCCTTCCACCAACAGGAGATCAGCGCCTGCCCTATGAGCCTACAGAGGCCCAAGAGGACTTGAACTAACCAACAGGAGAGACTAAAGGTACGAAAGACAACGCAGCAAAGGAGTGTCCTTTTTTTAGCCAGGTCTCGGGGAGGGAGGCCGGAGCAGGCGAGGCCATAAAGAAACTGGCCACCCGAATCTCATAGGCCCTGATTCCCGTCCGTGTAATCAACGCCTCCATGTAAGGTACTGGAATGGCCGGTTTCTCTGTTGTGCACAGATGTGTTCCAGACAACGCGTGAATTATTACTCAGGTTCCCATACACAGCGTCCTTGGTTCTCTGTCGGCGAGGCCGGGTGAACCTCTACAGGTTATTGCGGTTGTCGAATTTGTAGCGAGTCGAAGTTGGTTGGCTGAAAAGATTAGTTCTTTGAATGACTCTCTTATGTACTGTGAAGATGCTAAGTAAGTGATTGCTCATTTTTTAAAATTTTGGTAAAGAATGTCGACAGCATAAAATAACTAGGAAGGTTATTTCGGACAAAGAGAGAGAGAGAGAGAGAGAGAGAGCGAGAGAGAGAGACACGTTGAAGGTCAACATATAGCAGAGAGATGACTACAGAAAGAAATACCTACGAAGGTAATTTCGGACAAAGAGAGAGAGAGAGAGACGTTGAAGGTCAACATATAGTTTAGAAATTACTACAGCAAGAAATACCTATGACAGTAATTCCGAACAGAGAGAGAGAGAGAGAGAGAGAGAATGTGAAGGGAAACATATAGCAGAGAAATATCTACAGCAAGAAATACCCCCGAAAATAATTCCGAACAAAGAGAGAGAGAGAGATGTTGAAGGTCAACGTATAGCAGAGAAAATAACTACAGCAAGAAATACCTACGAGGGTAATTTCGGACAAAGAATAAGAGAGAGAGAGAGAGAGAGAGAGAGAGAGAGAGAGAGAGAGAGAGAGACGGTGGAGGTCAACATATAGCAGAGAAATGACTACAGCAAGAAATACCTGCGAAAGTGATTCCGAACAAAGAGAGAGAGAGAGAGAGAGAGAGAGAGAGAGAGAGAGAGAGAGAGAGAGAGACGCTGAAGGTCAACGTATAGCAGAGAAATGACTACAGCAAGAAATACCTACGAGGGTAATTTCGGACAAAGAGAAAGAGAGAAAGAGAGAGAGAGAGAGAGACGTTTGAAAGTCAACATACAGCAACATATATTAAGAGGGTCGTGAATGGTGAGCTAACAGGTAACGCATAAGGCGAATGTCTGAGTACGCGCACTAAGTGTAACCAAGAAGGCTTATCGGCGGTACAAAGCGGGAAGGACACCGTCTTATCTCTGCGCCATAACTCCTCAGACGTGTTGCCTCTGACCTTTTATCGTTCCCGAGTGTCGAAGAGATTGCTGTGAATATTAATAAACCAACGTTTTATTGCCCGGTGACAATCCGAGTTGCTCTTTGGTGACAACTTCAAACAAGTAGAAAGTTCCTCGTTGGACGGGTCGGTAGAGTTGTAGGTTAGCACTCTGCTAGGCCCGAGCCAATGAAAAATTGAGAGGAATTTATTTCTGGTGATAGAAATTCATTTCTCGGTATAATGTGGTTCGGATTCCACAATAAGCTGTAGGTCCCGTTGCTAGGTAACCAGTTGGTTCTTAGCCACCTAAAATAAGTCTAATCCTTCGGGCCAGCCCCTAGGAGAGCTGTTAATCAGCTCAGTGGTCTGGTTAAACTAAGGTATACTTTTCAAACAAGTGAAAAATGCGCCCGAAGTTTCTTCTGCTTCAAATGAGATTTCTGTACAGCGTACAATGCTGTATGAAGCTCACAGCCGCTGCCCATGAAACTTTCAGCCGAGGTCCATGTAACTTTCAACCACGACACGGTGGTGGCATGCGTTGTTGGCACCTATAACGGTGCCAGACGCACGGTCATGGCTAACTTTAACCTTAAATAAAATGGAAACTACTGAGGCTAGAGAGCTGCAATTTGGTATGTTTGATGATTGGAGGGGGGATGATCAACATACCAATTGCAGGCCCTCTAGCCTCAGCAGTTTTTAAGATCTCAGGGCGACAGACAAAGTGCGGACGGACAGACAAATAGCCATCTCAGTAGTTTTCTTTTACAGAAAATTAAAAAGCGTAGATGGAAAACGACGAAGGGAGCGGAAAGTGCAGTTCTTAGTGTGTGAAATATATGAATTCTTTGGCAGGTAAAATTTGTCAACTTTTAGATTATAGGGTTAGGTTATTCATATGGTAATACGAATGAATTTCTTGGTCCACATTCTAGTATCTTCAGTGTTAGTATATTATTATTTTTATTATTATTATTATATTATTATTATTATTATTATTATTATTATTATTCATAAAAATGTCGTAATCGCATGAGTCACTAGAAATGGTGAAGAAATCCACAATGGTGTAAGTGTAAATTTATATTAAAAATATATATACAAAACGAGAACTTTCGAGAACCTGATTGATTCGAGCGGGTTCTCTAAAGCTCTCGTTTTGTGTATATTCTTAAGACATATTTACACTTACGCCATTGTTGATTTCTTCATTATTATTATTATTATTATTATTATTATTATTATTAGTGTTATTATTATTATTAATGGTATCATTATTTCAGTCACTGTTTTCCTTTGCTAAGAAGAGCACTATTTAGCGACAAAACGATTTAGCCAGTCGCAACAAAAGTTGCTTTTCCAAAATCATACCAATTTTTGCTTAGTCGATGTTTTCGAAGAGAGAAATGGCATGAATCACAAATTCATCAATCACTCGAGCAAAAAAAAAAATAAATAAAACCTTGTACTAAAGTACACGTGCTGGTATGTACTGGAAAAGAAAATGATTAATTGCCTGGAAAGTGGTACCGGTTAAAGAACCAACGCAATTTCCTCAGTCCAGCGTCCCATATTTTTACAGTTCTACTTTGCGCGAGTCCGATAATGACTTTTATTGATATCTGGAGGATTAAAAAGCTCTAATAGGATTTTCCCATCGGTACCTCGCTATACCGTACGAGTACTCACTGGCGAAAAAGAGTTAATGGTGATCTGGAAACAGATTTCGAATATGGGACTAGAGTATGCTGTACTCGTAAGTCGGACAAGATTTGACTTAAAGAGCTGGAGTAGGTGTAAGGTTGCAGTAGGGGGTTTAGAGATGGTTTGCACTTGTCGACAGAATGGAGAACGAGTGGTTGGAAAAAGACTATACAGTTTGTATGTAATTAATAAGTGACGTGAGGTATAAGGAGAGGGACATATACAAAGTACTAGAAGGATATTATGGTATTGGAGAGGTAGAGCCTTTATATGTAGGGATTGTCAGATTGCTGGCATGATAAAAGTGAATGGCGCATTGCGTCTATGGGCTTCTCTCTCTAATATGGTGAAAGAGAAACAATGGAGTGCTGCAAGGCCTTTCGACTGTCGTCCTTTACTTATATATATATATAGATATATATATATTATATATATATATAGTATATATATATATAACTGACGAAACTGGATATATATATCATATAAATAGGTATTTAGCACTGACATCATCCATGTTAGAAGAAACACAATGTTAACAGGACATGCGAAAGGGTATGACCGTAAAAAGCAGATGTGTTATTTTCAAAGTGAAATATAACATTAAGCGACCACTGAATATGTAATGTCATGAAATAATGCCAAAATACAGTAGTTTTAATGAATTAATTTGTTGCAGAAATAATTAGTCAGTTTAATTGTTTGTTTTATTACTCAGTAATTGGCATCTGATTAATTAATTAGAAATTAAATAACCATTAAGAGATTATATAAATTGATATCTGTTTGATTATACAGAAATAATGAAGTCGGTTTAGTTGTTCGTTTATTGCTCATAATTAATGTTTGATTTATCGTCTAGAAATTAAATAATCATTTAGATAATGAGTAATAGATCATTAATTATACAGAAATATTTATTCTGTTTAATGTTGGTTTTATACTTAGTAATTAGTATCTGATTTATTTATAAATTAAATAACCATTTAGATGATAATTAAAGTAATCGCTATTTAATTATACAGAAATTGGTAGTCTGTGTAATTAAATAGCAGTTACCCTTAGTTATTATCTAAATGACTGTTTGATATATATATGGATATATCAGATACTATTTATTCAGTGTAAATCAACAATTAAACAGACTAACTCATTTTCGATAATTAAGTAGCTGTTACTCTAGTTATTATCTAAATTATTGGCTTATTACTCAGTAATTAGCATGTGATTTATCAATTACAAATCATAAGTAAAGTAACGAGGATTTAAAGGTC
>JANJGK010000003.1:20759320-20766820 GCA_039081455.1 Macrobrachium rosenbergii | reverse complement strand
GATACGACCCATTACCGACACGCTTTTTAAAAAGGCCGGTATTAATTTAGTCATTTTTTCCCCCCGCCTTTTACGATGGGGTCTGGCGGCCGCGAATTGTGTCTGTTTAGTCTTAAATGAACCTGGAACGCAAATTTTCCTGTCATCGCGCCGCACAAAAAGGTGGCGCTTTTCAAGTTTTTAGGTGAACCTAAGTTTTATGAAGGAGTCTGTTTCACTTATTCTTTTTATTGAATTATTTTTTATCGTTTTTCTTTGTTAAAAAGGAGGTAACAGTAAAGGAAATAAGTAATTTTGACGCAATAATAATAATAATAATAATAATAATAATAATAATAATAATAATAATAATAATAATAATAATAATAATAATAATAATAACAGATTATATGTCGAAACATCATTCATTTCAAATTTGCTAGAGACGAGATAGAAACTGAAATTATCTATGTGTATTCCGCTAGAAATAAAATAATTAGTTTGTGTGTCGTGCACAGTTGCAAATGATTGACTCCTCGCCTCAGCCTCTTGAAAAGATTTGATTTCAAAGATACAATGTATTTCCCTGTCCTTTTAATACAGGGGAGACTCGATTCATCTGATTATGACAGTCTTTCATAGGAATATTTGTATTAAGATATTCAGTCAATTAAATATTATTCTTATTGAAATATGCACTTTAGAGATCTCCAATTGTAACATGGATAAATAAATATATATATATATATATATATATATATATATATATATATATATATATATGTGTGTGTGTGTACTTTAAAATATTTTCCCACGTACATTGTTTCAGTCAGTAACAAGTAACCATTTGATTTGATTTAATGTGTGATATATTTCTATCTTACCACACTGCTGAATGTAATTTGGAAAATAAAGAACCCGGAATTAACTTTAAAATTCCTCGAAATATTATTACGACTGTCATCTTCCGTCGCCCTGAAAAATTACCAAAGAAGGAGAGGAAAAGAGAAGATCATTTTTGAAAGTCGTTTGACGAGGCGACATTTTTATCAAATTAATCTTTTGTCTCATTTTCCTAGATTTTCATGTTGAAGGACGGGGCCACCCTTCTCTCTCTCTCTCTCCTCTCTCTCTCTCTCTCTCTCTCTCTCTCTCTCTCTCTCTCTCTCTCTCGGTTCTTTTTCCCCCAAGGGAGTGGAGAGGGACAGGTCGCCTCGACATTTATTGATTACTTTAATCCGAGTCCAAGACATCCACTTGTAATTTGCATCGTAATACATTGAATGTCAAGCGGTTCCCATTCCCCCCACCCCCTCTCCGTGCACCCTCCCCCATTCCCCTTTCATTCTTCCTCCTTCACACCCCTCCCCTCCCCCCCACCTACCCGCCACTGCCTTACCATGTCCCCTTCCTTCCCCCACCCTCCCTCCAAGTCCCTCCTCTTCTTCCATGGTATTTCTTCTTATTTTCTTTCGTCCTGTGATACCGATTGTTTCTCAGGGTTGGTAAGCGTTGTGGTGGTGGTGGGTGGGTGGATTGTGGGGGCGGGGGGGGAGGAAGTTTAAGGGGTGGGGGGAGGTAGATTATACTGGAAGAAGGACGAAACGAGTAAAGTTTGAGGTGAAAAAATCCCGTATGGAATTTTATATGAAAATGGAAACACGTATGGAATTTTGTGTGAAACAGGAAATATGTATGAAATTCTTTACGAAAGAAAAAGCATTAATTGAATTGTGTATGGAGATGGGGAGAAAATTAAATGAGAAAGGGAATGATGGAAAAAGGAAATGGGTAGGTTAAAAAGAGCGAGAGGAAAGGCGGAGCGAGAATTTTCAAGAACTTTACACTTGCTTTTTTTTATCATTGTTTCATAGCCAGAATATATATTCATTATAATTGTACTAGAAAGGGCGGAACTTTTTTCAAATGTTATTCTAACTGCTTTTCTTTCTGAATTGCGCTTGTGTAGATACTTTTGCATGTGTGTTAATGCCCACACACACACACACACACACACACACAAACACACACAAACATACACAAACATATGTATATATATATATATATATATATATATATATATATATATATATATATATATATATATATATATATATACATATATATATATACATACATACATATATAATACATATATATATACATACATACATACATATATACGAGTATATATAATTTATATATATATATATATATATATATATATATATATATATATATATATATATATATATATATATATATATATATATATATATATATATATAAAGTGGTAACCTGAGTCTTACGAGCTTGTGTAAGTTCGAATTTCATTCAGAACGATAAATGCTTCTCCATTCATTTATCATGGATTCAAAGATTTGTGGCATTCAGGCACTAATTCCTGCACCCCCTCCCCCCCTCCCCCCGGAATAAAAGTTAGGAAATCTCGAAGTTAAAAGATCATTAAAGTTACTAATCCTCTCAGTTTAATCCCTAGTCCGGGTCGCCGTTAATAATGAGCCTTTTCCAGCTGGTGCCAGCTTAAACGGTTCCGTTTCACGACTGGTTTTGGCAGAGGTTTTCCCGGACTGGGGACCGACGCTAAGTGATCACTAGGCAATTGCAAAGCATTATGAAGAAAAAGAGAGAAAAGCTTTGAAAAGGTTATTGAACACATGCATAAAACGAAAAATTATTCCGCGTCGGTGAAACCATCGATCTCATAACTATATTTCGAATGAGCTCTTGAAGATCAGTCGAGGGCTTGTTTCGTCTGGCGTCAGATTCTCAGAACCTGCCAATTAAAACCTCTGAAATCGACCGCAGTGAGATTAATTCTTTAACCAGTCTCTTTCAGGTTTCAATTATATCAAATTCTCTCCGACTATCAGGTTCTGGAATTCTTCTCTACATCACATTCTTCGTTGTTCTACAACTATATTTATTTATTTATTTTTTTGTTTGTTTATTTATTTTATTCTTCTCTCTGATCTTCTTGTTTTCAGATAATTTTGGGTATTATTTTTGCACAAGATTTGAAAAATCCGAAATTCTAGAAATGTTTTTCTATGACTTTTCTGTCTCCATTACTCTCAGCTTCACAGTTTTAGACATTTCCCTTGCTCTCGTTTTTACTAATACGTATATATATGTATATATATACATATATATACATATATATATATATATATATATATATATATATATATATATATACATATATATATATATATATATATATATATATATATATATATATATATATATATATATATATATATATATATATGTGTGTGTAATTGCAATAGCCACAATGCCCTCTTAACTTCTCGAATTCTTCGCGCTTTTTTGGATATGCTTGTCACTACAAAGCCGTAAGATCCAAGCGCAAGAAATTGAAGAGACTGTGATGCCCGGTCGCGGGAAACGAACCCGCGTCACCATAATCGCAAATAGATTCTACATATATATGCATATATATATATATATATATATATATATATATATATATATATATATATATATATATATATATAATATATATACATATATATAAACATATATAACTGGATCACGAGAATATGGAACATGATGAATATATAAAGAAAGGCAAATGCCATGAAGGAATATAAGACAGCAGAGAGTGGTGCTAGGCCTTTCGACTTATTGTCCTTTACTTAGCTAAGTCAAAGACAGTAAGTCGAAAGGCCTAGCACCACTCCGTTGTTTCATATTCCTTCGTGGCATTTGCCTTTATATATATATATATATATATATATATATATATATATATATATATATATATATATATATATGTGTGTGTGTGTGTATATATATATCTGTATGAATATATACCTGTATATATATATAGAAAAAATTTTATCGAAGCGGTATTTTTGAGTCAGTAAACAAACAAAATACGAATTCAAGAGAGCGACCGTACAGATAAGAATTGGGCTAGGAGGCAGAAACCAACGAGATTCTTCCCATCGCATTATACAAATATAATCTGCAAGTTCACCTACACGGGCAAGATGCTTTGTCCTCTGAAGAGGCAGCCAGTAAGGACACTAAAAGTCACCTTCTTTGTGTCTTGGCCTGCATCCTTTGACTTTTAATCAACCTACTTGAAATCTGAAGGAATTGTACAGGCGGATTTCCAGCAATGTCACCCCAAAATCCAATGAAAAATAACCCATATATTCACTACGATTGGTGGTTAGAATTGTTGATGTTTTATTTCTGTAGTATTTAGATTATCGGTTCATTTTCATGAGTTTTTTGACTTGGAAGTTGCAAGTTTTAATACTGACAATCAACGAGCAAATTTGAAAGGGGCATTGTTGTTCTCAGAAGTTTTAAGATAAAATGTTAGCTTTTCTCAGTCTAATTTACGTTTATTTGTTAGTTTTCAATCTATTTTACATTTATTTGTTATTTTTATGTACGTTTAACGTCTTAGTTTTGGGTTGGGTCACTTAAATATTACTTTTAAGATTTTTAAGTGTAAAAATGTCTCTCAGCACTTTTCAGGATTTCGGATAATCGCAGAAAGCGTTCTGGAATTTTAGGTCTTGTGTTAAAAGCGTTTTAATTGACCTTTTAAGAATAAGAAAAGAGAATTTGTGTAATATTCCTCGTCACTGACCAATTCATTTTTCATGAAATTTTTTCCCAGTACACAGTTGATTATAAGAATGGCCTATGGTATACTAAGAAACTCAGTAGAAGTTTAGTTTTTGTTTATTAGTTTATTTATTTTTTATTTTTTATTTATTATTATTTTTGGGGGGGGCTTTTGTGTAATAAGACACTATTGTAAACTATAGCTTTTCATCCTATCTTTCATATCTGTTTTGTAGATATTAAGGTTCAGTAAATATTGATCCGTCAGTTTTCTTACCTTGTTCATTTATTTGTCGATTACAGCAGCCACTTATTAATTTTCGGATAAATGCAAAAATAACGTTTATGACTCGTGTCAAACCTGCAATTTTTTTCCCAGTTTTATGGGGAACATTCCTTATAAGAAGATCCATTAATTCCTGCCAATGCCGTTTTTATTAATATGTCGATTCAGTTTTGATCTTCGTAAGTTGTCAGATCTCTTCTATAAAAACATACGAATTGTAAAACCCTAAAGTAAATTAGCTACATAAAGCCTGCATTGTAAACTTCAATTTTCTCATGTGCACTCCCTTAAGGCAAGGGAAGACCCTTTCTGTCTAAAATCCCATTCGACCTTCACCGAGCTGTTCTTCAGATATGTTGCTAAATTCCCATTTTACTGTCCCGTTTAGCACAAATAACCAATCCTTACCGCCATTACCCTTTGTACCCGCAAGTTACAATCGCACTGTCATGATCCTGAGCTGAAATAATGTCTGGTATTATACTTAATATACAATATTCCCCTCTGTCATTCTACCAGGTCAAGAACACAGCTATTTTATTCAGTCGCCACAACTTCTCACACCACACCCTTCAATTTCGAACAACATTAACCCTTTCATTCCACAAATGCTTTCGCTGATGCGGTCGTCTCTTTCGCTCGGCTTCTGTTCTTGTCGTTTCATGCATATTCAGTACCGGTGTTTCTGACACAGTGCAACAGCTCCACCACATTCTTTTTTTGGTTAGTTCCTGGATTCTTCCAGATTGTATATTAACGTGCGCGATCAAATTTACCCACGCGCACACACACACATACACACACACACACACACACACACACACACACACACATATATATATATATATATATATATATATATATATATATATATATATATATAAATTATATTTATATATATAAATATATATATAGCCGAAAGGTGTCATTTTGTGTAGTCAACCCCCTCGCCCCGTCTCCAGGGTTAAAATAAATGTCAGTTGATAAATTCGTGATTGTGATGTTATGTGCTTCCTAATATGATTTTAATATTAAGCGTCTTCTTAAAAAATCTATTAGAATATTACTACAATTAGGATCCAGCTTTCGACCTTTTCAGTTCACTCTTAATAAGTGATGTAACCTGAAAGAAAACTTTCTGTTATAAAAATCAGAAGTTAATTTTTTTTTTATTTCCTGTACGTTTGGACATTTTTTACTATTGTCTTTCCAGCCTCTATATTTGTGACCAATTAAAGAATATTTATTGCAATAAAAAATATGATTCTCTCTCCCTGAAATTTAGAATTAAACTTTACTGCTATTTTTACCCAGAAATTATATTTAAACCTAGAGTTATTTTCAGTGTTCAGAAAGCATAATCCATCTCTCTCTCTCTCTCTCTCTCTCTCTCTCTCTCTCTCTCTCTCTCTCTCTCTAACTACAATAATTTTGATCATAAAGAGTATCTCTAACTACAATAATTTTGATCATAAAGAGTATTTATTGCAATCAAAAATATCATTCTTTCTCCCAGAGATTCAGAATTATTAAATGTTTCTACTTCTTGTGCCTAAAAAAATTTGTTCATTCATGGTTTATTTTCAGTCTCTTTAGTTTCATCAGTAAGTTTGCAGAAAGCATAGTTCATCTCTCTCTCTCTCTCTCTCTCTCTCTCTCTCTCTCTCTCTCTCTCTCTCTCTCTCTCTCAAAACGACGGAATGTTCACAAACACTTGGCGAGAAATCTGTCTTATGGAGGCGTCCCGGTCGCTGAATGAATTTACCATTTGTGTAGACAAAACAAACCGCATGCCATCCCCTTCCTCACCGCCTCTCCCCCCCCCCCCCCCCCACCTTTTACTACCCCCTACCAATGGCATATTTGTCTTTCTAAGGGCCTGTATTTACGTCCTCCTCGGTGCATATATATCTCTGTTGTTTGGGTCATTCTCTCTATCCAATCGGATCTCGGGGTGTCCGCAAAGCCGCGATTAACCGAAACCGGAGACGGATCCGATACGACTTTTCCAATGTTTATCACCATTCCCTTCCATCATACTCGGGAGAGGTATTCCCTTCGTCTAAGTAAATAAGCAGCTTTGTTGTAAATTATGTCAGCGAGCGGAGTTCTGTCCAACCACTTGTAAGATTTCTATCAATTTAGAGTCTTGTTTGTCTTCTAGTGTAATTATCCGGTGGCAGGACACGAACGTCCATTTCGGACGTGGCCACCAGAAGGGAAGTCGACCGTACATGCTAGGGAGGGGGGAACTGGTTTTGCCTGTCACTCCAGCGAGGCTTACGCCTCTGATCCCCGCGTACAATCTCGGTGATGCTATCAGACGGCAGGTACAAGACTCGCGTACCAGGAGCTCATATAGTCTAATAATTTCGGGAACTTTTTCTCATAAATGTCTCTATACGGTCTTTCCTGAAGACAGAATAATGAATGCACCATATTCCCCAGCAAGTGAACCCGAGACGGCTCACCATCAGCACAATCTATCTTCTCTAAAGTGCACTTAGAAAATTTTCCGTGATTCGTCGTACATCTGGCCGTCGGCGTAAAGTAGCCAATGGCAGCAGCGGCCCATCGGCGGGGAAAAGGACAATAGTGCCCTCCAT
>JANJGK010000003.1:20746820-20756820 GCA_039081455.1 Macrobrachium rosenbergii | reverse complement strand
TACAAGGTCATAAGCATTTCGGATGTAAATTGTAAAGATTTTAAACATTTACAAAGAAATAATTTCGCATGCTTAGCACTTTTTTTTTATCCAATCAAATGAATTTATAAAGACCTGGAAGTGATAATTGATTGATAGAGTTATCAGTTGGAAAATGAATAACAGGAGAAGATAACAAGGGTGTTTAAAAAACTGCTTCCAACCTTTCCGATTATGACCAAATCCTTACCACTGATTACCAGCTGTACGTTTAGCAAGAATCGTTTACGTTACTACTGAGATACTAAAAGTTCAGTCTTCGTATTTGTCAGTTCTGTGAGAGTTAAGACGTTTTCTTACAGTTTGAATCATTTGTAAATTGTCTCAGTCTATCCACATCCTTATTCGCTAAGTCTTTTATTCTTCCCGTATTGAATTATACATTTCTGACGCTCCCAGTGAGAAGTAGAGATATACATTATCTCTATAAGCTTAGCATGACATATTCTGTTTCCTTTATTCAGCAAGTTTTCAGATCTCTCTCTCTGCTCTCTCTCTCTCTCTTCTCTCTCTCTCTCAGTGGGGACCTCTATTTTCTGTATTCCTGCTTCGTAATTTCGATTCCTTCATTTTTTCACATCTGACATTTTCGATTTTGGTAGGGACCGTGAGCGGCGTTTTTTCTAAGCCTTGCCACTCCTGTTTGTACCAGGGAGGGGGTGAGGGGATGGGCGGGTGGAGAGGAGAAGCTGTGGGCGGAGGGAGAGAGGGGGAGAGTGAGGGTGGGCGACGAGGTGGAAAGTGGTAAAAACTTAATGAACCTCCCCAATTTAATGCTTTCGTAAGCTAGATCAAAATTCTATTTTTCTTTATCCGAGGGGAAACCAGTCTCTTTCTCTCTCTCTCTCTCTCTCTCTCTCTCTCTCTCTCTCTCTATAATAAAATATCCCAGTTTAAAGCTATAGCTATTTATTTGTATGCAAAAACTGTAGCCATGAAAAATTAATTTATCTCTGTCTCTGTCTCTCTCTAACTGTGTGTATGTATATATATATATATATATATATATATATATATATGAATTTATGAATCATGTTAGTCATGAAACATGTTCTCTATGTGTTTAAATTTCCTGTGTATGTATATCCAAAACATATAATCTCTCTCTCTCTCTCTCTCGCTCTCTCTCTCTCTCTCTCTCTCTCTCTCTAGAAAATGTCTAAATTTCAGTTTTTTGTATAGTAGATCCGTCTGCAGTCAACACTCTTCCCATGTCCGTCCATCCGTCTCAACTCTGGAGTTCCCTGCTTCTTTATCTTTAATAAGTTGTCTCGGGTAAACGAAGAAAACAATTATCATGAGTCTCCCATCCTTCATCTGCTTAACCCCCTCATCACGAAACTCTTCCATTCGGCTGACAAATGCTCGCATGGAATATTGCAATCAATAGCGGCTGCAGAGGGGCATTTTGCAGGTCGTCACGGCGGAATGGAGGTATTAGCGCCGAAATTTTTGGTTGCGCTTTGGCCCGGCTGTTGCACAATATTTCATAGTCGACAGATGAGGCCAGATGAAGGTTCAAGGGGAGATAGAATTGTCGAATGGAGACGTCGGATACACATTAAGAGGGTCTTAAGTGCGAGGGTTGACCCCCACCTCAAATCTTTTTTTTTCTTTTTTTTTTTATGCTTGTTAAGGTTTAAGTTTGTACCCATCAGTGAGAAGAAATTGTGGTTGTGAGGTTTGTAATTGCATCTCGACGACTGGGAGGAATGAGACTGGTTGGTTCTGTTAAGACTGTTGTCAAGTCTTGCATTCCTAAATGTTATATATACTGTATATATATATATACTATATATATATATATATATATATGTGTGTGTGTGTGTGTGTGTGTGTGTGTGTGTGAGTGTACTGGTGACTCTGCGTTCATGGCTATTGACCATCTCTGTCAGTTATTTTTTTTTTAAGTAATTTTTCGGCGAACCTTGTATGCGCCTGTGCAATCTCTGAGTTTATTAAGACGTCGCGTAGCCATTATTGTGTTCACCATTCCTATTTCATTCCTTGTAATGAGCCGAGATATCAGTGTAATGACCTGTGTCATTATATCATATGGTATTCCAAAGTCTGGCATGTTAAAAGGTCCCAAAGCTTATCTTTACGCATCTCAAGGCTGATGTTTATTTTTCGCAATTTGCCCCTTTGTTTTAATTCCCGAGGAAAGTGTGTCTTTTGTTATGTTCGAAAACTGTAAGAAATGCTCATTGGTCAAGAGTAAAATCACTAAATCGTTATGTCCGGCGAGAATTAAGAAGGAAAGACACCCACCTGTAGAAAGAAATCTATTTGTAATTAAGAGCTCAATACTTTATTATTATTATTATTATTATTATTATTATTATTATTATTATTATTACTTATTATTATTATTACTTATTATTATTATTATTATTATATGGTGCAACTTATAAAAAGGCCTGAACGAATGATTGCTTTCTTCATATTCATGACGAAGAGATCTATAAGATGTCTTCTTACTTATAGCTGCAAAAGCTCTCTCTCTACTACTACTACTACTACTACTACTACTACTACTACTACTACTACTACTACTACTACACTACTACTAGTAATAGAGTAGTAGCTCTTTCTTCAAGGCTTATAAAGCAACAAGACAGAATAACTGTCACGGACCTTCCAAAAAAAAAAAGGGCCAACAAACTCTTAACATCTCTCCACTGCTCAACAGTGCTCTATAATATGTCTTCTTACTAATAGCTGCCAAAGCTCTCCTTCTACGACTACTGCTGCTACTTACTACTACTGCTACTACTACTAGTAGTAGTAGCTCTTTCTTCAAGGTTTATAAAGCAACAAGACAGAATAACTGTCATGGACCTCCCCCCCCAAAAAAAAGGACCAGCAAACTCTTAACATCTTTCCAGTGCTCAACAGACTGTTGAAGGGTTCTGGAATACACTGGCTCACGTTAACCGATGGGTTTACATCTGCTATTAATCTTACTCAAGAAAATCATTGCCTTTAGTGACCTCGTGAAGGTTTCTCCTCCTCCTCCTCCTCCTCCTCCACCTCCTCCTGCTCCTCCTCCTCCACGAAAGAGGATGTTTTCGCCCAAGTTTAACATTTCAGTGTTTATTTTTCTTAGCGTTTTTGCTGTTCTTAATACTGCTGTTAACGATATCGGTGGTTGGTTATTATTATTATTATTATTATTATTATTATTATTATTATTATTATTATTATTATTATTATTATAAAAGGAGTTGATTCTAGCAATATATATGCACTATAATTACAACCATAAATTATTATTATTATTATTATTATTATTATTATTATTATTATTATTATTATTATTATTATTATAAAGGAGTTGATTCTAGCAATATGTATGCACTATGACTACAACCCATAAATTTTATTATTATAATTATTATTATAAAGGAGTTGCCTCCAGTAAATATATATGCACTATACTTACATCCATAAATTTTATTATTATAATTATTATTATAAAGGAGTTGCCTCCAGTAATATATATGCACTATACTTACAACCATAAATTATTATTATTATTATTATTATTATTATTATTATTATTATTATTATTATTATAAAGGAGTTGATTCTAGCAATATGTATGCACTATGACTACAACCATAAATTTTATTATTATAATTATTATTATAAAGGAGTTGCCTCCAGTAATATATATGCACTATACTTACAACCATAAATTATTATTATTATTATTATTATTATTATTATTATTATTATTATTATTATTATTATTATTATTATTATTATTATAAAGGAGTTGATTCTAGCAATATGTATGCACTATGACTACAACCATAAATTTTATTATTATTATTATTATTATTATTATTATAAAGGAGTTGCCTCCAGTAATATATATGCACTATACTTACAAACCATAAATTATTATTATTATTATTATTATTATTATTATTATTATTATTATTATTATTATTATTAAGGAGATTCCTTCTCCAAGTACAGTATTGTTGGATATTATAGCTGTTTCTAAGACATTCAATTCTCATAGGCTTCTCTTTGCGTCTTTTAACACACTTTTCATCAGCGTGAAATTGACATATAAAATTTCCTAGAGGAAATGATATAACCATTACGACAGATCCTTATAATACCCTAGGAAACCTAATGTATCACCTGCACTCTGATGAAAAGTATAAGACGCATAGAAAAGAAAGGCTGTTAAAACTGAATGCAGTGGAAATAGTTGTATTATTATTATTATTAGTAGTAGTAGTAGTAGTAGTAGTAGTAGTAGTAGTAGTAGTAGTAGTATTTGAATCTGATGGCGTGAGAAAGCAGACAGATCTCACTGCAGTAGTTTTTTTCATTTGCTAATATCGAAGCGTCATTCTTATTACCCAACTTGCCTTTGAAACACAAACATGTTCTTAGTTGCTTCCTCTTATGAAGTAGAACGAGAACCATTCTTACGTCATTGTTACTACGTCCTGGTTACATTTGCTTGCGATGACAGACAAGAAAAGTGACTCAAGTAAACGCCAATTTTTTCGTGATAAGGGTATAAGTTATTATTCCCGTAAGGCTGCGTTTACAGGTAGCAGAGACTGTTCTTTGTCCATTTCTATAGAAGGCTATAGAAGTGCAATAACAGAACGGAATTATTGATTATTTAATTATTTACTAGTTACTCTTGGAATTTTTTGTTTTGGGTAGAACGTAAACATCATGAACATTAGGCAAGATTGAAATGTTTGGAATTTAAATATATATATACATTTTTTTTAAACGAAGGTTCTTGCGCAAGGTATTCTACACTAGTGTCTTTTATCCAGTCTAGTCCTAATATATATATATATATATATATAGAGAGAGAGAGAGAGAGAGAGAGAGAGAGAGAGAGAGAGAGAATCTCGTATGAAAGCTCTAAAGCTGTACAAACTGGAAACGCGCATATGAGCTGTTAATGGAGTTATGTGACAGTGTGGTCGTTTCAAGTTCCAGAAATTCTTCAATTTATTACAAATTAATTTTTGGGATTATGGTCCTGGTTTCGAGGTAAACATTTATGATGAAGAGGTAGACTGAAGCCCAGTGCAGTACGGTTAACTAATAATAGCAGCTTTTTTCAGACCAGGGCCATATATATATATATATATATATATATATATATATGTGTGTGTGTGTGTGTGTGTATGTATATATATAATATGTATTATATATATAATTATATATTATATATAAACAGATACAAGTATATAAAGGAAACAGAGTAACAAGATGATAACAGTGGAATCAGCAGTAATAATAATATTTCATTCTTTAATATTTCACTCTCTGTCCATTGTTCAGTTTTCAGATAGTTCCACGGTCTCTGGTTTCCCTTCATTTTGTGAAACTTGATATTTTCAGTTCCATACATTTCCTGCTTTAAATTTGATGTCGTCAATACAGATTTCACGTTCTTCGTAGAAATGTTAGAACTTTCTTTGACTGTATTGCGCGTCCATATCCTTCCAGGCTTACATCTCTTCCAAGCATCACCCTTCCTGTTTTCGTCTCTGATCCCTTAATTTTGTAACCCTCCTAAGCACTAACTACGTACCCACACCCTTTCCAATCCCTTACAGATCGTGTCTGATCCCTTTAGCGGCCCCGTATCTTTTGTACCCCAACTCTCATCGCCATCATCGTCATCTTCTCTCTCTTTCTGTCCGTTCGTTCTCCCCTCTCCGATACCACCAACCCCCCTACCCGCTTCCTAAAGCTTAGTCCGCCGTCTAGTTACCCTAGCATCGACAAGAGATTAATGGGCATCCCGTTTTCGTTAATTTTCTGGTCCGGCTAATGAAAACGTGGTGGGCCCGAGGGGCGCACGACTTTCAGAAATTGATCGGCCTTATGTCTCTGTTGGCCCTCATCCCCTATAGGTCTAGGCTGGGTTCTCCCAGACGCCCTCGTAGGTCTAGGCCTAGGTCTGGCCCCTCTTACGCCCCTTCCCCCCCTTCCGCTGCCTTAGAATTTATGACTCTCTCCTTTTATTAGTCTCCTCGTCTCTGATGATGCGGACATCTGATTGAGAGCCAGGGACAGGGAGAAGCGTTTGGTAATTCAGGTTTTTTTTTTCTCTCTCTCTCTCTCTCTCTATCTTTTCGTGATTTCCATCAGCAAAAAAAACTTTTACTTCCACGTGCTGTAAACAAGACTCCAGCCACTTCAAAGGCCGACCATTCCCGGTAACCTCCGTAATTGCCGGGACATTCCTCAGCATTTAATGGTTCTGAAGCGAACTGGCTAGTCATCAGAACTGATGGATTTTCGTCAGCCAAGCAGATATTCCTAATTTGCCCAGAAGTCCAAGAATCAATATCGAACAGATGTTGGATATTGAAGATTAAACGAGCTTTTGGGGGGAAACTTTTTTTTTTTTTTTTTTTTTTTGCCTTCTTAGATCAAGGTTTTGGGCCCCAGGGTCTTCACATTTCGAGTTCGCTGTAACTTTTTCCTGTTGCGTAAGACTTAATGAGAGGATTCGAGACATTTTATACACACACATACACACACACACACACACACAACACATATATATATATATATATATTATATATATATATATATAATATACTTAAAAAATCGGTTACATGATTTACTGATTTTATATATATGTATAATATATGTATAATATATGTATATATACATATATATATATATATATATATATATATATATATATATATGTATATATATATGATACGGTGTACAGAAAACTCGATCGCGCCGAAGAAACCTCGGTGCATTGTTTACTTGTTTTATTTTCTCATAAATGCGTGTATATTAAAAGTCAGGGAAACTATTCCCAAGTTACTATCGTGCCCCCAGAGAAAGCTCCGAGCCCAATAAAAATTTGTCACAGATTGCCCAGGTTAGGAGATTTTATAAACTTTGTATTTATCATTATTCAAACTGGAAGGTTAGCAGTCATGCATATGATATATTGGGGACAAGTTGTGTGTGTGTGTGTGTGTGTGCATGCGCGTGTTTTTCTTTTATTCTCTATCGATGTTGCAGAAACCTTTCATAGAAACCTTCTACAGTTTCTTCTCGGTCTCAAGAAACTAGAGGGTTAAACGATTTCAGCGCTAATATTCTTCGTAAAATTAAAAAATAAACACACAAACTACTTAATGACGAAATTTTTTTATAAAAAAAAATTGTTAGTTATATCATAGCGAGTCCGTCTGTCAAGACATTGGGTAAATTATACTTCACTCGATAAGACTTTTTAAACAATTACACACCAGTTAATGAAGAATGTTTTTCATAGTAACCAGTAATTAAATTTTGGGACCCAACCAATCTAGCGTTATGAGTTTTATGCTTACAAGTTAAAATTTCTCATCTAGGTTCTGTACGTTCTTTTGTGTTGGTGTTCACTGACGTGCAAGGAGAACATTGCATACTGTAGTAATGAGAACATCTTCGAATGAGTGGGCCTTCTGCGTTCAACAAACTTCTCGTGACTTAGATAAAAACTCTGAATTGTACAAACACGGCCAATACTGAATGCCACTGATTGCCGCTGTCTATGCATAACTAAATGAGAAATTTGAAGAGAACCTCGTAACTTATGATACATTGTAAAAATGAAAGCGTTATCCACCAATATATATATATATATATATATATATATATATATATATGTGTGTGTGTGTATATATATATTATATACTATATATATATGTGTGTGTGTATATATTTAATGAAAACTAAAAATGATGAGGAAATATGTCGTATAAGCTGCTTTAAGAAATTGAAATTTTAGCGCTTCTAACGACAGCATTTATAAATAAATGTTTTTAAATTCTGTCTGATTAACCACTTCAACGCCAACTGGTGGCATTATTACGGCTCTTTTGTCAGCCAGCTAACATTTGAATGGAGTACTGACTGAAGAATTAAATTTGCGTCTTTGCTCCGCTTGGATGCTTTGCAGTGGAAAAATAAACCTTCACGATAATCCGTCCGATTTTACCATCAGCAATCGCGTAGAAATGAAAACGCTTGTTACGTATCATCAATCATGAATATGTATTTTTCCCGATGAATATTCAAACCCACTCGATCGAAACTCTCCTCCTCCTCCTCCTCCTCTTCTTCTTCTTCTTCTTCTTACTCTCCATCTCGCCTTGTGCATGACCTCTGACCCCTTAAAACCCGAATATCATCCGAGGGCTTCGATGCCCAAGTCTTGGTGCGTCAGTAACTGTTGTATGGTCGTGATCCATCAAGTTTCCAGAGTCATCGTTTTCGTTTATGAATTTGATAGCTGACCTGCGAGAGAGACCTCGCCTTTGTTACACATGAGCGGCGCAGTACACGCATATTCTCTCTCTCTCTCTCTCTCTCTCTCTCTCTCTCTCTCTCTCTCTCATGGCAAATAATTTTAAATCTCAATGTCACTTCTCTCTCTCTCTCTCTCTCTCTCTCTCTCTCTCTCTCTCTGTGTCTCTTTCTTACTCATAAACTTGACAGATAACTCGACTTCTCAATAGCACTTGTCTCCTCTCTCTCTCTCTCTCTCTCTCTCTCTCTCTCTCTCTCATGGCAAATAATTTTAAATCTCAATGTCACTTAGCTCCTCTCTCTCTCTCTCTCTCTCTCTTTTACTCATAAACTTGACAGATAACTCGACTTCTCAATAGCACTTAGCTCCTCTCTCTCTATCTCTCTCTCTCTCTTGCAAATAATTTTAACTCTTAGTGTCACCTAACTCCTCTCTCTCTCTCCCTCTCTCTCTCTCTCTCTCTCTCTCTCTCTCTCTCTCACTCATAAACTTGACAGATAACTTGACTTCTCAATAGCACTTAGCTCCTCTCTCTCTCTCTCTCTCTCTCTCTCTCTCTCTCTCATTGAATGCCGTCAGATGACGGTGCTTTGACTTCGAGAGAAGATTTATTGCAATCCTCCATCCGAAGGGAGGAGAATCAGCCTTATTTTTCGTATCCTTTTTCGTAATTAAAAATTCGTGAGGGACAGCCGTCTTAGTTTACTTTCTACTTACGTTTGACACAGCGATTCATCTTCACCCTCTTCAGGGAGAAGACTTCGGAGCCGAATTTATGGTGGAAAGTTTGTTTGGCAGAGAGAGAGAGAGAGAGAGAGAGAGAGAGAGAGAGAGAGAGAGAGAGAGAGAAGTTTACTACTTTTGTTTCATGATGTATTCATCTGTAGGATCTCATTCCGTGTTGTATGTAACATGAAATCTTCATCAAAACATGACTTGCTCATTTTCACGCTGTTCATAGGCCAATTTCAAACAAGAGTGAAGAAATTGACTCCACCATTTAGTATCGTTCCATATAATGTGCACTGAAAAGGACATATGTCTTAAATGTATCCAATTTACAGCCAGCTCACGCGATATCAAGTGTAATTGTATTAGTATCAGGGAGCTTGACAAATATAATTAGTGTTATTTGTGTAGATTAAAGGACGTATGTCTTAAATGTATCCATTTTACAGCCAGCTCACGCGATAACAAGTGTAATTGTATTAGTATCAGGGAGTTTGACAAATATAATTAGTGTTATTTGTACAGATCACTACAGATGTAGTGAGTGATATCCCATTTCGTACAGAGGTATTTACTTACCTAATTTGGGAGTTATGTATTCATTATTGTCTTATCAAGTACGATACCAGTGTGTCTTTTCTCTGTGTGGAACAGATCGACTGTTCACGGTACTAAAGGTGTGTGTTTATGATCCTCTCTTTCAAGACGATCAAGAGAAGCAGGTTAAGTTCTGGAACTGTACGTTATAAAGAACTGATCAGACTGGTTGACTCTCGAGTCCTTGACGTCCACGACATCCATATAATACATGAGAGAATGCGTCTCCTGCCGGTGGTACGAGGATGAAAGAATAGAGGAAGAATGCAAGGCGCTTTCGAGGAAGGCTTTGAAATTATGAGTTTCTTA
>JANJGK010000003.1:20728075-20730575 GCA_039081455.1 Macrobrachium rosenbergii | reverse complement strand
TGGAAATAAAGTCGAAACCTGTCAGGACCTATATATATATATATATATATATATATATATATATATATATATATATATATATATATATATATATATATATATATATATATATATACACACACATACATACATATATCCATCCACTTTCCATTGCCTTCTATTTTGAGTAACATCCTTCCCCATGGAAAGTTAAAAACTACATCCCCCCTTTTAAAGCAAAAAGAAAAAAAAATTACTATAAATGACAAAAACCGTTGGCAGCCTACATGTAGAGACACTCCATTCCAGTAAAGGGCTTAGTAATCCTGTATATGTTAAATCCTCGTGAGAATACCAACGCTGGCGCATTTTTATGGAATTTTAAAGGACTCTGGTTCTGGCTGCACTTTATTTATGGACTGGATCAGCTGCCAGGCGAGCTTTCAAGGAACATTTCATTTGCGTTCATCGGAGTAACTCTCAGGGAATGAAATTCGACGTTTTTTCCAGAATGAGAATAGCGCATCTTCACAAAAAAAATCCAATAGCTGAGTTATTTATTATAAGGGCTTTTCCAACCAAATTCCATTTCCCTTAAATTAACTGTAGGTTGGTCTTACATTAAAATTTTCTCCCTTAAATTAACTATAGGTTGGTCTTACATTAAAATTTTCTCCCTTAAATTAACTATAGGTTGGTCTTAAATTGAAATTTTCTCCCTTAAATTAACTATAGGTTGGTCTTACATTAAAATTTTCTCCCTTAAATTAACTATAGGTTGGTCTTACATTAAAATTTTCTTATCATTTCTTTAATATTGATGCAGGGTATTGTAGCATTAATTATTATATTTCTATTGAATATTTTTCAAGAGTTTAGAAAGAAATTATTATATATATTCTACTTCAAATGTCTGCTTAAGTAACAATATTTATCACCTGAATTATTTCTTATAAGGGCTTTTTCCAACCAAATTCTATTTCCTTTTGAATTATCTATCCATTGTTCTTACATGAAACTTTTCGACCATTTTGTAAGTATTAATGGGTGGGTATTATATTCTTTTAATTATTAAATTTCTATGGAACCTTTTTTTCAAGAGTTTATAAAAAAATTTATATAAGTACTCTTTCAAATGTCTACTTAAATAAAATAAAAATACTACCTGAATTATTTCTTATAGGGGCGTTTTTTCAGCCAAATTCCATTTCCCTTGATTTATCTATCCATTGTCCTTAAATTAAAAGTTTTTGCTATTTTTTAATATCAAAAGAGGGGTATTATAGCCTTAATTAATTGATTTCTGTGGAACCTTTTTTTCAAGAGTTTATAAAGAAGTTGTTATATAAGTACTCTTTCAAATGTCTACTTAAATAATATAGTCACGTGTATGTGAGTATAAGTACTAAATAGTAGGTTTTGATAGGAAAAATAAGGCAACTTAAATTTGCATTACTTCACTCCCCTTAGCCTTGCTAAACACCATAGTTCAAAAGTAAGCAAGTACGTTTTTCCTCTCTTTCAAGTAGAAAGTTCCTCATGAAAAAAAAACACAGTTAAAGACGATATGTGTATAGTAATTTGAATATGTAAGTAGATGAGTTAACACACAATCCTGGTACCAAAGAATCTTACAGTTTGGGAAAACGCTGTGTTTCATGACTCATATTTATGGAAAGTCAGTCCTGGTTCCATTTATAAGGGGATGTGTCACTTACATCAAAGAAATATAAACTTTTGGGAGGGTTGGTCTTGGAATGTACTTTCGAAGCTAACTAACGCAAGGTTTAAGATTACCAAGTGGAACGATTTAAATGCTTAGTGACTTGAGTTTATGCAAGTGTCAAACTTTAGTGTCAAACACTCTCTTCGGCTGGGACTTTGACAGGGAAAACGGTAACTGTCAGTTTTAATATCTTCATTTCTCTTTTTCCTCTCTTTTTATTCTCTCGCCTATGGAGGACACACATATTTTGATACAGTGAGACGTCTGTGAGCTCTGTCCTATTGCAAATTACTGTGTACAGATAATGTTTACCTGATACTTGCTTTTTAGAGATTTATTTTCTTAGAAAGGAGGAAAATCGTAGTGATTTATAACTAATTAAAGAATGCAGGAAGCTAATATGATTCTAAATTTTTATATACATATCAAAGAATAGAGGAAGTGACGGAAGGGCGGGGTAAGAAAAATCAAGCAGTGGATTTTATTATTATTATTATTATTATTATTATTATTATTATTATTATTATTATTATTATTATTATTATTATTATTATTTTATTTTTTTAATAAGACCTGTTTAAAAGAGCGTCTACTCCCTTCATATATTATTATTATTATTATTATTATTATTATTATTATTATTATTATTATTATTATTATTATTATTATTATTATTATTATTATTATTATCAATGATAATAATAATAATAATAATAATAATAATTATTATTATTATTATTATTATTATTATTATTATTATTATTATTATTATTATTATTATTATTGTTATTCAGA
>JANJGK010000003.1:20720575-20723075 GCA_039081455.1 Macrobrachium rosenbergii | reverse complement strand
AGATAACTTCCATAATTCTTTATAGAGGGAATATATCAATGAAACAGAAATTCATTGAAAGATTTACTAATATAATATTTATAGTTCTTCTGTATTGTGTATCCTAGGTAATTTTCTTGAGATCAGCTGAACTACTGAAACACTCTAATGGAAATGAGCTCTCATAAATGGTTATTTATTCAATGGTTAAAAAATGGTAATTTTGTGCATTTAATATCAGCTTATTATTTTTTGTATGATTGAATAGGAACGAGTCGATTATTTCGTTTGTTTTACAATTAAATATAGTCAAGAACATTATAATATGGCATTATTATTATTATTATTATTATTGTGTAATAAAGATCCACAATTATATAAATAAATAAGTGGATATTGTGAATGTCTTAACATTATTATTATTATTATTATTATTATTATTATTATTATTATTATTATTATTATTATTATTATTATTATTATTATTATATTCATATTGAGTGCAGTAGCGATGTGGACTTTAGGTAAAAAAAAATTAATTTATTTCAGAAAAAGTGTCATTCTAAACTTCTGTTTTTTGAACAGTTTTTTTTTCTAAACTGAAGTTTTTCCATTTATAGTAAATTAGGATTTTCAATACAATTTTTAGCCGAGAACTAAACAGACATCAGATTTAATACTTTGTCTCCAGAGCTTTCTTTTTCATAAATCTGTACAGATTCTAATAATAACTATGAGGCAAACAGACCTGTTGAATGAAATTTAATCTGGATTGGGGAACTAAAATGGAATTTTGGAGAATTCACATTCATTCTTAACTGTCAAATCTCGCCTTCAACTCATTTTCTTAGTAATTGCTTCTGGAATCAAGGTCTGGGGATATGCGGGTTCTACTTTAATGACGTAAACCCTATTTGGATTTATGATGATAAGGTCCTCATTATTCTGGTCTTGTTTTAAATGACGCATTAGGCAATTATGCACACACAGATGCATATATATATATATATATATATATAATATATATATATATATATATATATATATATATATATATATATATATACATACATACATACATACATACATACATACATACATACATACATACATACATATATATATATATATATATATATATATATATATTATATACATATATATATATATATATATATATATATATATATATATATATATATATATATTATATATATATATACATATATACATATACACACACACACACACGCACACACACAAAGAACACATACTTTAACCAGTGTACAACTTGGTAACACACTAGAACTTAGAATAGTATCCAGTATAAATATCACTCGCCTCCTTCGTTACAACATATTTATGAACTTCGTAGATGACGCAAACAGCTTTTCCAATGAAAACAAAACAATATCAAAACTCATAAATGCTCACAACTAGAAACAAAAGATTCACCAAGTCAGAATAAATCTTGCAAAAAAAAAAAGGGCGTGGCTCACATTACATGGCAAGTCATTAATAATCTAAATACATGAGTAATGGGCTCTCGAGAATGAGGTCATATAATTAGTGGTTTAATTCTTAATGGCCTTTTTGTAAAGGGATTCATTTATCATAAAAAGAAAATTCAGTATTGCAACGGGTAATGTGAGGCTAATATTTTCTGCTAAAATCATTAGGCTAAGGTTTCGATAAGGCTAATGAAATTAAGATTAGAGGCAAAATGCAATATATCACAGCTAAAAGAAATCATTCTTTGAGACCACATGTAAATTTGTTTTAAAGATTAAATAACATTTCAGGCAATTTTCTTTTGTAGTTATAGCAGTCCCTTCTATAGCCTTGAAACGGGTTTCATTTACTAATTTTCTTGGAATAATTCAGTGTTTTTTTTTTTTTAGATTCCAAGCTGATGTTCAAGGAGCATCCATATATGACAAAGTTGCCACTTTGAAAGGAATATGAAGAACTTCTATTCACAAAGATTAAACATTTACGCACAGACATACATATATAAATGCTTGCATATATATCAACAAACGCGCGTACACACACACACACACACACACACACACACACACATACAGTATCTATCTATCTATCTACATATATACATTTATATATATATATATATATATATATATATATATATATATATATATATATATATATATATATATATATATATATATATATATATATATACATACATACATACATACATATATACAATTTTCAAGGAAATGGCGTGTGAAACTCTTATGCAAAATAAAATTCCTTGGTATTACCAAACTTCCGAGTAAAACCAAAGATAAAAAAAAATAACTCCCCAAAGAAAGGAAAATTAACAAAAAAAAAAAGTAGACAAAAAGTGAAATCTAAATCAGTATGGCATTTTACCTTTTCCTCACAGTACAGCATTAAAAGACAATGAAGGAACTGCCCTAATTTCAGACGCAGGATTCTTAGAGCAGGATTTACGAGGAAGAAGACACGACATCCTAATGAACTGCCTCACGGC
>JANJGK010000003.1:20716225-20720475 GCA_039081455.1 Macrobrachium rosenbergii | reverse complement strand
GGCTTTCCACGAAAACTCTTACATCGCCCCATAAAGACAACGTTGAGGTATTATCGCTAAGCCATGTTTCTCTCTCTCTCTCTCTCTCTCTCTCTCTCTCTCTCTCTCTCTCTCTCTCTCTGAGGAGTTGGTTATGAAATAGGGGTCTTATTAAGTATCATATTATGGTATGCGAAATGTGCGCGTTTTTGACGCTACTTTCTGTCTGTCTGTCTGTCTGTCTAACTGACTGACTCTCTCTCTCTCTCTCTCTCTCTCTCTCTCTCTCTCTACTCTCTCTGAGGCGTTGGTTATGGAATAGGGCTCTTCTTATGTGTCATATTTTGGTATGTGAAATGTACGTGTTTTTGACGCTACTCTCTCTCTCTCTCTCTCTCTCTCTCTCTCTCTCTCTCTCTCTCTCTCTCTCTCTCATAAGTATTGGTTATGGAATAAGGCTTTTCTTAAGTGTCATATATTGGTAAGTGAAATGTACGTATTTTGACGCTACTCTCTCTCTCTCTCTCTCTCTCTCTCTCTCTCTCTCTCTCTCTCTCTCTCTCTCTCTCTCTCTCTCTGCGGCCTGCGGCCTTGGTTATGAAATACGGCTGTTATTAAGTGTCATATTTTGGTATGTGAAATGTGCGTGTTTTTTGACGCTACTTCTTGTCATGATATTTCTCCAAACGTTGCATGAGTGAGGTTCCATTCTTTGCGAAATTGTGGCAGATATATACAGATATAGTGTAACAGCCAATTCAACAGCTCTTTTTGTCTCACCTTACCAGAAATAATTATGATCGTATCACTTTCCCCCGGGTAACGTTTTTAGGGCCTAATTTTCTCTGTGGGTTTCTGATTTTTATTTTCAAGGTTGAGAGAAGGAATAGTGTATTTCATTTTCATTTTTAGTGTTCTATAAAATTAAACTATTGCGCCTGCTTTGTCTGTCCGTCCGCACTTTTTCAGTGCGCCCTCAGAGCTTAAAAACTACTGAGGCTAGAGGGCTGCAAATTGGTACGTTGATCATCCACCCTCCAATCATCAAACATACTAAATTGCAGCCCTCTAGCCTCAGTATTTATTTTAATCTATTTAAGGTTAAGGTTAGCCATAATCGTGCTTCTGGCAACGATATAGGATAGGCCATCACCGGCCCGTGGTTAAAGTTTAAGGGGCCGTGGCTCATTCAGAATTATACCGAGACCACCAAAAGACTGATCTATTTTCGGTGGCCTTGATTATACACTGTAGCGGCTGTACAGAAAACTCGATTGCGTCCAAGAAAGTTCGAAGCACTCTTTTTTTTTTATTTTATTTATTTATTTAGGCTATTCTTTTTTTTTTTGCGTCAGCTCAACTCACTTGTATCCAGTTTCTTGATTAGAGGAAGTTGAAACTGTTAAATTGTACGAATGTGGAATCTGTCATGTTCATTATCTTAAACTTTCTATACTTAGGAAGTACATGTTAAAATTTCAGACTACCAATGAAAAATTAACTCCGAAATAAATCTGACGTCACAATTGCGAAAATTTTCCAACGAATATATATATATAATATATATATATATATATATATATATATATATATATATATATATATATATATATATACATATATATAAATATATATATATATACATATATATATATATATATATATATATATATATATATATATATATATATATATATATATATATATATATAAGAAAAGCACCACAGGGCTTTTGCCAAAATGATTTTGTAATAAATATCTTCACCGTGTACGGCTAATAAATCAAATATTTTTTATATCTAAGTTTAATATAAAATCTTTCTTAGCTTTCGTTATGATCATTTTTGTAACATGACTAGTACGTTCAGATACAGAAACATGTGGCACAAAACGTTTTACGTTAAATTTAGTTGCAAAAAAGTAAAAAATGCGCCGAAGTTTACTCGGCGCAATCGATTTTTCTGTACAGCGTATAATCACGGCCACCGAAAATGAATCTATCTTTCAGTGGTCTTAGAATAATGCTGTACGAGCCGCGGCCCATGAAACTTTAACTACGGCCCGGTGGTGGCCTATCCTATATGGCTAAATTTAACCTTAAAATAAAAACGACTGAGGCTAGAGGGCTGCAATTTGGTATATTTGATGGTTGGAGGGTGGATGATCAACATACTAATTTGCAGCCCTCTAGCCTCCGTAGTTTTAAGATCTGAGGCCGGACAGAAAAGTGTTGACAGAAAAAATTGCGGACGGACAGACAAAACCGCCACAATAGTTTTCTTGTACAGAAAATTAAAAAGCCACATAGGTTACTCTCCTGAACTTTAAATCCTAAATCTCCTTTTCCACTCTTCGATCGAGAAGACTCAAGTTAATATTACCAGGCCTTTGAAGTCGGCGACAAAAAACACCGACAAACATTACAAAGAGTAAATCGCGTTTGCCATCGGGATTAGAGAAAGGAAATACTGGAATCAAAATTACGGATGTCGTGCAGTCTGTCGATCATTCCGTGGTGTACTGTTATGGAAATCTACCGTTCAAATTCTCTCTCTCTCTCTCTGTCTCTGTCTCTCTCTCTCTGTCTTTGATATAAAACCATGATAAGAAGCTCTCTCTCTCTTTCTCTCTTACATAAAATAAACCAAGTAAGTCAGTATCTCCTCTCTCTCTCTCTCTTTCTCTCTTTGATATAAAACTGTAATAAGAATTTCGCTCTCTCTTTCTCTCTTATATAAAATAAAGTCTCTCTCTCTCTCTCTCTCTCTCTCTCTTCTCTCTCTCTCTCTCTCCTCTCTCTCTCTCTCTCTCTCTCTCTCTCTCTCTCTCTGATTTAAAAACTATGATAAGAAGCTCTCTCTCTCTCTCTCTCTCTGATTTAAAACTATGATAAGAAGCTCTCTCTCTCTCTTTCTCTCTTGCATAAAATAAACAGAGAAACTCTCTCTCTCTCTCTTGCATAAATAAACAAAGTCTCTCTCTCTCTCTCTCTCTCTCTCTCTCTCTCTCTCTCTCTCTCTCTCTCTCTCTCTCTCTCTCTGATATAAAACTGTAATAAGAAGCTCTGTCTCTCTCTTTCTCTCTTACATAACATAAACAAAGAAACTCTCTCACTATATCAAGAGATTTTCACAGCCCAAAGAAGCAAAAAAAAAAAAAAAAAATTATACGTATAACAAATAAAACAAATAACATAAGAAACTTTCATAGCGCAAAGAATCAAGAGCAAAATGCGTTACAAATGAAAAAATAGCCTATATCATGAGACTTTCACAGCTCAAAGAAGCAAAAAAAAAAAAAAAAGTAACAAATAAAATGAGACTTTCATAGCGCAAAGAAGCAAGAAGAAAATGCGTTACAAATGAAAAAATAGCCTATATCATGAGACTTTCACAGCCCAAAGAAGCAAAAAAAAAAAAAAACCTAACAAATAAAACAAATAAAATGAGGCTTTCATAGCGCAAGCAAGCAAGAAGAAAATGCGTTACAAATGAAACAAACAGCCTATATCAAGAGACTTTCACAGCACAAGGAAGCAAAAAAAAAAAAAAAATAAATAAATACTTAAAAGATAAAAAAAAAAATAAAATGAGACTTTCATATCGCAAAGAAGCAAGAAGAATATGCGTTACAAATGAAACAAATACCCTATACCAAGAGACTTTCACAACACAAAGAACCAAGAACAAAATGCGTTACAAATAAAACGGATAAATCAAGCAGCTTTCATTGCGCAAAGAAGCAAGTACATACAAAATCAGTAACAAATGAAACAAATGAATTAAGGAACTTTCATTCGTCCCTTTCCTAGGCGAGGAATGTCCTTCTCCTCACCTCCTTGGAATAGAGGCAGTTAAAAGATCGGATTTATCGATTAAGTGTTGACCCGAGACCACTTCGGTGCCTCGGTCTCTTTCGAATGGTGGAATAAAACAGAGGTTTCTTTTTTTTTTTTTTTTTTGATGGAGTTACGAGCGAGAGTCTGATTGACGAATTACGCGGCTTTCTGGTTTACTGGTTTATTTATAGTTATTCTTTGCTTATTCATTCGTTTTTCTTATTTACATGGTGTAAGTTGAACGCATATATATATATATATATATATATATATATATATATATATATATATATATATATATATATATATATATATATATATGTATATACATATATATGTATGTATGTATGTATGTATGTATGTATATATGTACATATATACATATATATATACATATATATGTATGTATGTATATGTGTATATATATGTATAT
>JANJGK010000003.1:20703725-20708725 GCA_039081455.1 Macrobrachium rosenbergii | reverse complement strand
ATGTAAAAAGTCTTCCAATACAGGATATGACGTATGTCTGCCAATACAACAGACGACTAATATCTGCCAATCAATTAGATTTCAAAAGTAGGCCAATTCAGCAGATACCAACAGCCTGCCACTTCGATAGATGTCAAAAGTTTGCCCATTCAATTGGTGCCTAAAGCCTTCCAATTCAATTAAAGCTAAAAGCCTGCCAATTGAATGGACACCAAAATTCTGCCAATACAATTGACGCCGGAAGCCTGCCAATTCAACAAATGCCAAAAGTCTGCCAATACAGTAGATATCCAAGGCCTGCCAATTCAATAGATGTCAAAAGTCTGCCATTCAATGTATGCTAAATGCCTACCAATATAATGGATGCCAAAACTCTGCCAATTCAACAGATGCTGAATTCTAATAAATTCAGTAGATGACGAAAGTCTGCCAATTCGACAGATGCTGAATTCCAATAAATTCAGTAGATAACAAAAGTCTGCCAGTTCAATAGCAGTTGAATTTCTACAAATACAAATAGATGCGCTACAAGCCTGCCAATGTAATACATTCTGAAACTCTGCCAATTCAACAGATGTTCAGAGTAATGCCCATTCTAAACCAGAACACTGTCCTGCACAAACATCACCAACATTACTACAAACATACCTTTCTACAAACATGAACAAGAATAAAGCAAATACGTTCCATCGCAACGGCCTTATCAAAAGCACGCCCCCCCCCACCCTCCCGTACGCTGCAAAGAATAGTGTCAATGCAATGCAAGGTCCTGTTTACACGGCATTACTCTCCCACACACACACTGGAAGCTGCTGTCGACAGACATTGCATGCAAGGTGGGGGAGAGCTCAGATGCATTGGGAAATATGAAACTTTTATTCGCCTGAATTTTTTTTTTTTATATTTGAGAATTGAGTGGTTCTTTCGGTCACTGGTGAAAAGAAAAATAAATTGAAGTAATTTGTTACATTATTTTATGAAGAAACTAAGGGACGACGCATGTTTAATTCAAATTATTTTCATATTCAAAGGGCGAAGTTATATACACTGACTGTTAGCTTTAATCAAACTCTGTTTCCATTATAACAGTATCCTGCTACATTAAAAAAAAGTTTGTACACTGTACATATTTCATTCGTCCTTATTCTGAGTAATTTTCAATGCAGGCCCACCACTCTGAGCTCAGCACGACAGTCTAGGGCAGTGGTTCTTGACTTTTTTTTCAGTGCCCGTACCCCTTGATACCTCAGAAAATGTTCTCGTACCCCCATCCAATATAAATACAATACAAACATATGATAAATATACTTCAATTTCACTTTGTTTGGTTTTATCTACAGCCCTCCACAGGGATGATTCCCTCTCTGGCGGGCCCTTGTACGTCTTCAAAATGAGGTGCTTCTTATATTTTATAATTGTCTTGGTGCGCAGTGTACAAATGCTCTCTCGCCTGACTTAAAATTTGTTCTGTGTTCAAATAGCCTATATGCTTCACTTGCATGTCTGATTACAATATTCATTTCAGGTCTAAAGAAGCTTAAGCAGTTTCTCAGCTATGTTGGTTCACCATATTTTAGTGCTTTAAAGACTGTAAGTATACAGTATCATTGGACTGGCTATCATGTCTCTTGCCTCCAGGTTTGAGGTATCGTACCCCTTGGGGGTACAGGTACCCCAGGTTAAGAACCACTGGTCTAGAGGCAACCTTGGCTCTCTCGCCACTGGCCTGCCAAATGCCAATAAAGTATGCACGATGTAAATACCCTTGCCAGTCAAGTCTAAATGTGGACTTAAAAGTATTACTGGCTTTATTTTTTTACAGCATGGATACACTTTTGGATACAGTCTCGTTTTCAGTTCAAAGGAAGCTTAGAAACTCTTATGTCTAAATCACTGGTTCTTAACCTTTTTATTACCACGCCCCTTCTAAGAGTTGGTCCTTCCCTCCACGCCCCCCTTACATCTATGTGTAAAATTCCCTCCCAGATTTAAAGGAAGATGAAAAAATAAGAGAAAGAGAAGGGGTTTCGAGGGATGGGGAGGGTAGTAAATAATCACAAAACATGGTAAGCCCAACGAGTCTAACTAGAGTAGTAGACTATAGGATACTATCGTTATAAGGTGATACATTTGCACTTTTCATAAACGTCTGAAGATTAGTTCCTCACTCTTGTTAACAGAATAACGAATATAATTAGAGAATGTTTAATTTTTCCTGGGGCTAGCGCCTCCCCTGGAGATTGCTGACGCCCCCCAGGTTAAGAGCCACCGGTCTAAATATTTTAAGCAAGTCATAAAAGAAACGCTTAGTCAAGAGGAAAAGGTTTTAAACTTCTAAATAAGAAAAACTCCACAATCAGTGTGAAACCGCCAGCGCCATTCCCCAAATGCCTTTAAAAATACAAACGAACCCAACGTCAATAGATCTTCAAGGACAAATTTGTCCGAAAATGAGAGAAAGGGACCTGGAAAAAGCCCATTCACTTGTTCGTATTTCTTTTTTCTTTCCTTTTTGTATTGTTTCGATACATTTCAAGAGTAAAACCGCGTCCCTTCCAAACTTCCTCATCAGGACCTGCATTCCCTGGGAAAAAATAAATCTCGTCCCTAAAATTCCCTGGTGGTGAAAATGCGCCCAATTTTTCCTTGTTTCCCGTTTTACCTTTCTTCAGGTAAGAGGAAACCAGACTACCATCCCGCATTGTTATCCTCTAAACATTTCTGAAGACTGGTAAAAAAAAAAAAGAAAAAGAAAATACCACTCACAAAAGGAAACGAGAAGGGGGTGGAGGTGGGGCTGGGGGGGGAGGGGAGAAAAATACGACAGGAACCAAACAGACTGAAAGGCGGAATGAAATGGGGAAAAAAGGGAGAGATAAATGGGATAGACGACGAAGGGAAGGAACATCCGCATCTCTCTCTCCCAGCAGACCGAGAGAGACAATGAGAACCACACGTGACCGGTTTCGCCAAATGGACCCAACTCCTTTTTGACACAAAGGGGTCCTCAGACGGCCATGAGATGGTTATCGCTTCACGGTCAGATAAAATTTTGACGCCCGGCGCTACACGGGGTTGAGGGAACTCCGGGTGTGGAGGAGGAGGAGGAGGAGGAGGAGGAGGAGGAGGAGGCGGAGGAGGAGGAGGAGGAGAAGAGAAGAGGAAGAGGAAGAGGAAGAGGAGGAGAAGGAGGAGGAGAATGAGGGGGAGGAGAATGAGGGGGAGGAACAGAAGAAGGAGAAGGAGAAAGATAAGAAGGAGGAAGAAAATGAGGAGGAGGAGGAGGAGGAGGAGGAGGAGGAGGACGATGAGGAATAGGAGGAGGAAGAGGAGGAGGAGTAGCGGGACAAGGAAAAGGAGGAAGAGGAGGAGGGAAGAGGAGGAGGAGTAGGGGGACAAGGAAAAGGAGGAAGAGGAGGAGGAAGAGGAAGAGGAGTAGGGGGACAAGGAAAAGGAGGAGGAGGAGGAGGAGGAGGAGGAGGAGAAAGGAATAGGAGGACGAATGGGAGGAGGAATAGGAGGAGGAATGGGAGGAGGAATAGAGGAGGAGGACGGTGAGGAATAGGAGGACGACGACGATGAGGAATAGGGGGAGGACGACGATGAGGAATAGGAGGAGGACGACGATGAGGACTAGGAGGAGGACGACGATGAGGAATAGGAGGAGGAGGAGGACGACGATGAGAATAGGAGGAGGAGGAGGGGTACAAAGAAAAGGAGGAGGAAGAGGAGGAGTGGGGGAGACGAGGAGGAGGAGGAGGAGGAAAAGCTACGGAACAATGTGAGGGAGATGGGAAATTCTCTCAGACAAATTTACTAATTGAAATCCTATTAGGATTCTCGCAAGTCTGCGTATACATAAAGGAAAAGTCCTACACGCAGGATGCATTCGTGAGATTTTAGTCGACGTAGGACTTCTGAAACCAATTAATATTACAAATATTACATAACCTTATTCAAGAAATAGCTGACACTTTCTCTATTTCCTCTTATAGAATAAACCGAACTTATATGTGGTTCACTGCCGCCCTTAAATTAAATAATTGTGTCATGACCAAGATGTGACGAAACAATTTCTCAAAATTTAGCATTACAAAAGATATAAATACTGTATAAACGTCCCATAGAAATTCTGTGCAGCGCGTATTGTGTGAAAAAAAATATATATTTTCTTTTACTGTTCCTTTCATCTAAATCCGGTAGAATCTGAAAGTTGGGTATCAGCGCCACGGTAATTATTACTTCAGTAATAGTCGAGGTATGGCAATTAGGGAAACGGGTCCCTATAACAGCTCGATTACCCTTCAAATGCCTATTAAAACGTACCATTAGCTCGACTTAATAACTTAAATATATCACCCTTAGGACGATTTATTGACCCCCGAATGAACTGCAGTCCTGGACAATTTAGCCGGAAACGGCAACTTATATAAATCTGTAATTTAGCAATTTATCAAATTCTATAATCTATAAAACTCCGCTGGTAAAATGAGTCTGGATAGATATTTCTTTTCTCAATCGTCCGGTAATGATAAAAGCATGCTTAATTATCGGTGCAGTGTCACGATAAAATAGTTATTAGTCATTAATTTTTATTATACGATTTTTCTTTAATGGCTGTTATCGACCCGCCGTTAACTAAAAAGCTTTATAATTAACCACCTTCCTAGATATGAAATTAAAAAGGAAAACTGTTGCTTTAGATTACAGAAGCCTGGTAAATGACGAATGTTGAAAAATTAACCTTCAAAAAGAACGCGAAAGCGAATGAGAGGCATAGGAGGCCTAAGATAACTGAAATGGGTGGTGGCTGTAGTATTGACTAAAGTACTCAGAAAAATATTCCCTTCACTTATTCTCTTGGCACTACAAATTAGACAAAATAATTTAGAGAGAGAGAGAGAGAGAGAGAGAGAGACGAGAGAGAGAGAGAGAGAGAGAGAGAGAGAGAGAGAGAGAGAGAGAGAGAGAGAGATGTTTGATGGCTACACTATTGGTTA
>JANJGK010000003.1:20688725-20696225 GCA_039081455.1 Macrobrachium rosenbergii | reverse complement strand
TCTGACCTACTGATCCACTCCATCTTTGCTGTTGTACCAGGTGTTCCCCATTATCAATGGAAGGTTCCACAGGGTTGGAACCACTGCTGGTGGTAGCACTGGCTTCAAAACTGATAGGAGTGGAACACTTGCCCACAGTGTTGGGGTTGAAAGTGGCCCTTATGGGATTGAAAGCGACACGTATGGTGTTGAAAGTGGCACGTATGGGCTTGCGAGTGGCACAAAGGGATGGATAACCACATTCTGTGTCACTATCACTGTTATAGGGATGCCCAGTACTCGTCATCGTCTCTTGCGTTACTGTCACTATAATCATGATCATCCTTCATTGTTGCTGTTACTATAATCACAATCGTTCTTCTTGGTTACTGTCACTATAATCATAATCATTCTTCTTCGTCAGTCACTATAATCACCATTCTTCTTGGTTACTGTTACTATAATAATTCTTCTTGGTTACTCTCACTATAATCATGATCATTCTTCTTGGTTACTGTCACTATAATCATGATCATTCTTCTTGGTTACTGTCACTATAATCATAATCATTCTTCTTTGTCACTGTCATTATGATCATCATCATTCTTCTTTGTCACTGTCACTATAATCATAATCGTTCTTCTTTGTCACTGTCACTCACTGTAATCATAAACATTCTTCTTTGTTACTGTCACTATAATCATAATCATTCTTCTTTGTCACTGTCACTCACTGTAATCATAATCATTCTTCTTTGTTACTGTCACTATACTCATAATCATTCTTCTTTGTCACTGTCACTGTAATCATAATCATTCTTCTTAGTCACTGTCACTATAATCATAATCATTCTTCTTGGTTACTGTCACTATAATCATAATCATTCTTCTTTGTTACTGTCACTATAATCATAGTTATTCTAATTTGTTAATGTCACTATAATCATAATCATTCTTCTTTGTCACTGTCACTGTAATCATAATCATTCTCCTTGTTACTGTCACTATAATCATAATCATTCTTCTTTGTCACTGTCACTGTAATCATAATCATTCTTCTTTGTCACTGTCACTATAATCATAATCATTCTTCTTTGTTACTGTCACTATAATCATAATCATTCTTCTATGTTACTATCACTATAATCAGTCATTCTAATTTGTTAATGTCACTATAATCATAATCATTCTAATTTGTTAATGCCACTATAATGATAACCATTCTAATTTGTTATTGTCACTACAATCATAATCATTCTTCTTTGTTACCGTCACTGTTATCATAATCATTCTTGGTTACTGTCACTATAATCATAATCCTCTTTCTTTATTACTACCACTATAACCATAGTCATTCTTCTCTTCAATGCCACTGCTTTCCTCTACCCTCACCAATTATGACAATGCATTGCTCAATAACAACTATCAATAAGACCTGTTAGCAGGAGAGCCTCATAATCAACGCAATCACTATCATCTGAGCATGAAATTTCATCCAAAGTAGCTTTCCATTTTCCAGTGAAGCCACCAACGCACAGATACTCTCTATTTTGCTTCATTTTCACACACTCTCACTTTTTGGGATCGGCCCGGTCACTTCCATAGAATCTGCTAGGTCTAAACTCATTATAGAGGTAATATTATAACTCGGTGCTTAATGATACTGACGATGAGAGCGATAAGTTAATAAGGGTAAAGGCACAATAATGTATATTTTCCAACATACGAAAGAGGTTAAGAAAGAGAGTTTTCTTTGGACCGTTTGCACAACGGTCCTCGTCAGCCAACTGAATAAAAATACAAGTATTTCTTAAGCAGACAGCTGACAATTTTTTCTTTTTTTTGTAACAGTTCAGGAAACCATCGAACAATCTTGTTGGCTGAGAGAGGACCGTTGCGCAAACGCTCGAAAACTCCCATTTTTTTTAACCTCTTTTGTATTTTGAAAAATATAGTCGCTTACATACATTATTGTGGCTTTTAACTTATTATTTCCGGTCACAGCAGAGTATTGCACCATAGACAGAGATAAGTTGTTTATTTACGGAGAAAGCACGTTTGCTCGGGGAGTGTTGAATATTCCGAGCGCTGATTGGCTCTCGCGTGACATCAACGAAGAGAGAGAGAGAGAGAGAGAGAGAGAGAGAGAGAGAGAGAGAGAGAGAGAGAGAGAGAGAGGTGCAGGAAGCGAATGATGAGTAAAACCTGGAGAGAGAGAGAGAGAGAGAGAGAGAGAGAGAGAGAGAGAGAGAGAGAAAATGGTGCAAAAAGCGAATGATCAGTAAAATCTGGGGAGAGAGAGAGAGAGAGAGAGAGAGAGAGAGAGAGAGAGAGAGAGAGAGAGAGAGTGCATGAAGAGAATGATTATCAAATCCAGGGAAGAGAGAGAGAAAGAGAGAGAGAGAGAGAGAGATAGATATGAGTAGAACCAGGGGAGAGAGGCGGGGGGGGGGGGATTCATCTGCCACTCCTCTCCCTTTTCTCCTCCAATCGATCTTTTCCATAAATCCTTTGCACTTTCTCGTCCAGTGCCCAAAAACACCATAACATAATCATACCCCGGGTTCTCTCTATGCTAACCCCTTTACCATTCCTTCGCACCCCTTTTATTTCTCGTTCTTTCCTTGTCCACTTATTCTGTTTATCATTACCACAAAAAAATGTTCCATACTTTATCAATTATCCTTTCTTCTACCAATCCTTCGTACCTCTTTTATTTGTCGTTCTTTCCTTGTCCACTTATTCTATTCATCATTACCCAGAAAGGTTTCATACTTTATCAACTATCCTTTCTTCTTCTATTCCTTCGTATCTCTTGGCCCTCTCGTTCCTTCCTTGTCCACTTATTCTAATAATCATCACCCAAAAATGGTCCATACCTTATCAATTATCACGATTATTTTACTGTAGTTACAACCTAATATTTTTTTCATGGTTTCTGTAAAAGCTGTTAATTGGATTGTCTATGCTATTCACATTTGTTTAAAGAATGAAACAGCTACCGAACAATTCATTTTCATTGTGACTTACTTATTCCTTCGGGGTATAACTAAGAACAAAATTTTGTTTCATTTAGCACTTAAGCTTCATGTATACGAAGTATTTGCAAGATCACTATCATCTTATTGTTCCCGTGAGAGATTATGGGACACAGTTTAACGTAGAAGCAGTTTGCAGCCATTGCGATTAAAATATCTTCCTATGAGCGAAGTGAAGTGTCATATTTGCAATGAAACGTCACTGAATCTTTAAACTATAAACTTATACCGTAAACTTTATCAAAGTGCAGATATATATATATATATATATATATATATATATATATATATATATATATATATATATATATATATATATGTATAAAGGACTAGTGTAAGTCGAAAGGCCTTGCAGCACTACATGTTTCTCTTTCCTTCGCAGATTTTGTCTTTATATATTCATCACGTTCCATATTTTCGTGATTCAGTTATACATACATACATACATACATATATATATATATATATATATATATATATATATATATATATATATATATATATATATATATATATATATATGAGTGTGTGTGTGTGTGTATAAGTTAAGTAAACCTTAGTTTAACCAGACCACTGAGCTGATTAACAGCTCTCCTAGGGCTGGCCCGAAGGATTAGACATATTTTACGTGGCTAAGAACCAATTGGTTATACCTAGCAACGGGACCTACAGCTTACTGTGGAATCCGAACCACATTAAAACGAGAAATGAATTTCTATCACCAGAAATAAATTCCCCTAATTCTTCATTGGCCGGTCAGAGAATCGAACGCGGGCCCAGCAGAGTGCTAGCTGAGAAGAACCCACCCATCCAATGAGGAACTCTCTCTCTCTCTCTCTCTCTCTCTCTCTCTCTCTCTCTATATATATATATATATATATATATATATATATATATGTATATATATATATATATATATATATATATATATATATATATATATATATATATATACATACATACATATATATATATATATATATATATATATATATATATATGTGTGTGTGTGTGTGTGTGTGTGTGTGTGTGTGTGTGTGTGTGTGTGTGTGTAGTATACGTAAAAAAATCTTGCCTTTGCACCACGACCTAGATTATGATCTAATCACCGTAGCAAGCCGAAAAACCGACCTTATGTATTTTTCGACCCTAGTTATGCTTTCGACGAGCCTCGCTGCATTACGCAAATGCAGCGTTATTTAATCGCACTGAAGACTTTATGCCCTCTGTTCCAGCCGCCAGCCTCCCTCGTCCTTAATTTAAGGATATTGCAGCCTCTGGAACAGGTTGAGATATTGCAGCCGTATAGGATATTGCCCGCTCTTTGGTATCGGTGCAACCGGGGGAGGAGGAGAAGAGGAAGAAGAAGAAGAATAAGAAGAAGATGGGTAGAGAAGCCTGCAGAAGGGAGAGAGAGAAGAGAATTATGAGAAGAACCTGGAAAGAGAGAGAGAGAGAGATAGTGGTGCAGGAAGAGAATGATGAGTAAAGCCAAGACAGAGAGAGAGAGAGAGAGAGAGAGAGAGAGAGAGAGAGAGAGAGAGAGAGAGAGAGAGAGAGAGAGAGAGAGAGATACCAATTACAGAGAGTGAGTGAGAAAGGAAGAGAATGGTTCCGGAAAAGGATTATGAGTAGAACCGAGAGAGAGAGAGAGTGAGAGAGAGAGAGAGAGAGAGAGAGAGAGAGAGAGAGAGAGAGAGAGAGAGAGAGAGAGAACTGTGGGAGGAAAGAGAATGATGAGTAGAACCAGGGAAGGAAAGGGGGAAGAGGGAAGATGGAGGGAGGGAAGAGAATAAGAAGGGGAGGAGAGGTCTGGTGTTGAGGATTAGAACGGGGGAATAGGTAGGCGTGTGATCCCTGGGATATCGGAATATTGCGTGCCTGGAAATTAATGCTTTCGAAAGCGGGGCGCCGGAGTGGATGGAAGGTGGGCCTGATTTTTGCCTTTGGGGGGCGGGTGGGGAAGCAGGGGGAGAATCAAATAATGGTTCTCGCTATCAGAGATAGCCGGATACTGCTGGTGGTTGGGGGGGGGGGATACTTGCTTTGGGGTGGGGGGGTTTCTGTTCGTCCGTGTTGTCGAGAGAACACGCTTATTATGTAATAACCGGTTTCAGGTCGTTTTATAACCTTGCTCCTGAACGCTCTGAATGTAAAGAAATGACAATACATCATTTACTGTGTGAATGTCCGAATTATAACCAACAGCTGCTGTCAAGTTTTGGAAATAAATCAACCAGTAAAATTTTGTCGGAAACTTCAACATTTGCAAAATGGTCCAATTATAACATTTTTGAAAATTTGCAGTTTAATTGACAAAACATAAAAAAATCAATATAAGTGAAAAGAAATCCTTCGGGCCAGCCCTGTGGGAGCTGGTGATCAGCTCAGTGGTCTGGTAACACTATATTAATAATAGCAATAATCACCAATGATTTTTTTGATCTTTCAAATGTTTTTAACATTTTTACTGTTTTTAAGCTTCTTAACTGGACTCTGATTCTTCAAGAAATATTCGATGTATGTTAAATTTTTCTGCCCGTGTTGCAAATGAAAAAAGGTTCTTGCATGGATTTGGTTTTCAAATGAAGTGAAGCGATTAAAAACAATGATTGGTGCTTCAAGCGAGCGTAAAGTTAGGAAGAATTGATTTTACTCAACATTTATCATTATATACTGACGAGTGTGAATTCATTCTAAATTTACTTGCAGAAGATGAAATCTTCATATTAATTTCCCCATTTAATATTTTTTCAAGATAACAAATTTATTTCATACATTCCAGATTTCATTGGCTTTTTACTTAAGAAAATCATTTAGAGAGAGAGAGAGAGAGAGAGAGAGAGAGAGAGAGAGAGAGAGAGAGAGAGGGAGAGAGAGAGAGAGAGAGAGAGAGAAATTCACATATTATTATGAAGTAATATTTGACACTGCCTCTTGCATATGTCATTATTTTCTGTCTAAGTCCTCTTACTGCAAACAATCCATGCATCAAATAAGTTATGCTCGTCTTTTTAAAAAGACTTCACGCGCGGCAAACAAATGATAAATAATGCGTTGTTTACCGCACACACCAGGCGATGGATCTTCTAAGCAGTGAATTATGAGCCTTCACTTTTGCTTACAGCTCTCACACTTCAATTTAACATTCCGGTCGACTTGTCTTCAACTTGTTTATCTGCGTATGACCGGGTGCTGAAAGGCATGGATATACACAGAATTTCTATTAATTATTTTCCGTATGGATATACACAGAATTTCCATTAATTATTTTAGTCATGGTAAACAGGCGAATACTCATAAACTTATATTTTTACCCTTGTAGCTTGATTTGTGACGTTAGTTTTTTGGCTTCATTCAAACAATTATTATCTAATAACTGGTAAAAGTTTGGTAAGATGGTAAAGTGTGCTTTGTTTAAATGACCAAATATGAGGTGGTAAAGTCCAATTCACCTTGTGCTTTATGTTGCGCTACGAAAACTTTACCAGTAATTTGAGATAAGAGATTTATATTCAAGTTATTTTAGTAATGGGAATTGAGCTCGAGGAGATAATCATAACTCCAAAATAAACCTGAAACAAAAAATCGAAACTCAAAAATGAGTTTCGATTTTTTGTTTCATGTTTATTTTGGAGTTATGATTATCTCCTCGAGCTCAATTCCCATTACTAAAATAACTTGAATATAAATCTCTTATCTCAAATTACTGGTAAAGTTTTCGTAGCGCAACATAAAGCACAAGGTGAATTGGACTTTACCACCTCATATTTGGTCATTTAATCAAAGCACACTTTACCATCTTACCAAACTTTTACCAGTTATTAAATAATAATTGTTGGAATGAAGCCAAAAAACTAACGTCACAAATCAAGCTACATGGGTAAAAATATAAGTTTATGAGTATTCGCCTGTGTACCATGACTAAAACGCTCGTACACAAATATGAAAAATGATATTTGGTATTTGGTAGAAATTTAGACGTTAAGTTGCCAAAATATTCAGGAAAACATGTTGGTGTTACACTGCCTTTAGTTGCTGTATAGATTCAAACCCTAAGGAATAAAGAGTCTATTGATTAACCTTCTTATTTTGTAAATCTATTCCTATCTTTGGTATTTGGTAAGAATTTTGCTGCTAAAACGTTCAGGAAAACATGATGGTGATACACTGCCTTCAATTGTTGTACAGATTCAAATCCCAAAGAATAAAGAGTGCCTATTGATTAAACTTCTCCTTTTGTTAATCTATTCCTATCTCTGGTATTTGGTATAAATTTTGCCGTCAAGTTGCCAAAATATTCAGGAAAACATGCTGGTGATACACTGCCTTTAGTTATTGTATAGATTCAAATCCGAAAGCATAAAGAGTGTCTATTGATTAACCTTCTCCTTTTGTTAATCTATTCCTATCTTTGGTATTTGGTATAAATTTTGCCGTCAAGTTGCTAAAACATTCAGAAAAAACATGTTATTATATGGATT
>JANJGK010000003.1:20684691-20686125 GCA_039081455.1 Macrobrachium rosenbergii | reverse complement strand
AGTAGTTCCGTTTTTCGGCAAAATAACAAGAAATTGAACTTGCGAGAAAGCCGGCTCTGTGTATCACGTGGTCGCCCCAGGCAAAACCTAGTCTTCGAAATTGGTTCTAGCTAGTTTTAGACCAACAGCTCTCGTCGTTTCAGGAGACAAACGACCTGAAACACCTGTTTGTAAAGATTGGTGTAGTTACGGTTATTTTAGAGACATTGAAGGCATAGCTTAGAGTAACTAATGAGGAATTAGACCAAATATGTTAAATGATTTCAGATTAAGCTGGTCTTATGCTATCATGGGTCTTAGGCTAGCATGTAGATACAGTAAGGTGTTAGAGGATTTATGAGGTCTAGTGTAGGCCTATGTATTTTACAATCCGCTGAGACGACGCTTCTCTGCTATCGGAAATACCGCGGTGTACAAACTTATGACATGCGTTTCTGAAGGGAATTTTTATACACATAGTCTTGGAAATGACAGCGTTTTTTGAGCTAAGGTGAAAATTTATGTTAACGGTCAGTAACAGAGGTGATTTTAATCCTAAAACGTGTAAATGTGTATTGAAATTATATATATATATATATATATATATATATATGATTTTGGCCATTACTTGGACGGGTAGGCAACCACCAAGGAACGATAAATATTGCGTACTGTCACACGAGCGGAAGGGCTTATGGGATTGGTCTAGCAACCTCACCCCGATTATCAATGTTCTAAAAGCCTACAGTACAATACGTTGAGTGTTTATCAGTATATTTCTTTACCGAATTTATCATTCAGTTGTAGATACGAAGGATATATATATATATATATATATATATATATTTCGCGACAGAAATTGAAGAAAGTGATCCAGACGGAATATATCATGTAATTTTTCGAGAAAAAGGATAACAATTCTCGCTTCTCCCAAAAGAAATTGATTAAAGTCATCCCGGCGAAAGACCCCGAATTCATTTTCCCCTCTTCGGGCAACGACGAGATACCCCGGAGACGAGAGGCGTCTAGGAAAAACTCGATGGGCTTAATCGTATTGACTCGTCTCGCAAACATCCCCATTAGTTGGATCCAGCAACGACCAATGAAACTCTCAAAGTAGGAGAGAATCTTGAGCGAGAATCTTTTGATCCTTGCAACAGCGGATTCTTCCGCCGGCCCATAAATTATCGTGTGATAGCTTATCTCGGTCGCTTTCAACTCCCGGCTTTGAACGGATAGCCGTAAGGCCGAGTTTATCTGCCGTCGTTAACTCTGAATGGAACGCCTTGCTCGAGAGGTTAATTTCTCTTTCTTAAAAATAATGATTTATAAAACAAAAAGTGGGGGTTAAATTCCAAGCATGCTGTAAAGTGCTTCGTAATACCAGAAGATTAATACTGGTCATCGTGCATATAAATAACGCAATGAATTAAAATTAGATTTATAGATATGCTG
>JANJGK010000003.1:20667191-20679691 GCA_039081455.1 Macrobrachium rosenbergii | reverse complement strand
TGTGTCTGTGAAACTCTCTCTCTCTCTCTCTCTCTCTGTATATATATATATATATATATATGTATATATATATATATATATATACATATATATATATATATAAATATATATATATATATATATATATATATTATGACACATAAAAGTAAAGTGAGTCAGGTGATATGAAAGGTAGCAACAAGGAAGGAGACCAATCCCCCCCCCACACAAAAAAGATAAATACTAAAGAATAAAAAAAAATAAAAAAAAAAAAATCCCCATAAAAGTCTCTCTCATAATGAAGCGGAAAACGAAAGTATTTCATCTCGAGTCTCGCCCTCAGGTTGTTGTCGGTAGATTGAGGAAGCACAGAGGAAGGAGAAGGAGAAGGAGGAGGAGAAGGAGGAGGAAGAAGAGGAAAAAGAGAATGACGAGGAGGGGGAGGAAGGGGAGGGGAGGGGAGGGAGTGGCGCGTGTCGGCTCTTCCCTCCTTATGTCTCCGTTGTCGAAGGGGAAGGAGAGGATGAGGAAGAAAAAGAAGAGGCGGAAGAAGAAGAAGAAGAGGGAAAAAGTAGGGGGAAGATGTGAAGGCGGAGGAGGAGGAGAGGCGCGTTTCGTTCCTCCCCTTCTCATCTCTCCGTTGTCGAAGGGGAAGAAGAGGAGGAGGAAGAACAGAAGAAGAAGAAAAAGAGGAAGAAGAAGAAAAGGGGAGGGGTAGGAGGAGGAGGAGTGGCGCGTGTCGTCCCTCCCTTCCTCATCTCTACGTTGTCGAAGGGTAAGGAATGGAGGAGGAAGAAGAAGAAGAGGTGGAAGAAGAGGCAAAAGAGAAGAAGAAGAGGCGGAGGAAGAGGAAGAGGAGCAGGAGGAGGAGGAGGAGTGGCTCATGTCGTCTCTCCCCTCCTCATCTCTCTGTTGTCGAAGGGAAAGGAGAGGAAGAGGAAGAAGAAGAGGAAAAAGAGGAAGAGGAGTAGGAGTAGGAGTAGGAGTAGGAGGAGGAGGAGGAGGAGGAGGAGGAGTGGCGCTTGTCGTCCCTCCCCTCTTCATCCCTCCGTTGTCGAAGGGAAAGGGGAGGAGGGGGAAGAAGAAGAGGAAAACGAGGAAGATCAGTAGGAGTGGCGCGTGTCGTCCCTCCCCTCCTCATCTCTCCGTTGTCGAAGGGAAGGAGAGGAGGAGGAGGAGGAGGATGAGGAAAGTTGATCCGCTAATCCCTCGTAAATTTGGCCGGGAGGCGTGTAATGGATACCCCGGGAAGAAGCGTGACACCCTACAGAATAAGGCATAAGCTGTAGGGTAGACCCTTACACTGATTGACACTTGCTTAATGGAGGTTTGTTATTTTGATATGTATTTCTCGTTTCCTCTCTTTTGTTCTTAGTTATTTGCCGATTCCCTTATCACTTGCTTTGCTGAATGGAGGTTTTTCTTTTTTATACGTGTATTTTTCTCTCATTCTCTTCTGTTCTTATTTATTTACTGATTCCCTTATAATTTGCTTTGCTTATTGGAGGTTATTTTTTACCTTGACGCTTGCTTTGTTTAATGAAGGAGTGTTTATATATATATATATATATATATGTATATATATATATATATATATATATACACACTGTATATATATATATATATTTATATATATTATATTATATACAGTATATATATATATATATATATACATATATATATATATATATATATTTGTGCATTGGACAGAGGAAGTGGAGGAGGCTGCTATAGGAAAGAGCAACCACATATAGATATGGGCAAAGCTGAAGACAAAGTAGAAGAAAAGGAAGACGATTTTTTTATACATATTTCCCCCCCTCTCTTTTGTTCTAACTTATTTGCCGATTCACTTTTGCATCTATCAGTTATTCTTATGATATATAACGTACGAGTTTAAGACTCCCAATAGTTTTATTTTTATTTCAGTTTCTGCCTCCCATAACCGCTACCAATTTCCTAAGTTATATTTCCTCTCGACACGTTCTTTTTTTTTTCGTATTTACCTATTGCCATTTGCATTTACCAGTTATCCTTATGATATATAACTTAAAGGAAACTTGCCGCAGTTTTATTTTATTTTTATTTTATTTCTAGATAAATATGTCTCCTCTTGACACGTCACTATAAAAGTATCTTTAAGAAAACCCCAACATATTCAGTAACCACTGATGACAATTAGAGTGTTACGCGAATTCTTCCACGAAAATAGACATTGAGGGAGGAAACGGGCTTCCGCAAATGAAACAGGGAAATAATGAGAAGTATTTTAACCCTTCTACCGGGCATTTGGCAGACCTGTTCTACTACACAAATCAGGTCGCTGATTCTCTCGACCGCTCATTTAGTTTACCGCTGATCTCGCAAGAGTAAGGAAGCGTGTCGACAGGAGGCCCTTTTACCCAAACAACACTAACTACAACACAAAAACAACAAATACATCAACAACTTGCTTCCACACCCCCACACACATACACAAACACACACACTGCCACAGGGAAGGAGTCTGGGTTTGTTTCTGATGTCATAAAAATGGTCCACGGTGGGGGGGTATCGCCGTCAGTGCACCTCACGGGGTACACTGTAGGCATTCCCAAAGGTTCTTTGCAGCGTCCTCCGGCCCCTAGCTGCAAGCCCTTTCATTCCTTTTACTGTACCTCCATTCATATTATCTTTCTTCTATCTAGTTATCCACCCTCTCCTAACAATTATTTCACAGTGCAACTGCGAGGTTTTCCTCCTGTTACACCTTTCAAACCTACCTGCTCTCAGTTTCCTTTCCGGCGCTGAATGACCTCCATAGGCCTCAGTGCTTGGCCTTTGGCCTAGACTCTATATTCCATTCCATTCCATAAAAATGGTGGACAAGTAAGAGTCCAAATTTATCCTATCAGGATTAAAGAATTCTGCTCCGTAATTTAGTTGTATAGCAATATTCTTACAAGGTATTGGTATTGACTCATAAAACCAGTCCTGTGTTGTATTGAATTGAATTGAAGTGAATACAGAATTTAGGCCAAAGGCTAAGCACTGGGACCTATAAGGTCATTCAGCGCTGAAATGGAAATTGACAGTAAAGGGTTTGAAAGGTGTAACAGGAGGAAAACATCGCAGTTACACTATTAATCAATAATTGTTAGGAGAGCTTGGAAAGTAAGATGGAAGAAGAGAATATGAAAAGAGATATAGCAAAAGAAACGAAAGGGGTTGCAGCTAGGGGCCGAAGGCACGCCGCAAAGAACCTTAAGTAATGCCTACAGTGATAAGCATGAGGTGCACTGCCGGCACTAAACCCCTACGAGGGTCCTGTGTTGTAGTCCATCATTCTTTACATACTTTATTTGACTTACTGGTGAGGAGTAAGAATTTCGAGATGCCGTTTCCTTCTTGCGCTTTTTATGTTCGAAAAAAATGTGCCGTACATTTAATAACTCATTATCAGCATAGCACATTAATACAGTATAACTACTGAAAAAAATGATAGTTCTTTCAAACTGCATATGGGGTGAACGGTTCAAAACTACGTTCAGGAAAAGTCTATTTATATTTGATGGAGTCTACATACAGGTAAACACACGGATGAAACCATAAAAAGTATATAACTTTATAAATTAGATAATTTGCAAGTAAGAATATCCTTGAAGGGAATTGTATAAGTTTAGAATAGGCGATGCTATATAACTGAAGGTGATAGAAGATACAAATCAAGGTTTCCACTGGTCTGTAGATCAGAAAAACTAGTATGAGCATTGCTCGTCTAGATGAGAGGATTATTCAAGAACGAGCTTGTCGGCGCACGCTACGAGCGCCGGAACCCGGCGCTGCTGTCTCCCTTACCCTCCCGATCCTCCACCTACTCCGCCTTCACCCAGGGTGGACAAACAGGTTTGCAGGAGGACGGTGGATGTCTCCCCTACCCTCCCATTCCCCTACCTACCCAGCCCCACCGGGGGCGGACAAACCGGTTTGCAGGGGGTAGGTGGCTGTGTTATGTCTCCCTTTCTGTCACCTGGGGGAGGACAAACAATATCCACTCGGGTTTTATTGTTATAGCATATTTCAGGGAAATGCATAAAGCTATTCAGTGAAACAAGATAGATAAAATTGCTTAATTCGAATAACAATTTTTACAACACACTCATTCATAATTATTACAAACTAATTACCTGAAGATTTAGGTAACCTTATTGTATAATATTCAATGAAACAAGATAGATCAAATTATTTAATTCGAATAACAATTTTTACAACACACTCATTCATAATTATTACAAACTAATTACTTGAAGATTGAGGTAACCATATTGAATAACATTCAAAGAATGAAAAAAGCGAGACAGTTTTCCACGAGAGAAATAACACTGTAAAGCCTCTACGAAGCTATTCAGTGAAATAAGACTTAAATTAAACATTTGTTTAAATAAAAATTTTTAGCTAAAAACTCATTCGCAATTAAGACAAACAAACTATTCACTTAGGAATTTAGATAAAAGAGAGACAGTCTTCCACGAAAGAAATAATACTATAAAGCCTCCATGAAGCTAGACAATGAAACAAGACAAGTAAAATGTTTAATTTGATTAACAATTTCAGCTTAAAAACTCATTCGCAATGAAGACAAACCATTCACTGAGGGATGCAGGTAATCATAATATGAAACATTCAAAGAGTGGAAAAAAAAATGAGAGACAATTTTTCATGAAAGAAATACTATTGTGAAGCCTCTAGGAAGCTATTCAGTGAAACAAGGCAGTTGGAACGTTTAATATAAATGACAGTTTTATCTAAAACCTCATTCCTAATTGACGAAAAACTATTTACTCAGAGATTTACATAGCACAAAGCATTCTAAAAGAAAAACGAGAGACTTTTATTACAATTTTATACAGTTTTTTTTTCATTTAAAATGTCCAATATACACAATACATTATTCTATAATTACAATATTGCGGTTTAGGAATTTCCATGTAACAACATTCTACAAATGATTTTCATATACAGCACCTAATAATCAACTCAAATACCCCTCTTTTTTATAATTGTACAGATGTTCACCGTACAATAATTACATTATATTCCATAACAGTGGTCTTTAATATGCCGTCACACACAATAATTAATATCAGTCTTAAATAATATTCGGACCAACCGACCGTAAGTGGTAAAGGAAAGGACGTCGCAGACAACTGGGCCAGCCATTTTCTAAAAAACATATTCCATACACTACAAAATGAATAATATTGTTAAGGCTCCGTTAACCTCCCTCGTTCGCATGACTTGTTCAGCCATTCTGTAGAGCGGCAGGGAAGGCATTCCCTATTCATGGTCGCGTTCCAATCGCTGTAGCCGCAATGTACAGAATTCTTGCGGAATTGGTGAGATACCAATTCGGCCTGCTTCAATAGAGCCCGAAAATATAGTGCATACGTGTTGCAGCTGGGCACACTAATCCTATGAAAAAAGAATGAATATATGAGACACTGCCCACACACAGTAGAGAGAGAGAGAGTATATATATATATATATATATATATATATATATATATATATATATATATATATATATATATATATATATATATATATATATATGTATATATATATATATATTTATATATATATGTGTGTATGTATATATATATATATATATATATATATATATATATATATATATATATATATATATATATATATATATACACACACACACATATTACTTCCTTTTGTACTCCCTGGTTGCATTTATCTGAATAATATATACATGGACATATACAGTTATAATTCATGAATAGTCATCCATTTCACCTGGACAAGAAAATCAACGCTGAATTATTTTTGAAAAAATCTTAGCGTGGATATGGCACATATCTAAATTGTAAAGGTACACCCCTTGTTATAATCGCAGTAATATCAACGAAGGTTTCCATTTCCGCTGGTTTTGATACTAATATTTAGTATATTCAGTACCAGAACATGAATTTATGCGTTAAGTTTCCAGTCAGCAAATAGGTAAAATTAATATCATAAAAATAATATCTGAATTAATATTCTTTTTTGAACATAAATCAATAGCAGCAGTTTAACTAAACTGGAAATTTTGACAACCAGAACCAGGTCGGATCTATGTTGATCTATATTATTTCTTTTCAATTAATTCTCTCTTCCTAACATTTCTGTTCGCAAATTTATAGAGCAGTTGGAAGGTCTCTGCCAACAATTCATTAAATGAAAAGTGTAAGGTAGTTAGTCTGAAACATGAGATTGCAATGAAAGTTCTTTATGAATTCGTCCTGTGTGGAAAAGGAGATTGAATCCAGGTAAGGGTGATATTGCTGAAAGTTATCAAGGACAGGTAAAAGGTAAATTTTTTTTTATTTCTCTTAGCATCAATACATGAATGAGAAAGCTGTCTCAATTCAAGTAAGACGAATAATTGCAAAGGTGATGGGGAATGTCTTAATGATCAGTCCCCCCCCTCAGAGGGATACTGCCATCAGTGCATCTCACGCGGTGTACTGTAGGTATTATTGAAGGTTCTTTGCATTATCCCGAGCTGTGCGATCCCTTTAATTCCTTTTACTATACCTCCATTCATATTCTCTTTCTTCCATCTAATTTTCCGCCTCTCGTAACAGTCGTTTCATAGTGTAACTGCGAGGTCTTCCTCCTGTTATACTTTTGAAACCGTTTACTCTCCATTTCCCCTTCAGCGCTGAATGACCTTCATAGGTCCCAGTGCTTGGCCTTTGGCCTAAAATTTATATTCCTGTATTGATCCGTCGATATAGCTTGGGAGAAGAAATACGACGCTGACGTTGTTCCTGAGATGGTTAGAGGTTTCTGTGATATTCCGTGTGCATTAATATTAATACAGTCACAACTAGAATACCCAGAGTTGAATTTACATTCTCAGGCAACTTAATAATTGCATAATTTTCCGACAACCCAAGCATGAATGGTTTCAGTTTGACTTTCATCTTACTCGTCAGAGAAACAACTTGACCAAAGAAATTCATAGTTTCCAGGTAGACAATAACAGTGGAGTTCGCAACATGACAAAGAGGTCAGGGCAAGTAGATGGGTAGTAGAATTCAGAAGGAAGACCTGCTTCTCAAATAATCAAACATGCGTTCCTATATCGTACATAGATCCGAGTATTCAAAATGCTTTTTATAAATCTTTCTCTCCTTTCCTTATACCTGCTTTAACCTTTTATGCACGGGCCAATCTTTTTTCCTGCATAGTTCATTGACACTTTCGCTAAATAATGCATTTTTGGTTCTTGCTCTGCGCTTGAGTGTATGATAACAGCATCGGAAGTTATCACAGTTTTCCAAGAATATTTACCACGAAATTATATGTACTTATATCCAGTTGTAAGTAGAAACTGAATTTTCCATACCTTCAGAGTGACGCCATTCCCAGTAACATAGCATTCTGCACTCGTGCCTTTCAGGTATGTGAACACTGGTATGTTGAACAGCGCACAGGAAACACAAAAAAACTAAAAAAGGATGTTGATGGACTGAGCCAGTAAAGAATTGAAGGGAATACTACGCGAACAAGGTAATGTTTACTCAAATGAAAACTGATTAAGATATACTAGAAAAGTAATTACTAATTGCAGTAGACATTTTAGATATTCATCACCGCGTTCATGAAAAAAACTAGACGTCAAATGTGGTATTAGATTTAGTTTATTTGGTCTAAATCCTACATTCGGGAAAAGATTCCCAGCTTCAGAGAGAGAGAGAGAGAGAGAGAGAGAGAGAGAGAGGTCCCCCTCATAGAATATAGATATCCACTTCTGTGAATCTTCTCTTTCTTATCTATCTTCACACCTTTTGAGTGTGGGCTGACGGGCGGAGGCTGAAATGCTGTGTTCTAAAAGGGCATCTCCTGATCTTGAAAAAGAAAAAAAGATCCCAGATCTTAATATAGAATTCGTGTTCCGACTTACAGAAGAGACCTCCCACTTAGAGAGAGAGAGAGAGGGAGAGAGAGAGAGAGAGAGAGAGAGAGAGAGAGAGGAGGGGCATTCACTTAGGAAATGGGAAATTCTACTAATTGATAGAGGAGATCTCAGTCAGAGAGAGAGAGAGAGAGAGAGAGAGAGAGAGAGAGAGAGAGAGAGAGAGAGAGAGAGAGAGAGAGAGAGAGAGAGAGAGAGGCCCACCACTTATGAAATGGGAGATCCAACTAAACGACGGAGAGAAAATTCAATTTTAAGAATTAGAGAGAGAGAGAGAGAGAGAGGGTGGGGGGGGGAGTCTTGGGCGAGGGGACGGCTCACCCACTTCTTAAGATATGGGAAATCCTGCTAAATAACGAAGAGAAAATTTCACTTACAGAATGTGTGTGTGTGAGAGAGAGAGAGAGAGAGAGAGAGAGAGAGAGAGAGAGAGAGAGAGAGAGAGAGAGAGAGAGAGTCCCACCCACCCAAGAAACGGAAATCCTGCTAAATGACGGCGAGAGAAAATTTCGCTTTGAGAGAGAGAGAGAGAGAGAGAGAGAGAGAGAGAGAGAGAGAGAGAGAGAGAGAGAGAGAGATATTGGAGGGGGGTGGGTGGGGAGGGAGGGTGAATGGAAATTAGGGCTATGGGATACACGGGACCTTACTTTAAATTCCACTTTCCAGTTTAATTGTTGTAATTGTCTCCCTGAAAAGCCTTCCAGCTAATCTCATATTTTTCAGCTGGACTTTGATTGCCTTCCTAATTACTCCTTTTATCCCCCCATTCTTTTTGTTTTTCTCCTTCGCTTTATGATCTTGGGATTTCCACTTCCCACTTTTCGTTGCCGCTTGCTCAATGCTTTTGTTTCTTTTCGTTTATTCCACAATTCGCATTTTCCAATTTTATGTTTATGCCAACCTTCACCAATACTCCGTTGGATGTGAGTAGTTTTTTTTTTTTTTTTTTTGCTTTTAATGAGCCTTGACTATTGCTAAATTCTTCTTCTTTTTTTATAAGAGTAGTTTCAGCCTTATTAGTACTTTATTTTGATGAAAGTATAAATGATGTCTTAATATTAATTAACGCAATAAAAATAAAAATTATGAATTATGAAGGTAAATGGCATCGTACATTTCGCAGGGATAAGGCGAAAAGAATATGTTGGGAATCCTAATAAAGATAAATAATTATTCAGGGGTAAAAATGAACAGTCGTGCCTAAAGATTCATTATGGTAGACCAGTGTGTGTATGTGTGTGCGAGAGAGAGAGAGAGAGAGAGAGAGAGAGGAGAGAGAGAGAGAGAGAGAGAGAGAGAGAGAGAGAGGACTGATCCGAGGTTATCCATGCCCTATTTTATGCAATGACAATTCTTAAATAAAAAAAGTAGTCGAATACAAATTCTTTTGCAGTTTTATAAGTCCTGACCATTTACAAGTACCTTTATTTTTTACTGTGCCGCAATGTTTTGCTTAATGGAGTAGAATATAAGCCCATACAGCAATTAACAAGTTTCTTCGGGGCAGTCGAGTTTTGTGTACATAGTATAAGGCTGTATGAAACTCTCAGCCACGGCCCGGTGGTGGCCTGTGTTTTTGGCACCTAAGCGATGCCAAACGCACGAACATGGCTAACTTTAACCTTAAATAAAATAGAAACTACTGAGGCTAGAGGGCTGCAATTTGGTATGTTTGATGATTGGGGGGTGGATGATCAACATATTAATTTGCAGCCCTCTAGCCTGAATAGTTTTTAAGTTTTGAGGGCGGACAGGAAAAAGTGCGGACGAACAGACAAATAGCCATCTCAATAGTTTTCTTTTACAGAAAACTAAAAAGTCTGTGTCTAAGATATCAAACCAGTGTCACGGGCAACAGATTTCCTTTAGACGCTCAAAAAGTAACGTGGTCCACAAACAAACAACTATATTACAATATCATCAGGCAAAGCCTCTCCTCCTGAGAGACATGACAGGGAGACATCCCAGAGGATGTCTGCGTCTGGAACGCCAAAAGTTCAAGCGAAGATGCAATGCATTGTTCCCTATACTGCTTTTCTTGTATTTTAACGATTTACTTAAATTTTATTCTATTTATTTATTGGTTTGTCAATTTATTTTGTCTTTTTTTAATAAGTGATCTCTTCTTTCTGTATTTCCCATTACCTTCTGTTACTTCTTTCTAATAGTTCCTCATTGGAGGGGTGAGTACCGTTCTCAGCTTGCACTTTGCTGGCCCCCGCGTTCGATTCTCCCACCAGCCAGTGAAGAATTAGAGGAATTTATTTCTCGTGAAACAAATTCATTTCTCGCTATAATGTGGTTCGGATTCCACAATAAGCTTTAGGTCCCGTTGCTAGGTAACCAGTTGGTTCTTAGCCACGTAAAATAAGTCTAATCCTTCGGGCCAGCCCTAGGAGAGCGTTAATCAGCTTAGTGGTTTGGTTAAACTAAGGTATACTTAACTTTTAACTTAACTTCTTTCTAACGAACACCATATTTTTTGTAAGCTTGAATTTCAAGTCAGTGGCCCATTTTGTGGGCTTGTTCCATAATAATAATAATAATAATAATAATAATAATAATAATAATAATAATAATAATAATAATAATATATGAAGGAAATAGACACTCTCTTAAACAGGTCTTATTGAATCACTGACCCTGAAAAGCGAATTATAAGGAAAACAGAAATGACCCTGTATAAGATAAATTTGCATAATACAGCCATCCTTTTCAGTAATAATAATAATAATAATAATAATAATAATAATAATAATAATAATAATAATAATAATTCGGACAGCTACATGTCTCTGAAGTTCCTCATTACGCTTAGCATCTTCATCCGTCTGCCATTCAATTATCATTAGCCGTGACAGCAAGCAATTAGGCCCTTTTCGTCACGAAGGCCGTGTGCATGGGAGTGATTAAGGAATAATTCACTAGGGGCCGGAAATGAATTCCCTACTTCCTTATGGTATGGACTTCCTTAATAGCAATAAGTGTTCTTTGATGGGTGCCATATTCATTATCTTATGGAATGGGTGATTGTATTTAGGGTCATTGTTTGTCCCAAAACCTCAAAATCGACTGGATGCCAGTTTGGCTCAAGGAGAAAGCAATTTCGTTGATTGCAAAATAGAAAGAAAGGTGAACATTAAGAGAGAGAGAGAGAGAGAGAGAGAGAGAGAGAGAGAGAGAGAGAGAGAGAGAGAGAGATAATGACAAAGAGAAATAGCGAAATAGTGAAGGCAAAAAGAAGGGATAAATTTCTCTCTATGAATATTTTTCTTCTTCAGCCTACTAAGTGGAATTTTTTGGTGTTTATGGGGAATCTAAAAGGACTAGAAGATTAATGCTTAGTCAATTTACGATAGTTATTAGGAATCTCTTTTACCAAAGGGAAATTCACAGTTTGGTTAATCCATCACGAGATCTGTTTGTTACATCATCTAGTTATTAAGTTAATTGACCAATAGCACATGCTTTCATTTTTTATACATTTATACTCTTTACACTTATTTGGTAGCTTTGCAGTTTCAATATCGAACAAAATTACTGAAGAATTTACGCTAAAATTAGTGGGAGATGAGTATGTTGCTATGGTGTCATAACCTAGGCAATAAAATTAGATTTTTTTTTTTTTTTCATTTTGTATAAATCAAGAAGTTTCGTCTTCGAAGTATTAAATAACAAGTAAAAAATGCGCCGAAGTTTCTTCAGCGCAATCGAGTTTTCTGTACAGCGTATAATCAAGGCCACCGAGAGTAGATTTATCTTTCGGTGGTCTCGGTGTAATGCTGCATGAGCCGCGGCCCATGAATTTTTAACCACGGCCCGGTGGTGAACGCAAAGAAAAAAGAAAAATATTCTACACTTCTTTATCTGTTTTTCCTTTTAATGATGTTCTCTTTCTGTTTGTGTGCTGTCATTTGTATACTTCTTACTATAATGCTTTTTTCTCTGTGTTATATGTAATTCATAATTGTTCAAGAATTTAGTATTTTTTTTTTTTATTTATTCATCTCCAAACCTTACTGACGCAGAAACACAAAGAAAAACGAAAAATATTCTACATATTTTTTTTTATCGAAAACCTAAAAAAAAATATTGTCGTTTATATTTACTTTTCTGCGTTATTTATAATTCGTAATTATTCATGCATTTATTGGCTTTTTAGTTTATTCATCTTCAAACCTGAATGACGTAGAAACACAAAGAGAAAAAAAATTCTACATTTCTGTATCGAAAACCTAAAAAAAAAAAAAAAAAAAAAATTGGTCGCCATTTGAAACTATATATATATATATTTTCTGTCTATGATATTTCCATCCTTCCCCCTATAGAGTTCCTTTCCCCATTCTTCTTTTGACAGCAGAACCATTTAAGCTGACATCCTCTGTAGGACTCCACGGGGGTCCTATCGTTTTGGCCACTGATCCCGAACCATAACATTGGATGTCAGCCCAATGTTCTCGTCATGCTGGGCTATTGAACTTGTCTTTGAATCTAACCTTTAGATCTTTTATAGCTTTTGGTTGATGTATAGATACATATTCTATATATA
>JANJGK010000003.1:20649691-20659691 GCA_039081455.1 Macrobrachium rosenbergii | reverse complement strand
CAACAGTTTTATCTATATAGTTTATAGGTTTTTATAGCTTTCTGTCTTGTATTAGCAGCCTGGATTATACAAAGCCAAAGCTAAAAAAGAACTGCACAATTTTATAAAGCATCATCATAGTTATAAATATTGAAGAACGAAGAAAAAAGGGGTTTTATTTTTTACTTCCAATGGCGTTCAGAGCAAATGGAAATGCTTTTTAAATGCGAACTAGACAAAGCTCAGAAAAAAAATAGAAGAGGTGAAAGCGAGGCAACAAAAAAAAATTAGAAGAGGTGAAAGCGAGGTAACAAAAAAAATAGAAGAGGTGAAAGCGAGGTAAAAAAAAAAAAAACAGAAGAGGTGAAAGCAAGGTAAGGAAAAAATAGAATCGGTAAAAAAAAAAGAAAAAAACAGAAGAGGTGAAAGCAAGGTAAGGAAAAAATAGAATCGGTAAAAACGAGGTAAAAAAAAAAAGAAAAAAACAGAAGAGGTGAAAGCAAGGTAAGGAAAAAATAGAATCGGTAAAAACGAGGTAAAAAAAAAAAGAAAAAAACAGAAGAGGTGAAAGCAAGGTAAGGAAAAAAAATAGAATCGGTAAAAACGAGGTAAAAAAAAAAAAGAAAAAACAGAAGAGGTGAAAGCAAGGTAAGGAAAAAAAAAAAATAGAATCGGTAAAAACGAGGTAAAAAAAAAAAAAAAATAGAAGAGGTGAAATCGAGGTATGAATTCCAAGAACAAGAAGAAGCAAGAACCAACTGTGAATTATATCTGCCGGAATTATCGCCGTGATTTCTCGAGATTTATCCTTCTCTTTCTTCTGTTCTTCTGTCAACTTTAACTGAGTTCCTCGTGACCTGGCTTTTCAAAGAAATGTTTCAAGAAAATTGGTTCATTTTTATAAAGACAGCATCAAAGTATTTGCGATGAATGATAACGTTTTCATTATCTTATTTTTTTCCAATTACAAAGTAAGTTAAGGATTCAGTGATTCCAGTGTAACCTGACGAATGAGAAAGGAAACTAATTAAAAAAAATATTTTGCTGCTGCAAAAATAAAGAAGTCTAGTTTAATTTTTAATCAACCTGACAATATTGTGCTTTAATCCGCAAATGTCTCATATAACGTGTTCAAAGTCTCTGACTTGCAACTTCAGGACATTAGGTCCCATAGTCCTTTAGAAAAAATTCCCACCCCAAACTTAATATATAAATTATTTTGGGCAGCCAATATTCTGGTAGGAAGACCACTGAGACATTGTCTCCGTGGTGAAATCTCCATTTCTTTTTAACTAAGGATATCTTTCCAGACTATACACACACACACACACACACACACACACACACACACACACACACATATATATATATATATATATATATATATATATATATATATATATATATATATATATATACTGTACATATAATATATATATATATATATATACTGTACATATAATATATATATATATATATATATATATATATATATATATATATATATATATATATATATATATATATATATATATATATATACTGTATATATATATACTGTACATATAATATATATATATATATATATATATATATATATATATATATATATATATATATACATATATATATATATATATATATATATATATATATATATATATATACATATATGTATATACATATAATTTCCTTTACAGAAAAGGACGAATTCACATTTGACATATCTCCTCATTTTCACGTAAATATATTTCGCTTTCGACTGCAGTTTTTGCCAAACTGGTTCACTGAACCCAAAACACGATTCAAAATATTGAATGAATTCAGTGAGAGAGAGAGAGAGAGAGAGAGAGAGAGAGAGAGAGAGAGAGAGAGAGAGAGGATTCCACGTTATAGTATTCACTCATTAGTGGTTTGCACCAGATCGTTCTGGAATCATAACGAAGATAATTGCTTCTGGAAAAAGTAATCTTCAGTCACCTGGAATTTTTTCTCAGTATAGACATAACTTATATTTCACATATATATTTTTTTTAAACATGAATACAATAGAGTCTTAGCTTTCTGTAAAAGAAAACTATTGAGATGGCCACTTGTCTGTCCGTCCGCATTTTTCTGTCCGCCCCAGATCTTAAAGACTACCGAGGCTAGAGGGCTGCAAATTGGTATGCTGATCATCCACCCTCCAGTCATCAAGCATACAAAATTGCAGCCCTCTAGCCTCAGTAATTTGTATTTTATTTAAGGTTAAAGTTAGCCATGATCGTGAGTCTGGCAACGCTATAAGACAAGCCACCACCGGGCCGTGGCTGAAAGCTTCATGGGCAGCGGCTTACAACATTATACCGAAACCAACGAAAGATAGATCTGTTTCCGGTGGCCTTGATCACACGCTGTACAGAAAGCTCGATTACTTGTTTCTTACTTATATGGTTTTTTGTTCATTTATGCCTTTATTGATTTGTTCTTCTTCGTTTTCGTTCGTTTTTACGTATGACTTATACTTGTGCATATTTTATGCTTTCCTCAACCACAAAAAAAAGAAAAGCATAAACAGGAATTAAACAAGTAAAAAATACGCCTAAGGTTCTCCGTACAGCGTATAATCAAGGCCACCGAAAATAGATCTATCTTTTGGAGGTCTCGGTATAATGCTGTATGAGCCGCCACCCATGAAACTTTAACCAAGGCCGCGTGGTGGCCTGTCCTATATTGTTGCCAGATGCAAGATTTTGGATAACTTTAACCTTAAGTAAAATAAAAACTAATGAGGACAGAGGGCTGCAATTTGGTATGCCTGAGTGATGACTGGAGGGTGGATGATCACCATACCAATTTGCAGCCCTCTAGCCTCGGTAGTTTTTAAGATCTGAGGGCGGACAGAAAAAAGCGCGGACGGACAGCCAAAGCCGGCACAATATTTTCTTTTCCATAAACTAAAAGTAGCACTAATAACCAACAGCTTCTCGTGTGTCCCAACACCCTATAACACGATGTGATTTGCTTAACCACAAACAAACAAAAAAATAAAAAGTACAAACAGAAACTAAAGTCCATGAAACAAAGTTCGCCCCAAAACTGCACGAGATTTGACGAACTCCCAAAACAATGCGTTCCTGAGCCGCCCATTACCAAGTTCAAGGAATAAAAAAAAAAAAAAAAAATTATTATTCAGTTGACCCACATAACTGTGGACGGTTCGCAGGAGCTTAACTTTGAAAGGATGGTCGTGATTGACCTGGATCGCCGAAAGTAGCATGCTTCGATGGAGCCATTCCATTGCTTCGGGCTGGCGGTATTAGAAAAAAAAAAGGGGGGGGGGAATAAAGTTTTAGCTGAATAATTGTTTATGATGCTTGTTGGATCTAACCCTCTGGGAGTATGTTGGTTAACGGGTACGCCCGAATGTGTGACATTTATGCATGTATGTGTGAATGCATGTGTGTGTGTGTATATATATATATATTTATATATATATATATATATATATATATATATATATATAGCCTTTATTTTCTACATTTTGGCTTTTTTATGGGCTCCTTATATATATATATATATATATATATATATATATATATATATATATATATATATATATATATATATATATATATATATATATATATACATACATACTGTGTATATATATATATATATCATATATATACATATGTACATACATACATACATTCGGACACACCCCGCAAACCAACATATATTCCCAAAGGGCCAGATCCGACAAGCATCGTTAACAATTATTCCGCTAAAACTATTTTATTTTGTTTTTATACCGCCTGCCCAGAGTAAAGCAATGGCTCCGTTGAAGCCCGCTATTTGCATCGAATTCGGGTCAATCACGACTACTCTTTTAGCGTTTGACCTCCTGTGAACCGTCCACAGCTCAGTGAGTCGCCTGAATAATTATTATTATTTATTTATTTATTTACTTTTATTCCTGGAACTTAATAATGCGCGGCTCAGAAGCGCATTGTTTTAGGAGTTCGTCAAACTTTGTGCAGTTTTGGGGCAAACTTTGTTCCCTGGACTTTAGTTCCTGTTTATGCTTTTTATTTTCGTTTTTGTTTAGTTTCTCGTTAAGGGAATAACATCGGGTTATTGGGCGTTGTGTTCCACAAGAAGGCTTTTCGTTATCAGTGATACTTTAGTGAAACGGTGGGGAAATATAATGAGTTCGTGAGTATGAACGTTTTCAGAATTTATTTGTTAGGGAAATATATTGACTGCTGAAAAGTTAACCTTCAGATAATAATAATAATAATAATAATAATAATAATAATAATAATAATAATAATAATAATAATAATAATAATAATAATAATAGTAGTTCGACTTCGAATAATAATAATAATAATAATAATAATAATAATAATTTTTTTGTCTATCACAGTCTAATAATAATAATAATAATAATAATAATAATAATAATAATAATAATAATAATAATAATAATATTTTTTTTGGTCTATCACAGTCATCCTATTCGACTGGGTGGTATTTATAGTCCATCACTTTTCTCACTATGTGAGCTGTTTCTAGTAGCACACTTTTATTGCATGAGTCCTGGAGCTACTTCGGCATCTAGTTTTTCCAGATTCCTTTTCAGGGATCTTGGGATCGTGCCTAGTGTTCCTATGATTATGGGTACAATTTCACTGGCATATCCCATATCCTTCTTATTTCTATTTTCAGGTCTTGATACTTATCAGTTATTATTATTATTATTATTATTATTATTATTATTATTATTATTATTATTATTATTATTATTATTATTATTATTATTATTATTAAAAAGGATTTTACCGCAGTGCTTTTTTTTTCTAGGAGAGACTTCACTCCATAGTGGAAACTGAAATATCAAAGAAAAAAGCGTGCAGTTTCTTTTTATTACCGTTTTAGACAGTGAGTGAATTGAATCTCTCTAATAATAGTAATAGGTTTAGCAACTGAGGCAAAGAAATTAGAGCAGAATGGTTTTTGCTGAAGGGAAAAAAATAACAAATATCAAAAAAACAAAGAGGTCATGGCAATACATAAGATATACAATGATGTAGAAAAATAAATTTAAAAAATCGGCCGAACAATGGAAACAAGGAAATCAGAACCTATTATTTTTGTTTAAGGAAAAACATTAAGAATATAACGAATACCAACAAAATCAAGAGCCCACCGTATAAACAAAATACAAATCAATATAGAAAAACATATATAAAAAATCTATTTCCACCGTAAATTACAAAAAAAAAGGAAAAACCTGAATGTTGAATTCGGTGGGGCTAATGATTTTCTGTCACAGTCGTCACAAATGATGTGGATTTTCCCACCACTGGGGGAGGGAGAGGGGTTAGGGAAGGGGCGGGCGGGAAGTGGGGGGGGGGGGTGGAATGGGAAAAGCCAGACCAACGACGTCAAGTGCTACTTAATATTCTGTTTCTCTTTTTCGTCTCCTTCTTCCGTCCCAACTGGCGCGTCACTTAGACCGGTGGGGGAGGAGGAGGGGGAGGAGGAATAGGAGGAGGAGGAGCAGTTCGCAGACGCTGTAATCCTGGGGCCATTTGCATCCATTTACTTTAGTATGAGGGCGCCTACAATGTAAATCTCGGGGTTGGTGTCACGGCTCTTTGCTTTGGTTGTTGATCAAGGCGGTGCGTCGTCGGGGTCTTTTTTTTTTTTTCTCTCCTTGCCTCTTTGGGGTGGTCTTTTTTTTTTTTTTTACTCCTTCGCCGTGGCTGCTGTTGATGTCGTTGCTGATGATGAAGACTGTGGTCTTTGATTTTTATCACTGTCCTTATTTCATCTCTCTTTTAGATCGGGAATGTGGTTGTTGTTCACCACGGCTGTGGTCTTTATTTATAGCCATCGTAGTTTTTTTTTTTCTTTGTTTACGTCAGGGTTGTTGTGTTGTTTTCGATGGTGGTGGTCTTTGCTCGTTAGCTCCGACCATATATTTTTTTCGCAGGGGGAGGGGGAGTGGCCTGTGACGTCATAGGTCCGTTGTCAATCACGACAGTGGGATTTCCTTCTTATTTTTCTCACTTTTACTTTAAAAGTTTTGAAATGGCTGTTTTCGTGTGCTGATAAAGATACTGGCAGTTGCTGGATATTGCTCTATCTGTTTTAATAATTTCTGTTATTGAGGGTAGTGCTCTTAGGTCTGTTGCTTAGATACTACTTTTCTTACACACATACACACACACACACACGCACACACACACACACACACACACACACATATATATATATATATATATATATATATATATATATATATATATATATATATATATATATATATATATATATATATATATAAATATACATATATATGACTGTGAAATATTTTCTGTTAAAACAGAATTCCATCAATTATAAGGAGCCCATAAAAAATCCAGAATGTGGAAAGTTAATGCTATATTTCAGAGACCAACTGTCTTTCTCTTCAGGAAAGTAATGAATGAGAAGAGTTACAGAAAAGCGGTATTTATGCCAAAAGGTCCATAGGTCAGTATTAACTTTGTACATTTTGGCGTTTTTATGGGCTCCTTATATTTGATATATATATATATATATATATATATATATATATATATATATATATATATATATATATATATATATATATATAGATATATATATATATATATATATATATATATATATATATATATATATATATATATATATATAATATAACTAAACTTACCATGTCTGACCTGTTTTAAAAAAGATGAATGTGCAAATATAAAGAGAGAATTGTCTGCAAGTTCATTACGTTATCTCCTTCGCCTGTCATAGCTTCAGCGACTAAGCACATGATGCTAGACGACTTAAATAAAGCTGTTCAAAAAGTCTGGGCTTCATAGACACATTTTCTCCTCTTTTTTTTTTTTTTTTTTTTTTTTTTTTTTTGTTGCCCCGTCCACGCCATTTTCATAACCAGCAACGGCAGCTCATCATGGATTGAGGTCTTACTCGTCGTCTTAGTCGCGTTATGAGTTACTTGAAGTCTTACTTCTTTTATGTGTTACTTGAGGTCTTACTTCCTTTATGTATTATGTGAGGTCTTACTTCCTTTATGAGTTACTTGAGGTTTTTCTTCCTTTATGAGTTACTTGAGGTTTTTCTTCCTTTATGAGTTACTTGAGATTTTTCTTCCTTTATGAGTTACTTGCTGTCTTACTTCCTTTATGTGTTACTTGAGGTCTTACTTCCTTTATGTGTTACTTGGGGTCTTACTTCCTTTATGTGTTACTTGAGGTCTTACTTCCTTTATGAGTTACTTGAGGTCTTATTTCCTTTATGTGTTACTCAAGGTCTTACTTCTTTTATGTTACTTTCGGTCTTACTTCCTTCATGTGTTACTTGAGGTCTTGCTTTCTTTATATGTTACTTGAGGTCCTACTTCCTTTATGTGTTACTTGAGGTCTTACTTCTTTTATGTGTTACTTGCGGTCTTACTTCCTTCATGTGTTACTTGAGGGCTTACTTCCTTTATGGGTTACTTGAGGTCTTACTTCCTTTATGTGTTACTTGAGGTCTTACTTCTTTTATGTGTTACTTGAGGTCTTATTTCCTTTATGTGTTACTTGAGGTCTTACTTCTTTTATGTGTTACTTGAGGTCTTACTTTCTTTACGAGTTACTTGAGGTCTTACTTCTTTTATGTGTTACTTGAGGTCTTACTTTCTTTACGAGTTACTTGAGGTCTTACTTCCTTTATGAGTTACTTAAGGTCTTACTTCTTCTATGTGTTACTTGAGGTCTTACTTCCTTTATGGGTTACTTGAGGTCTTACTTCCTTTATGTGGTACTTCAGGTCTTACCTCCTTTATGAGTTACTTGAGGTCTTTCTTCCTTTATGTGTTACTTGAGGTCTTACTTCCTTTATGTGTTACTTGAGTCACACACCATTTATGTGCTACTTGAGGTCTTACATCCTTTATGTGTTACTTGAGGTCTTACTTCTTTTATGTGTTATTTGAGGTCTTACTTCCTTTATGAGTTACTCGAGGTCTTACATCCTTTATGAGTTACTTGAGGTATAACTTCGTTTATGTGTTACTTGCGGTCTTACCTGTTTTATTTGTTACTTGAGGTCTTACTTCTTTTATGTGTTACTTGAGGTCTCACTTCCTTTATGTGTTACTTGAGGTCTTACTTCCTCTATGTGTTACTTGAGGTCTTACTTCCTTTATGTGTTACTTGAGGCCTTATTTCCTTTATGAGTTACTTTATGTCTTGCTTCTTTTATGTGTTACTTGAGGTCTTACTTCCGCTGTGGGTCTTGGCGCAATCAAGTGGAGTGGCTGTTGGTCATGATTTACCAAGATCGTCATCGCTCATCATATTTTTTTTTTCTTTTTTATTCCTTAAGAACCCCTCGGTGCTAGGAAGTAATAGAAGAGTGCTAAGGAAGGAGGAAAAATATACGCTTTATTCTGTAGCTTCGGTGAATTTAATAATGCGTGGCTCTGTTCTTAAAGGGAGACACAAAAAGAATTTGGTCTTTTATATTTTCCTTAAAGGATATGTAATTTATGTTGTTACGCCTTATTTGGTTCATGGAATGATTGTGATTTCTTCACTGTTTTTACCAGGTTTCTCAGATGAATCTTTGTTGCGTACAAAGAATATGAGGATATATATATATATATATATATATATATATATATATATATATATATATATATATATATATATATATATATATATATATACATATATATATATATATATATATATATATATATATATATATATATATATATTCTCTCGATCAATTTTAGGGATGAGATTGCTAGCCCCATGGCCAATTTTACCCTGGTCTAAACCACTGCAGTCGATCACGTTTCTCTGACAGAGAGAGATTGGAAGAGAGAGAGAGAGAGAAAGATTGTTTAAATGTCTGTTACCATTTACATTCAAGTACTTGTTTGTATGTATGTATGTATGTATGCATTAATCCTGTGTGTCCCTGTTATGGAACAAACATTTGAGACACCTGTTGTAGTCAGTGAACATGTATTTATGTTCCATGTATTCCTTAATTCCCTATGGAGTTGTTATGCAACAAATGTACGTTTTGAGAAGCCTGGCATAAATCATTTAAGACACAACAATCACGCATGGATCCAGGAACAGTGCACAGGGCCTCTGGAAAAGTGCCGAAGAGACCCCATTTCCTGAATATCTCTTTGAGAACATGACGATCTATTATTAAATTCATAGTAGCTACAGACCAAGCTTGATTTCCTTCCTTCCTTAGCACTCTTCTAATACTCCCCGGCACTGAGAGGTTGATGAAAAAAGAAAAAAAACTGATGGTAAGCGGTGACAATCTTGGCAAATCAAGACCAACAGCCACTCCACTTGATTGCGCCAAGACCCCACAGAGGAAGTAAGACCTCGAGTAACACATAAAGGAAGTAAGATCTGAAGTAACTCATAACGGAAGTAAGACCTCATTCCGTGATGTGCTGGCGTTGGTGGGTATGGAAATGGTGTGGAAGGGAAAAAAGAGGAGAGAATGCGTATGTAAAGCCAAGACTTTTTGAACAGCTTCGCTTATGGCGTACAGTATCACTCGTTTAATCTATCTATATATATATATATATATATATATATATATATATATATATATATATATATATATATATATATATATATATATATATAGTATATGGATATATATATATATATATATATATATATATATATATATATATATATATATATGTGTGTGTGTGTGTGTGTGTGTGTGTGTGTGTAGATAGATAGATAGATAGGTATCAGTCCAAGACATGGGATGTCCCTATACAGTACCCCACGAATACTCATTAAAGGAAAATAGAATAATCTTGTATAGCACCCCAAAATCGCCTATGGGCAAGGTTAACGCCACCCCCCACCCTTGTAAACCTCATTACCCTACCACCAACCCTACAACAAACCCCTAACCTCAGTCCAAGATACATCGAGCCTCATTAACTCGAAAAAAA
>JANJGK010000003.1:20605583-20639591 GCA_039081455.1 Macrobrachium rosenbergii | reverse complement strand
GATAATGATTGTCCCCTACGGCATTTCATTCAGTATTGAAGTAGGAGAATTTATTTGAAAAGAAACGTATTCATCTGTAATGTTCTGTTAGACTTTATGAATAATGCAGAGAGAGAGAAAGAGATGTCAGGGGACTGAAGAGTATAAAATGAATTAGAAATAACAAACAATTTCATCGTTTTGCTTGCCGAAGACAGTTAGGAACGAATCTGGAGAGAGAGAGAGAGAGAGAGAGAGAGAGAGAGAGATATTCACCAAAGATGGCTAGAGAGAGAGAGAAATTCATCAATAAATAGAGAGAGAGAGGGAGAGAAAGAGATTCCCCAAAATGAGAGAGAGAGAGAGAGAGAGAGAGAGAGAGAGAGACTGTTCGACAGATTCATTCCCGATCTATGCATCCTTCCTTTTGTCATTTCACGGAAAAGGAATTTGTTTCCACGAAGGAAAAGCAAAGAAGGGAGAAAGAAGGGGCACAATTAACATGAGAGTCCAGGAACTGGAGAGAAGCTGCGCTCCCGAGGGGGTGATTAGTGTCTGAGACGTGTTTTAAGGAAGATAATTAAGGCCCCGGGATCAGGGCGGAGGGGAAGGGAAACGCGGGGGGGGAGGGGTGTGTTGAATGGAACCCCGACTGCGTGTCTCTCGTCTCCCACGACACGTCGCTCGTACGAGTCGCGTCTCCGACACGAAAGAAGTAATTACGAGCGTGTTCTCATTCCTCCGTTTTACGGGCCGTTACTCGTAAAAGAAAAGAAAAGAAAAAAAAAACGCGTATCGATTGTCGTTTTAGAGCTCTCTTTTTGTTTTTGTTAATGCGCAAATTGAGGGTTATGGTCCCGAAGGTGAAAAAGGTTTGGCAAATGAATCTCGAAAAGCGGTTGAAACAGACGTAGGTAAATATTAACGCTTCCACTTCTTCATGATGTGAAGCGGTCAGGTATACAGATGCAAGCATTTCTCCAACGTATTGATTTATATACCAAAGGGAATGCTCTAGCCCTCACAAACAGATATATAAATGTCATGTATGAATCATTGAAACATTTATACATACGTATGTAAGGTATTCATACCGATTTATTCCAAAAGACAGCATAAAACATAACTTGTCAAGGCTGTCTGCAGAAAAAATTAAGGGAATGTTGTAGCGCTCACAAACAGCTAAATATGTTGTATGAATCATTGAAACATTCATTTGGGGAACAAATACATACGTATGTAGCGTATTCATATTGATTTATTCCAAAAGACAGCATAAAACCTGACTGTAAAGACAGCCTGAAGAAAAAAATTAAGGGAATGCTCTAGCCATCACAAACAGCTACATAAATATCTTGTATAAATCATTGAAACATTCATTTGGGGAACAAATACATACATATGTAGCGTACTCATATTGATTTATTCCAAAAGACAGCGTAAAACCTAATTGCAAAGATTATCTGAAGAAAAAATTAATATTACATGTTTCGTGTTTTTGTTTCAGAAAATAAAGTTTCTCTTCACGATTGTGATGGAAATAAAAAGTATCTAATTTTCGAGATGTGAAATATGGAGGTACTCTCATTAACTGCTCTTCATTGTGTTAATTTGGTTAATTGATATATTGTCTTGAGTGTCGTGTAACCCCTAGTCGTAGTGAATTACTAAAATCAGTTATTAATTAATTAAAGGACCCTGATAAAATAGCAATTTTTTTTCTGGAGACTTTAGTGATAAAAGAAGAAAAAGTCTGTCTGTGACCTTCTGGATAAAAATAAAAGAAAAGTAAAAAGAAAAAAAATAGTTTTTGATGAAAAACTCTCTCTTCATTCTAATGAGCCATAATGGCTGAACTCCGCCTGACACCATTTGCTCTGCATAAAAAGTGGAAGACAGTTTTGATCACAGAGACTTAGAAGACAGAGACGGAAAAGAGGTAGAAAAAAAAGAGAAAAGAAAAAATAAAGAAGTTTGAATAAAATAAAAAAGAAAAAATCTTTTGAGTGAAATAAAAAAAAGGGGGTAAAAATCCTTCTCTCGAATTCCACAAGGGGCCTCGATCCTCTTTTATCTACCTGCTGAAGGAAGGAAGAGGAAGAGAGAGAGAAAGAAAGAGAAAAGGAGAAGGATAGAGAGACTGGAGAAAAGGAAAGAGAGGAGGAGATACTAGACTGGAAATAAACACCTCGAACGCTTCGTTTATTCATCCGTTGTCCATCAGTTATTCACTGTGGAGTGAAAGCCACCACGAAGGAATCCCTTTGAAGGATGAAGTTTTTCAGGGACGGCTGGCCCTCCACCGTGGGGCTCTTGCTCATCCTCCTGCCTCTCGCCCTCCATCTGAGTACCACTTGGGCCCACACGTACCACTGGGGAAAGCGCAGAGGTAAGTTGGCTATTAACTTTGTGTTCAGCATTTCGTCCGGTTTAGAATTTATGATTTACTCTTTTTTTTTTCCATTTCGGAATGTTCTATTTTTTTCTTTATTTTTTAGAATTTCCTGTAAATATTTGGAGTTAATTGTTTTTTAGGGGATGGGCGGAAATGTAAAGAGAGAGAGAGAGAGAGAGAGAGAGAGAGAGAGTAATTTGATTCATTAAGTATGCTTGATTCATCACGTTAAATTTGAGTGAAAGCTAATGAATACCTTGATAACACTGGCTGAGAGAGAGAGGGAGAGAGAGAGAGAGAGAGAGAGAAAGAGAGAGAGAGAATCATTTGATTCCTTAAGTATACTTGATTCATTACGTTAATTTTAGGGGAAGGTAATGGATAGCTTGAGAACTCTGGCTGCGAGCGAGAGAGAGAGAGAGAGAGAGAGAATCATTTGATTCCTTAAGCATGCTTGATTCATTACATTAATTTTGAGTGAAAGGTAAAGAATAGCTTTACAACTCTGGCTGAGAGAGAGAGAGAGAGAGAGAGAGAGAGAATAAATTTTGAGGTTATGAGAGAAATTAAGTTTGGAAGTCAGGTATCAAAAAATAAATGGGCAAGAGTGTTTCAGTATCGCCAGATTTAAAAGAAAAATTGGGGAAGGTAGTCTAAACACGCTGTACTCAATTCACGGTATAAACTGCTATAATTCATGTCCCGTTGGTGTACCTATACCATTATTATAAAAGATAAAAAAAGGACAATAATTGTGAGATTTCATCAAAATGAGCAAATCCACTTTCACCTCATCTTCATATCATCTTCACTTCACCTTATTTTCATTTCATCTCGTCTTCATTCGACGAATCCCAGAAGATATAATCTGTTGATGCTCGGATACTATACTTTCATTTAGTTCTTTCTCCAATTCGATATCGAGTGGTAAGCACAGAAAAAAAATAATAATAATAGATTAACAGGGGGAAGACGAATGTTCCGGAGTCTTCCATCGGAAAGCATCGCGTTTTGCTAATTGATACTGCTTCCGCTTTTAATGCTTCTTGCAGTTAATTGAAAGTGATGGGTATGGATTGAGAAGCAATTTTTTTTTTTCTTCCAGTTGGATGTTTTAGATTTGTGTTTTTGCTAATATATACTGCAGAGATGAAATGGATGAGATATGTTTTAGTGAGTATGGATATATGTATATGTATGTATATATATATATATATATATATAATGTATATTATAATATATACATATATATGTATATATATATATACATATATATATATATATATATATAGAGAGAGAGAGAGAGAGAGAGAGAGGAAATGGCTCTTCACACCTGCTTCTTTATCTGCTGAATCGTTGATGGTCTTCTGTGCGAAACCTTACTAGTCGCCTCAAACGCTTCCAATGAAAGCTCATTAGTAATACATCTATAGTACTTTCATTGACTTCTTTTTTTTTTTTTTTTACACACTTTCACCCCTTCCTAAATGTTATGGTTCTGCCCTTTCCAATACATCTCTCACTCTATCTGTCCAAGTGATTGATTGTATCTGTTAAAACTGGCACAATCTATCTGTCCAGCGACATCTAGGTCTCTCGCGCCTCAGTCTTGCAGAATGGTGCTTTGTATCCACCAAACTATCGTCTTCCATTCGTTGTACAAGGCCAAACCATCTAAAGATTCTTTGATTCATATTTACACATACGAATACACACTATCTACGTACACACACACATACACACACATATATATACATATATGTATGTATATATATGTATATATACACAGACATATATATATATATATATATATATATTAAAATTAAAGTCCCCCTGTGCTTCTGTAGGCTCATAGGGCAGGCGCTGATCTATATATATATATATATATATATATATACATATACATATACATATACATATACATATACATATACACATATACATATACATATCTCCTCCCTGTATCGCACGAACAGCGAGTCGAACCCTCTCATGCAACCTCAGAAACGAAACGAGAAAGCGGACAGTTGAACCGCAGACCAAACCGAGAACATTCGGTTATCCCGTTCATCTTTGACATTTCCGCGGCCCGAGAGTCAGGCTGAAGAATGAGAATCCACAACACGGAAGCACGACATAGAGTTTTCAGGGGAATCCGGAACACAGAATTAATTAGTAGCGGAAAGGCGATCAGTAATTTACGGTTTTATTGGTCGGATTTTTTGATTGAAGCGACTCGCCTGTGACAGTTTGTTCTCCCCGAGTGATTTAAAGGTATTTTGGTGTTTTCTGTTTGATAAATTTATATCGTTGTGTGTGTGTATAATATATATATATATATATATATATACATACAATATTTATATATACTTATATATATAATATATATATATATATATATATATACATATACATACATATATATATATATATATATATATACACATATTCATATACATATATTTGTGTGTATTTATGTACAGTATGTATATATGGATATATAGAAGAAACCTCTGAGAATTGTCGTTCACGAAAGCTTTGCATTTATCTTGCAACAACAACAACCTATAATGCTTACTTTTTTTCTTTCTTTTTTTTACTACAAAATGAATTCAGGTACCAGTAACTGTCGATGATATGACGACAGCAGAATATTGAACTTTGATCTTACAGGTGATTTCGTAGAACTGAATCAGCCACGAATTAAATGTCCGTTTTCCCTTCATTAGAATTCCTTTACAATAAGTTTATTGCTGCCTGTAATCTTACTTGCAGCTTCACTGATTACCAACCACAAATAGAAATAGAAACAATGGCGATTCTAATTTCTGTGAATATCTCACGCTCCGAGATATCTGTCGTTGCTCTGTATTGAAATTAATATGAAAATGGTAATATGAGATTATTTTAATGATGTTTCTGTAATTCTGGTCTTGTAATATTCATGTAGATTATACGCAATTTTTTTAGGTCGTGTCTTTGTCGTGTATGAGATTACCAGGAACAGACTCATCCTTGGTGTTTCGTCGAGGTTATAATTACCCTGTCTCTCTCTCTCTCTTTGTGTCTGTCTGAATTTTTATTAATTAAATATAATTATTTTCTTGCGATAGAATCCGCATAGTTCGTTATGAAACCTAGGAGAAATACTTCATGTTCATTCTATTTTCAGTCTATATTTTCCCTTTTTAGTTTTCTGTTAAAGAAAACTATTGTGCCGGCTTTGTCTGTCCGTCAGCACTGTTTTTGTCCGCACTTTTACTGTCCGCCCTCAGATCTTAAAAACTACTGAGACTAGAGGGCTGCTAATTGGCATGTTGATCATCTACCCCCCAATCATCTAACATACCAAATTGCAGCCGTCTAGCCTCAGTAGTTCTTATTTTATTTCAGGTTATAGTTAGCCATAATCGTGCACCTGGCAACGATACAGGACAGGCCACCACCGGGCCGTGGTTAAAGTTTCGTGGGCCGCGGCTCATACAGCATTATACCGAAACCACCGAAAGGTAGATGTATTTTCGGTGGCCTTGACCACACGCTGTACAGAAAACTCGATTGCGCCGAAGAAACTCCGGCGCATTTTTTACCTGTTTATATTTGCAGTCTGACTGGCGCCAACGCATCCCGTCGAAATTGGAAAATAACGCAAAAGGCGTAAAATATTGCCCCACGAATGTATTCCAGTTTAGCAAGTTCCTGCGTGCAATTACGGATGCACGAGGACGCCGACTGAAATATTTATGTCGTCAGAAACAGCGGCTGAATGTGATTGGCGCCTTCGTTCAGACGCAGAACCGTAAATAGTGATTAGCTTTTATATATATATATATATATATATATATATATATTTTTTTTTTTTTTTTTTATTTATTGAGAAAAAGGGTGTGTGACAATAGACACGAACTTTAAGTCAATTTTTGGCGAATCAGAATTAGTGATTAACATTTTTTTTTTAACTGAGGAAAAGGCTATGTGACAATAAACACGAATTTTAAGTCAGTTTTTTGGTGAATCTCAAATAGTGACTAACTTACATTTTTTTTTTTATTATTGAGGCAAAGGCTGTGTCATCATAGACACGAATTTTGAGTCAATTTTTGGCACATATGAACATATACATATACATATATACAACACACACACACATACATACTTATATTTAGAGATAATGCCGGGAGATTTTCATCTATCATTTTACTCTTCAGCACGTTATTCTCAGGTTAAATGCGAGAGGAGATTTTTGGAATAAAGTTTAGTAGGTTAATTGATTTAGACATGTGTTATTCATACGACGATGAAATGAAATGTGAATTGCAGCCTCGAGTTGGAAAGCGAAGAACTGATTGCGCGACGGTCACGATTTTTCGTTAATCAACTTGTTTCTTGAATTTTAGAGTTGTTCTGTATTGAATTGGATGAACTGTGCTGTTTTGAGCATGCATTGCTAGCCGCGTCTCTCTCTCTCTCTCTCTCTCTCGTCTCTCTCTCTCACATATGTGTGTGTGTAAGTGTTCATGCACACTAAATCATTATTCCTTGTTTTTTTTTTTATAACTTACTAGCTGACCAACCCGGCGATGCCCGGGGAAAACTCTGAATAACATCCGATGAACTCTCTCTCTCTCTCTCTCTCTCTCTCTCTCGAACACACACACACATACACACACATATATGTGTGTGTAAGTGTTCATGCACACTAAATCATTATTCCTTGTTTTTTTTTTTATAACTTACTAGCTGACCAACCCGGCGATGCCCGGGAAAACTCTGAATAACATCCGATGAACTCTCTCTCTCTCTCTCTCTCTCTCTCGGACACACACACACATACACACACATATATGTGTGTGTAAGTGTTCATGCACACTAAATCATTTAATCCTTGTTTTTTATGAGATTACTGACAACTTTCATTGTCAGTCATATACCAGACCCATGGAAATTCTCTGCCTGTGATGCTGATCAAAGGAATAGATTGACCTACATCATATAAAAAGCCATATGTTTACCATATGTTTAACTTCCCGCTCTTTTAATGACATAGAACTTATAATTGTTATTTAAAATTGACACTAAAGTATTTCTGCCCCCCTTTTTTGACGTAGGATTAAAAGGGCGTTCTAAAGTAATTATGATAATCGAATTACACTAAAGTCAAAATTTACACTAAATATCTTCTGCTCTCCCGATTATGGTAATCGAAGGAATTCAAATATTTTTACCGTGAGTTGCTTTCCTGTCTAAAACATTCGAACATTTTCGTAAGATGAATAATGAGGATAAAACATTTCTGCGCAACTTGTCCTAACTACAGATTTTTAAATCCCTGGCAACTGCGCAAGAATTGGTTAAGACGGAAAAATGCACTAGGCTTTTCCTTCACAAAATCGATGAGTAATAAACGTTTTTCTTATTTTTGGGGGGTAAAATGTCATTTGCTAATATTTATAACATTGATGCATATTCAATTTAATGCTATATATATTTTATCTTTACTTCAAAAGCCTTTTCGTTTTATAGAATTAATTCATTTAATCGAACACATTTCATTCAATTTCAACTTTGACATAAACTGTTAGCTAGATATGGCTAGATATCTTTATCATTTTTGAACACGCTTGAACGCCGAACAAATTGGAAATGCATTTGACATAAAGTAGGATATTGCTCTCTCTCTCTCTCTCTCTCTCTCTCTCTCTCTCTCTCTCGTAAATTCTTCTGCTGGAAATTTTTGGATAGCCTTTTATTTTTGCCCTTCATGCCATTACATTTTAGTGTTTCATATCCATTCATTTAACTTTTCATTTTGTGATTTTACGATGCCGTACTATCATCTTTTATTCTCTTGTCAATTAAAGTTTAGCCGTAGGTTTAGTTGGGCTGAAAGTGCAATATTGCATATTTCCTTTTTTGTGTTCCATATGATTCACCTTTCAATTCCCTTTCCTGCTCTAACTTCATTTGACTTTGTATTATTCTATATTATTGAATTTTATGGTCTCGTGCTATGCTCTGTTATATTTTCATTTTATTTCAGTTTTCACTGCATAGCTGTCTTAATAATTATTAGCCATTTATTGCTGTCATCAATCTATATTGTCCTATCTCTCCATATCTGTTATTTAATCATAGTTTAGAACTTTCAACTTCATACACTTATATCATTACTATCTTTCTATTGTAAGATTGCAAAGCCTGTTACTAACTGAACTACTTGTCTACGTTAAGGAATTTGTGACGTCTGACATTTGCGTAACAATTGTTTTAATCAGTTTGTGTTATTTTCTATCAATTCTAAACTAATCCCGTGCTTTCTAATCCTATTGCTTGCGAAGATATTTGTTTCATTAAATATCACTTACAGATTTATTTCTCAATATTCTTATTTTTTTTACTTTTATTTTATTGTATTTAGCCGTGATGTCAATGCAACATCAGTTACTAAAAGTCAGGCCGTAAATATTCCTGAACAATGTTCTAATATAAGTAAAAAAAAAGTGTTGTAAAAAAGTATATCTTTCATTTGAAAAGCTACTCCCATCTTTTCACCCATAGCTTGTATTTTTTGCATATTCCATAATTATTCATAATTCACAATCCTATCTGATCGTCCTTGTAGAAGAGAGAGCCTTAGTTCAATTTTTCAGTTTAGGCTTCATTCACAAACTATTTTCCTTCTAGTAATAGCTAATGAGACTCGTATAAATGAAGTCCTAGAAGTAATGGATACTTTTTAAGTTTCTTTCATTTATTACGGAATTACAGACAGATTTGCCTGTCGTAATTCACTTCAGGGAATGGTTTAAATTCTTCACATCCACCCCCCCCCAAACCCCCCCCCCCCATCCCCACCGTCTTTCACATTCTAAGGTATATCTCTGACTGAATGGAAATTTTTCAGTTTCGTTTTCTCTGAATTTATCTTAGTATCGTATTCAAAAAGACACTTTACTAATTCGTAGATACATGTCAGATTAAATGGAAAATAATCAGTTTTATTTTCTTCCAATTCATCTTAATTTTTAATTCAAAAGAACACTTTACTAAAGCTTTTTGAAATGCTACTACACTATATTAAGCCTTTGATTCACGAACGCAGCATTATTCAGTGTTTATATAGACCTTCTTCCCCCTTGCCATACCAGTAATGAAGAAACTTAATTACCTTCGGTATGGTGCCAATAACACAGCTTTCTCGTGTTACAAATATACTATTGCGCTTTTTTAGCAGTTGGATATTTAAGAGGTTATTTGTATGTATGAGATTTTTTTTTTAAGTGTATTGCTGGTAAGGCCTAGGGAAGACCTAGATTACTGGTCTCCCCTGGTCGGTTTTTTGTTTTTTTTGCATTTTTCTTATCAGATTTTGCTCTTTTTTCGTGGTAATGACAGTATATTTATTTTTAGAAGCATAATTATTGTTTCGTGGATTCTCAAATATACGACACGCACGCAGTCATACATATATACGTACATGGATACATACTTATATACATACACATTTACTTACATAGATACACACACGCACACACACACACAAACATATATATATATATATATATATATATATGAATGCATGTATGTGTGTGCAAGCGCATTTGTGTGTGTTTTTTTTATAATAATGATAATAGACGGTTTATGTTGATGCATGTGGCAACATCTCATCTCACATCAACATGAATATTTTCCCATAGTTCCAGTGATTTCAATCACAGCCTTCCCTGTAATACCCGTTCGCGTTATGCATGTGACCATTTCCAGTATCGAGAATGTCACTTGACATTCTGTTCGTTATCATTTTGCATGAAAATTATTTTTCCATCGCTTTTGCAAAACTTTTCCCATTTATCTTTTCTTTTTACTTAATCCATTCTGCATAAACAAAGCAGCATTCACAGTAAACTCTTATTTTTATCTTTAAATTATTCCCTTCTGCACCATCGAAGCAGCATCCACTGTAAACTCTTATTTTTATCTTTAACTTATTCCTTTCTACACCATCGAAGCAGCATCCACTGTAAACTCTTATTTTTGTCTTTAACTTATTCCTTTCTACACCATCGAAGCAGCATCTACTGTAAACTCTTATTTTTGTCTTTAACTTATTCCCTTCTACACCATCGAAGCAGCATCCACTTCAAGCTCTTATTTTTGTCTTTAACTTATTCCCTTGTACACCATAAAAGCAGCATCCACTGTAAACTCTTATTTTTATCTTTAAATTTTTCCCTTCTACACCATCGAAGCAGCATCCACTGAAAACTCTTATTTTTGTCTTTCCTTTATTCCATTCTACACCATCAAAAGCAGCATCCACTTCAAACTCTTATTTTTGTCTTTAACTTATTCCCTTCTACACCATCGAAGTAGCATCCACTGTAAACTCTTATTTTTATCTTTAACTTATTCCCTTCTGCACAATCGAAGCAGCATCCACTTCAAACTCTTATTTTTGTCTTTAACTTATTCCCTTCTACACCATCAAAGCAGCATCCACTTCAAACTCTTATTTTTATCTTTAACTTTTTCCCTTCTGCACCATCGAAGCAGCATCAACTTCAAACTCTTATTTTTGTCTTTAACTTATTCCCTTCTACACCATCGAAGCAGCATCCACTGTAAACTCTTATTTTTGTCTTTAACTTATTCCCTTCTACGCCATGAAAGCAGCATCCAATGCAAACTCTTATTTTTATCTTTAACTTTTTCCCTTCTACACCATCGAAGCAGCATCCACTTCAAACTCTTATTTTTGTCTTTAACTTATTCCCTTCTACACCATCAAAGCAGCATCAACTTCAAACTCTTATTTTTATCTTTAACTTATTCCCTTCTACACCATCGAAGCAGCATCCACTGTAAACTCTTATTTTTATCTTTAACTTTTTCCCTTCTGCACCATCGAAGCAGCATCCACTTCAAACTCTTATTTTTGTCTTTAACTTATTCCCTTCTACACCATCAAAGCAGCATCCACTTCAAACTCTTATTTTTATCTTTAACTTATTCCCTTCTACACCATCGAAGCAGCATCCACTGTAAACTCTTATTTTTATCTTTAACTTTTTCCCTTCTGCACCATCGAAGCAGCATCCACTGTAAACTCTTATTTTTATCTTTAACTTTTTCCCTTCTGCACAATCGAAGCAGCATCCACTTCAAACTCTTATTTTTGTCTTTAACTTATTCCCTTCTACACCATCAAAGCAGCATCCACTGTAAACTCTTATTTTTATCTTTAACTTTTTCCCTTCTGCACAATCGAAGCAGCATCCACTTCAAACTCTTATTTTTGTCTTTAACTTATTCCCTTCTACACCATCAAAGCAGCATCCACTTCAAACTCTTATTTTTATCTTTAACCCATTCCCTTCTACACCATCGAAGCAGCATCCACTGTAAACTCTTATTTTTATCTTTAACTTTTTCCCTTCTGCACCATCGAAGCAGCATCCACTGTAAACTCTTATTTTTGTCTTTATCTTATTCCCTTCTACACCATCAAAGCAGCATCCACTTCAAACTCTTATTTTTATCTTTAACTCATTCCCTTCTACACCATCGAAGCAGCATCCACTGTAAACTCTTATTTTTGTCTTTATCTTATTCCCTTCTACACCATCAAAGCAGCATCCATTTCAAACTCTTATTTTTGTCTTTAACTTATTCCCTTCTACACCATCGAAGCAGCATCCACTGTAAACTCTTATTTTTGTCTTTATCTTATTCCCTTCTACACCATCAAAGCAGCATCCACTTCAAACTCTTATTTTTATCTTTAACTCATTCCCTTCTACACCATCGAAGCAGCATCCACTGTAAACTCTTATTTTTGTCTTTATCTTATTCCCTTCTACACCATCAAAGCAGCATCCATTTCAAACTCTTATTTTTGTCTTTAACTTATTCCCTTCTACACCATCGAAGCAGCATCCACTGTAAACTCTTATTTTTATCTTTAACTTTTTCCCTTCTGCACAATCGAAGCAGCATCCACTTCAAACTCTTATTTTTGTCTTTAACTTATTCCCTTCTACACCATCAAAGCAGCATCCACTTCAAACTCTTATTTTTATCTTTAACTTATTCCCTTATACACCATCGAAGCAGCATCCACTGTAAACTCTTATTTTTATCTTTAACTTATTCCCTTCTACACCATCGAAGCAGCATCCACTGGAAACTCTTATTTTTATCTTTAACTTTTTCCCTTCTGCACCATCGAAGCAGCATCCACTGTAAACTCTTATTTTTGTCTTTATCTTATTCCCTTCTACACCATCAAAGCAGCATCCACTTCAAACTCTTATTTTTATCTTTAACTCATTCCCTTCTACACCATCGAAGCAGCATCCACTGTAAACTCTTATTTTTGTCTTTATCTTATTCCCTTCTACACCATCAAAGCAGCATCCATTTCAAACTCTTATTTTTGTCTTTAACTTATTCCCTTCTACACCATCGAAGCAGCATCCACTGTAAACTCTTATTTTTATCTTTAACTTTTTCCCTTCTGCACAATCGAAGCAGCATCCACTTCAAACTCTTATTTTTGTCTTTAACTTATTCCCTTCTACACCATCAAAGCAGCATCCACTGTAAACTCTTATTTTTATCTTTAACTTTTTCCCTTCTGCACAATCGAAGCAGCATCCACTTCAAACTCTTATTTTTGTCTTTAACTTATTCCCTTCTACACCATCAAAGCAGCATCCACTTCAAACTCTTATTTTTATCTTTAACCCATTCCCTTCTACACCATCGAAGCAGCATCCACTGTAAACTCTTATTTTTATCTTTAACTTTTTCCCTTCTGCACCATCGAAGCAGCATCCACTGTAAACTCTTATTTTTGTCTTTATCTTATTCCCTTCTACACCATCAAAGCAGCATCCACTTCAAACTCTTATTTTTATCTTTAACTCATTCCCTTCTACACCATCGAAGCAGCATCCACTGTAAACTCTTATTTTTGTCTTTATCTTATTCCCTTCTACACCATCAAAGCAGCATCCATTTCAAACTCTTATTTTTGTCTTTAACTTATTCCCTTCTACACCATCGAAGCAGCATCCACTGTAAACTCTTATTTTTGTCTTTATCTTATTCCCTTCTACACCATCAAAGCAGCATCCACTTCAAACTCTTATTTTTATCTTTAACTCATTCCCTTCTACACCATCGAAGCAGCATCCACTGTAAACTCTTATTTTTGTCTTTATCTTATTCCCTTCTACACCATCAAAGCAGCATCCATTTCAAACTCTTATTTTTGTCTTTAACTTATTCCCTTCTACACCATCGAAGCAGCATCCACTGTAAACTCTTATTTTTGTCTTTATCTTATTCCCTTCTACACCATCAAAGCAGCATCCACTTCAAACTCTTATTTTTATCTTTAACTCATTCCCTTCTACACCATCGAAGCAGCATCCACTGTAAACTCTTATTTTTGTCTTTATCTTATTCCCTTCTACACCATCAAAGCAGCATCCATTTCAAACTCTTATTTTTGTCTTTAACTTATTCCCTTCTACACCATCGAAGCAGCATCCACTGTAAACTCTTATTTTTATCTTTAACTTTTTCCCTTCTGCACAATCGAAGCAGCATCCACTTCAAACTCTTATTTTTGTCTTTAACTTATTCCCTTCTACACCATCAAAGCAGCATCCACTTCAAACTCTTATTTTTATCTTTAACTTATTCCCTTATACACCATCGAAGCAGCATCTACTGTAAACTCTTATTTTTGTCTTTAACTTATTCCCTTCTACACCATCGAAGCAGCATCCACTGTAAACTCTTATTTTTGTCTTTATCTTATTCCCTTCTACACCATCAAAGCAGCATCCACTTCAAACTCTTATTTTTATCTTTAACTCATTCCCTTCTACACCATCGAAGCAGCATCCACTGTAAACTCTTATTTTTGTCTTTATCTTATTCCCTTCTACACCATCAAAGCAGCATCCATTTCAAACTCTTATTTTTGTCTTTAACTTATTCCCTTCTACACCATCGAAGCAGCATCCACTGTAAACTCTTATTTTTATCTTTAACTTTTTCCCTTCTGCACAATCGAAGCAGCATCCACTTCAAACTCTTATTTTTGTCTTTAACTTATTCCCTTCTACACCATCAAAGCAGCATCCACTTCAAACTCTTATTTTTATCTTTAACTTATTCCCTTATACACCATCGAAGCAGCATCCACTGTAAACTCTTATTTTTATCTTTAACTTATTCCCTTCTACACCATCGAAGCAGCATCCACTGGAAACTCTTATTTTTATCTTTAACTTATTCCCTTCTACACCATCGAAGCAGCATTCACTGTAAACTCTCATTTTTATCTTTAACTTTTTCCCTTCTACACCATCGAAGTAGCATCCACTGTAAACTCTTATTTTGGTCCGTAACTTATTCGCTTTTAGACCATCGAAGTAGCATCCACTGTAAAGTCTTATTTTTATCTTTAACTTATTCCCTTCTACACCATCGAAGCAGCATCCACTTCAAACTCTTATTTTTATCTTTAACGTATTCCCTTCTACACCATCGAAGCAGCATCCACTTCAAACTCTTATTTTTATCTTTAACTTATTCCCTTCTACACCATCGAAGCAGCATCCACTGTAAACTCTTATTTTTAAATCTTTAACTTATTCCCTTCTACACCATCGAAGCAGCATCCACTGTAAACTCTTATTTTTGTCCGTAACCTATTCCCTTTTACACCATCGAAGTAGCATCCACTGTAAACCCTTATTTATTTGGACCATTTTGTTCTTTGATGTTCGGGAGCTGCTAACTTTTGAAGGCTGAGGTTCCCGAAGTTTAATCTTGTTAAGGAGTGGACGTGTGACTGTCCTGGATGTCAAGAGCTTATGTTCGTTAGGCTACTGTTTAATATTTTGTAGGACTTGTCACTTAACTCTCTCTCTCTCTCTCTCTCTCTCTCTCTCTCAGCATACCACCGCCACCTCTTACAGTTTTAGGTTAAATGAATCTTAGTGCTCAATTGGTTATCTTGCTTTAATATTTGTGGTGGAATAGCATGGAAAAGTAATTCTCTCTCTCTCTCTCTCTCTCTCTCTCTCTCTCTCAGTATTATAAATCTATTACTTTCGGTTGTGACAAACAAAAACGCAATGATTAAACTAGTACCTGGGATATTTTCAGAATGAACCTTCACTGACCAAAAGCGAGCATTTGATGGTAAGATTAAAATCTCAAAACATCCTGAAATGTATTATTTCATAGGAAAGATTCTTAATTCATGCACATAAACAATGGAAGTTAGAAGCTATATTTAACTGTCTAACTGGCTGTCTTTTATATATATAATATCCCTCTCACTATCGTCCTTTTTCATTGGTAAAATCACTTAATTTTTCTTTCGAAATTGTGGCATCATTCTTGATTTTATCTGAATTGCTTTGATTACTGGGTACAAGAACTTCTTTTGCGTTTCGCATGAGTTTACATCCTTATAAAGTATTCAGGTATGTAGTAACTCTTTGAAGTATCGCTATTCAGATTCACCTTTCATTTTCCTGAATTCTCTTTCTCTCATTTCAATCCTTAGCCAGCTTTAACTCTGGAATGGGCTGAAAAGATTATTAAATCTGAAAGACTTCCCAGTTTAGATTTAGAATAAATGAAGTTTTCTTTCATTTGAATGGAAAATATCTACGAATATTTCTTGTCTTTAGCAGCGTCCCAACTAAGGTTGGAATCTACTCCTGCTCGTAAGTATGTTACTTCGGAAATAATGCAAATGAGATTTGCTATTGGGTTTCCTGATGTGGTCTCATTTGCATTTGTAATGACTTTCCCCTTTCCAAAATATGTAGAATTTCGTATTCGGAGGACTGTCTAATAATAATAATAATAATAATAATAATAATAATAATAATAATAATAATAATAAGGGATAAACAAATCCACAGTTATTTATATGTACATATATTTCAAGATGAATCTGTACAGAAAGCTTTCAGGAAACTGTTCGAACATTTCAAGACTCATGCCACTTTGAATATTTTTTAATAATAATAATAATAATAATAATAATAATAATAATAATAATAATAATAATAATAATAATAATAATAATAATAATAATAACGTATTACTACCCTAATACAATTCTCATTTCATTTTGATAATTTACTTGCATCTTTATCTATTTATTAATTCCGTACTTTGTTTTTTCCCTTTTTTTAATAAGTGAGATCTCCTCTTTCTGCATATCCTTTTACCTCTCCTTACTTCTTCCTAATGAACACCTTAATATTCTTTGGAAGCTTGAATTTCAAGTTAATGGCCCCTTTTGTGGGCTTCATCCATATGACTAGGGTTCATCTTCTGAATAATAATAATAATAATAATAATAATAATAATAATAATAATAATAATAATAATAATAATAATAATAATAATAATAATGATCCATATGACTAGGGTTTCTTCTGAATAATAATAATAATGATAATAATAATAATAATAATAATAATAATAATAATAATAATAATAATAATAATAATAATTTTATGAATGGTTGTTCTCTCCCAGATATCGATATTGAATTTTCAATCTTGTCAACGCGTGTATTTAAACATTACTTTTCATGAATTATTATTTAAAGCAACGGTTAATTATTAGATTTGCATGTTACAGGGCAGTTTTACATAAGTCTTCATGTTTGTTTTCTGTAAAAGAAAACTATTGAGATGGCTTTGTCTGTCCGTCCGCACTTTTTCTGTCCGCACTTTTTCCGTCTGCCCTCACATTTTAAAAACAACTGAGGCTAGAGGGCTGCAAATTGGTATGTTGATCATCCACCCTCCAATCGTCAGACATACCAAATTGCTGCCCTCTAGCCTCAGTAGTTTTTATTTTATTTAAGGTTAAAGTTAGCTATGATCGTGCGCCTGGCAACGATATAGGACAGGCCACCACCTGGCCGTGGCTGAAAGTTTCATGGCTCACGGCTCATACAGGATTATACGCTGTTCAGAAAACTCGATTAACTTAGGCGCATTTTTTACTTGGGTATTTATAATTATACTATTATTTTTCACTTTCTTTATTTAGTCTTTAATTTTTATTACATTCATATATTCAGTGTTGTCCTTTAACATGAACTGGATTTAAAATTGTTTGTTATAAAGAGCCTTCCGGGAGATATTTTAGTTTATCACGTTTGTAAGAATACTTGGATTAAAAAAAAAAAATTCTCCAAATTCCGAGAATTTCTCCTTCTTGCACTTGCATGTCATACGGAATACTGCGAAAACTGCGTCCTTTTGTTTTCCAATTTCCGATATTTATAGTTTCAGGTTTTGGTGTTTTATTGAAACATTGCGAGAATGTCGTTCATTTTAGAGTGTTAAAAGGCTTACTCGTTTCTTGAAACTCTCTCTCTCTCTCTCTCTCTCTCTCTCATATGGAATAAACTGTCACCAGTGTGGAAGGGTTTAAAAGAAAGCTAGACAAAATCGTTAGAAGAACACTGTGAATGAACAGTAAAACCTGCTCCTAGAGATATGTGAGAACATGATGTCTCCTCGGATGGACTAGTAAGTCTTTGAGACATCCTAATCCTTGTAACTCCTTTTGAGACATCCTAATCCTTGTAACTCCTTGTAACTCTCTCTCTCTCTCTCTCTCTCTCTCCGTCTGTGTAACGTACTTATAATCTGTAGGATTATGAATAGGCCTATGTCGATGATTTTTTTAGACACAAGAAAACTCCTTTCGTTAAATATCGTTTCTTGAAAACTTTGACATTGTGACTCTCTCTCTCTCTCTCTCTCTCTCTCTCTGTGTGTGTCTGTAGGATTAATAGGCCTATTTCTGTTATTTTTCTGTCAAATAAAGGAACTCCTCACGTTAAATACTTGATAAACATTCCCTATGTTAAAACGACGTACTTTTAAGAATGTCGCCAAAGTATTGGCATTTCTGACAAGAAACAAGTAAAAAATGTGCAGAAGTTTCTTCGGCTCAATCGAGTTTTCTGTACATCGTATACTCAAGGCCACCGAAAATAAGATCTATCTTTCGGTGGTCTCTGTATGATGCTGTATGAGTCGCGGCCCATGAAAATTTACCCACGGGCCGGTGGTGGCCTATCCCAGATCGTTGCCAGGTGCACGATTATGGCTAACTTTAACCTTAAATAAAATAAAAAATCTGAGGCTAGAGGGCTGCATTTTGGTATGTTTGATGATTGGAGGCTGGATGATCAACATACCAATTTGCAGCCCTCTTGCCTCAGTAGTTTTTAAGATCTGAGGCCGGACAGACAGAAAATAAGTGGGGACAGAATCAAGTGCGGACGGACGGACAGACAAAGCCGTCACAATAGTTTTCTTTTACGGAAAACTAAACTTCCTTTCCACATCAGTAATTATAGCATAACTGTACTGCTACGGTCGAGCCAAAGTACAACACGCATACCAGCGAAAGATTTGACACAGAGTAAACAATTGCTATTCGCGCCGTTTGCCTTCTTGAACGGTAACTAAAACTGACACTGGAATGTTTCACGTTGTTTATTAACACGACAAGGCATGACAGCATGTCTTTGAAGCAGTTGCCAGGTAGTCACTTATTTCTTCGTAAGGATTTTTCGATTTATGTTCGTAGCGTCGTGTTGGGAAAATTGAAGGTTTGTGACAGATTATATAGTTTTATATTTTTTTCATATTCTATATGAATATAGCTCCGTATTTTACAGTAAGTGTTCATTCTCTCTCTCTCTCTCTCTCTCTCTCTCTCTCTCTCTCTCTCTCCATAATTATAATTTGGTCGATTTTCAGCTAATGTTCGTTCTTATTTACCTGTCCAATTTTCAGTTTTCTTTCTTTAACTGTTACCTAAAACTCCATTTTCATCTTACCTTTCCCACTATTGGCCTACAGCACCCTTTCCCTTCCCAGTTTCCCATTAAAGGTCAAGGTTACCGAAAACAGCACCTTGGAAAGTCACTTTAGAGTGAATCAGTCTTTTGCACCTTCATTGGATATTCACCCAAGAACTCACTTTATCTGACTCACTAATATGTATATTCAGTATTTCGAATGTTCACACAAGAATCATCTTATTTCACATCCTCATAAAAAGTATATAACATATGCTGAGTGAAGAAACAGATCCACTGTTATATATGGGTACATATATTTAAAAATAAATATATTGAAGAATAAATCTCCACAGAGAGCTTTCGGGAATCTGTTCGATTCCCAGATTCCCTAAAGCTCTCTGCAGAGATTTATTTTTAGATATGTGTATCCATACATAACTGCAGATTTATTTCACCATTGAAGACTCATCCTACTATGATTATATTTTTTAATATCTTTAAAAATAAATATATTCAAAAATAAATCTCTAAGGAGAGCTTTCGGGAATCTGTTCGATTCCCAGATTCCCTAAAGCTCTCTGTAGGGATTTATTTTTAGATATTTGTACCCATACATAACAGCGGATTTATTTCTCCATTTAAGACTCGTGCTACTATGAGTATTTTTTTAATATGCTGAGTATTCAACTGTGAATCCCTTCATCTTACCTCTTATGATATAAGGTGAATATACTAAATATTCACCTAAGAATCTCCGTATTTCTCTCGCTAATGTATGAAGAATATGCAATATCTCAAATATTCACCCGAGAATCCTTTTATATCGCCTGCTTATTCGAGTTTATAAATTTTTTTCACTATATAGAATATTCGCTAACTAATATAGAAAGTATATTCGGTATACTGAATAGTCATCTAAGACTCCCCTTATATCTCCCATTCATACAAAAAGTATATTCAGTATATTAAATATTCACTTAAAAATGCCCTTATCTCCCCTCTTGTAAAGTATAATTCAGATTAATGAATATTCACCTTAGATTCCATTACCTCAACTACTGATATATAAAATGTATTAAATACACTGAATATTCATCTGAGAATACATTTATATATATCATATCCTTTACTACTAAGTAAAGTGTATCCGAATCTATTATCTCAATTACTGGTATATACAAAGTATATTAAACTTATTGAATATTCATCTGAGAATATCCTTATCTCCTCCACTAACATGTAAAGTGTATTCGAATCCATTATCTCAGCGACTGATATATATAAAGTATATTAAATTTAGTGAATATTCATCTGAGAATACTTGTATCTCTCCACTAACATGCAAAGTGTATTCGAATCCATTATCTCAACTACTGATACATAAAGTATATTAAATTTAGTGAATATTCACCTGAGAATACCTTTATCACTCCACTAACAAGTAAAGTGTATTCGAATCCATTGTCTCAACTACTGATACATAAAGTATATTAACCTTATTGAATATTCACCTGACAATACCTTTATCTCTCCACTAACATGTAAATTGTATTCAAATCCATTATCTCAACTACTTATATGTAAAGTTTATTAGATTTATTGAATATTCATCTGAGAATACCTTTATCTCTCCACTAACATGTAAAGTGTATTCGAATCCATTGTCTCAACTACTGATACACAAAGTATATTAACCTTACTGAATATTCATCTGAGAATACCCTTTTCTCCTCCACTAACATGTCAAGTCACGCCTATCTCAGCTGAAACAGGGCGTCGTGGCAACCACCAGAGAGAGAGAGAGAGAGAGAGAGAGAGAGAGAGATTTGGAAGGAAAAGGAACAGAGGGGATACTAGCAGAGAAGGAGGTAAAGGAGTAAAAATGAACGACGCAAGGCGCAAAGTCCTGATATTTCGCAAAGGGTTCGAATTCCATCACCAGGGGCCCCTCTCTTGCGCAGAACAGCTTTGCAACAGGATCAAGGACCCGTGGGCTTTGTTAGCAAAAGCTCTCTCTCTCTCTCTCTCTCTCTCTCTCGTTTACCCCGTTTGAGTAAATTGTGGACGATAAATGAATTATATGCAGGGGATTAGCGTTCGTGTTTACAATGCATATTTGTATATTTATTTTCCAGAAAAGAGAGATCATTCATGAAGAGATGTGTTTATTTTTTGCAAAGCTGATGAAAGTATTGATGGCCTTGTATATTTAACTTAGTATATTATTTCAAATTCCACACCTACACACGCGCACACACACACACACACACACACACTCACACATATATATATATATATATATATATGTATATGTATATATATAATATACTGTACATATATATATATATATATATATATATCCACTTGTGTGTATGAGTCTGTCTGTCTGTGCTGTGACTGTGTTTATTCACCCAGATACTATAATAATCCCACTAATTTTAATGCAATATCACTGTTAATAGTTAGGCAACGACTATATTCTACTTCCCCCCCTCTTACTTTAATCAAGACGAGATTTTGAAAAAGAAAATGTATAATTTTCATTCTTCTATTCGCAGGGTTCCATGCTCGTTTATTTAGGGTACATGGCATTCCTGTATCATTATTTGCCCATCTGTTTACCAACTTGTGTCTGATGTCCTCCCTTGACTTTGCTCGGATTTCAAGGAATATGTTAGGGCATATAACAGAAGCAATTACGTCTTCATTAGTACTAATAGTACTAACGAAGACATAATTGATTCTGTTATGTGCCCTAATATATTATATTATGTTTTCAAGGAATATATTAGGGCATATAACAGAAGCAATTATGTCTTCATTCAAGACATAATTGTTTCTGTTATATGCCATAATATATTGTATTATGCTCTCAAGGAATATATTAGGGCATATAACAGAAGCAGTTACGTCTTCATTAGTACTAATAGTACTAACGAAGACATAATTGATTCTGTTATGTGCCCTAATATATCATATTATGTTTTCAAGGAATATATTAGGGCATATACCAGAAGCAATTATGTCTTCATTCAAGACATAATTGTTTCTGTTATATGCCATAATATATTGTATTATGTTCTCAAGGAATATATTAGGGCATATAACAGAAGCAATTATGTCTTCATTAGTACTAATAGTACTAACGAAGACATAATTGCGTCTGTTCTGTGCTCTAATATAATATATTTTAATATGTTTTCAATTAATATATTAGGGCATATAACAGAAGCAATTATGTCTTCATTAGTACTCATAGTAGTAACGAAGACATAATTGATTCTGTTATATGCCCTAATATATTCCTTGAAAACATAATATGTTAATTAAAGTAAAGAATAACAAAGGCTAAAATGATGCGAAGTTATGAAGGTTTGCTTACAATAATAAAACTTATATTTTTTAAATTAACAAATCTGGGATTTTGAGACCAGTAAAAGTGGAATTTTGAAACTAATGAAAGTGGGATTTTAAAACTAACAATAGTCGAGTTTTGAAACCAATGAAAGTAGGATTTTGAAGCTAATGAAATTGGAATTTTGAAACTAATGAAAATGGGATTTTGAAATAAATGAAAGTGGGATTTAAAACTAACAATAGTGGAATTTTGAAACCAATGAAAGTGGGATTTAAAACTAATGGAAGTGGAATTTGGAAACTAATGAAAGTGGGATTTAAAACTAACAATATTGGCATTTTGAAACTAATGAAAGTGGGATTTTAAAGCTAACAGTATTGGAATGTTGAAACTAATGAAAATGGGATTTAAAACTATTAAAAGTGAAGTTTTGAGACTAATGGAAGTGGGATTTAAAACTAATAAAAGTGGAATTTTGAAACTAATGGAAATGGGATTTAAAACTAAGGAAAGTGGGGTTAAAACTAATAAAAAGTGAAATTTTGAGACTAATGAAAGTGGGATTTCAAACAAAAGTTAAATTTTGAAACACGTAACTAATTTTAATAAAACACAAATTGGTTGATTGGTTTAGAGTAAAGTGGCCTTATGCCAAAATGGGCTTTTGCGGTTAGGTGTAGAATGGAGTAGGAGTCTATATGTGGACCTCCGGACTCGGCCCAACCAACGGAGAGGTAAAGCATAAAGCCTGGTGTGAAATTTCTGGTGTCAAATTCTATAACCTGAAGAGCTGAAGAGCAGAGAAAGGATCGAAGGATATGTGGGTGGATATTGTAAGGTCGAAGAGACCCGTTGCGCAATTTTATTCTTAAGAATAGAGCTCTGATGCTCTGCTTGTTATTTCAGACGACTCTGAGAATTGAGCCTGGAGAAATCTTTTTTTTTTTTTTATTCTTTCGTTTTCAGCCGGGACAGTTTTGCCCCCTCTTCCCTTCTTAAGATTCTTTTCGTTTATTTATTTTAGTGTTCGCTAACGTTTATTTTATTTTTGCTTACCCAAGTTGAAATTCTAGTTTGCATTTTCATTGTAATTTTTTAAAAATAGAAGCCAGTATGTCACAGTACCTTTATTATTTACAAACGATATCATTTATACATATGTAAAATTATTTATTAAGATATTTTGTTGTAAATCACTCTCAAATTTGGATCCTGATATTTTCTGGTCCACCCTCCTTTGGGAAACAGGTAACGTCTCATGAATAAATCATTTCCCTTTTGACAAGAAAAGATAAAAAATGTTCATGTTCTTTACATTACCACAGGTATCAAGTATAGAAATAAATCATTATCCCAAGGACATCATAACTAGAGATGAACGTCGGAGAATCAGTAATATTTCAACTTGCCAACAAAAAGACGAATTAAGTCAAATGTCCAGGGAAACTTCACTCGTTAGAACAAATAATTAATCGGAAAGTCCAGAGCGGTTTCCGGATCTCTGATCTCACGCTTAACTACTTGCTTAATTTTTAACAGCCTTTTACCGATCTAAAAGGTTGAATCATTCCCAGCCATGTCAGATGACTCGATGTATTTCGAAATGATTTTACCAGCCTGAAATGACTTGGTTTTAGACACTCCTCCTGGTGGGTGAAGCAATTATGAACACTTCGAAATATTTTGGCGTCGAGAGGATTCAGCTAATCTAAAAAGGTCAAACCACTTCGCCTGGGTTTAAAACACATACGTTTTCATGGAATTGAAACTGTCGGGGTTTTATTCGTGACAAAAGATAAAGAAATCCTTTCTCATTCCTAGCTTTTATTATATAAATTTCAGATATTTATTTAATTTCTCATTAAGAAAATCCTTTTTCTAAGCTTTTAGTGTATAAATTTCAGGTACTTATTGACTTGCTCATTAAAAAGATCCAGATATTTGTTTAATTGTTCATTAAAAAATCCTTTTTCTAAGCGTTTTAATATATAAATTTCAGATATAATTGCTCATTAAAAGAATCCCTTTTCTTTCTAAGTTTTTAGTATATAAATTTCAGATATTTATTTAGTTGCTCATTAAAAAAAATCCTTTTTCTAAGCTTTTAGCATGTAAAATCCAGATATTTATTTAATTGCTCATGAAAAAAAATCCTTTTTCTATGCTTTTAGTACATAAATTTCAGATATTTATTTAATTGCTCAATTCACAAATTTTTTTTTAATAAGAAATCGCGTTGAAAGTTCCGTTTATGAAAAACTATTTTAATTGGCATCTGATGAATGCTCTCGAATTCCCTATTCTTAGCTCTTTTCCTTAATAGAAGAACCTAAATTCTCTTACCTGTTGTTCAGTTTGGATATTTATATAACCTTAACACTTGATTTTACTTATAACGTATATAAAAATTTATACACCATAAAATTACATCGGATTCGTATGTTGGAAGTTATTCTCTCTCTCTCTCTCTCTCTCTCTCTCTCTCTCATCACTTGCCGTTTTGTTTGATCTTCTAGATATCAAAGAAATACCTGCCGTTGCTAATGTTGTTGCCATACAGCCATAAAACTCTGCACTTGAATGTGCAATTTTTTTTGAATGCCAATCCATTCATGAACCTATTTTGGTCAAAATGTGCATGCCAAGATTTGTTTATTATTACTTAAAGTAGGATCAAAAGGAGGGGGACATGAAAGCGTCTCAGTTGTAGGAGTAGCCATCCATCTGAGACGTCGAAATGTCTTTTACAACGATTCCTTCAGATGTTTTCGTTCTGATTTCTCTGCCTCTATTTTTAGAGCGTGGGTTGTGACCCCGAGCTGAAAATAGAATTTTTGTCAAGTGCAATTGATTTATGGAGGATTTTCCCTTATAAATGTTAGTGTACATATGCAATTATTTCTTTGGGGATGTTTTCGTTCTGATTTCTCTGCCTCTATTTTTAGAGCGTGGGTTGTGACCCCGAGCTGAAAATAGAATTTTTGTCAAGTGCAATTGATTTATGGAGGATTTTCCCTTATAAATGTTAGTGTACATATGCAATTATTTCTTTGGGGATGTTCTCGTTCTGATTTCTCTGCCTCTATTTTTAGAGCGTGGGTTGTAACCCCGAGCTAAAAATAGAATTTTTGTCAAGTGCAATTGATTTAGGGAGGATTTTCCTTTGTAAATGTTAGTGTACATATGCAATTATTTCTTTGGGGATGTTTTCGTTCTGATTTCTCTGCCTCTATTTTTAGAGCGTGGGTTGTAACCCCGAGCTGAAAATAGAATCTTTGTCAAGTGCAACTGATTTAGGGAGGATTTTCCTTTATAAATGTTAGTGTACATATGCAATTATTTCTTTGGGGGATGAAGGGTAAAATTCAGTTACCACGCGAGCCAGTAATAAAAGATGGTGGGAATAAGCGAGCAGCACTTTCCTGTGAATAAGAATTTATTAAAATGTGTTAGCGTATCGCAATTGGTTAAAAGAAGGCAAGATAAAAATATATAGGAATCAGAGAGTGTAAATTAATTCTGAAGGTAATTAATTAAATATGAATCTATGATGAAGGCTCTCACTCTGTGTGTGTGAAGTTTCCCTTTACTCTGGAAGCCCATTGACTCTCATTTAAGTTAAGTATACCCAAGTTTAACCAGACCACTGAGCTGATTAACAGATCTCCTAGGGTTGGCCCGAAGGATTAGACTTATTTTACGTGGCTAAGAACCAATTGGTTACCTAGCGACGGGACCTACAGCTTATTGTGGAATCCGAACCACATTATAGCGAGAAATGAATTTCTGTCACCAGAAATAAATACCTCTAATTCTTCATTGGCCGGCCGGAGACTCGAACTCGGGCCTAGCAGAGTGCTAGCCGAGAACTCTACCGACTCGTCCTACGAGGAACTTGACTCTCATTTAAATAGTATTTATCTTGAGAGAGAGAGAGAGAGAGAGAGAGAGAGAGAGAGAGAATCAGCATCCATACAGCTGTATCCGTCAGTGTTATAAGAGATTGTGTATCGAGGGGGTGTTGAGGGGACTATTGTAGAGAAAGCCTCATGAAAAAGGACTTTAGAATATGTACTTTATCATGGTCAAATTTATCTTTATCGTTTTATATAGCTTTATATTATTCTTCTTCTGGAGAATATATCATTCTTTATATTGTTGTCATCATGAAGTCTTATAAGCATATATTATATATATATATATATATATGTGTGTGTGTGTGTGTGTATATATATATATATATATATATATAATATATATAAGGAGCCCATAAAAACGCCAAAATGGAGAAAGTAAGTGCTGTATTTCAGCGACCAACCGTCACTCTCTTCAGGCAAGTAATGGATAAGAACAGTTACAGAAAAAGCGGTATTTGTACCAAAAGGTCAATAGATCAGCCGTTACGTCACTCCAGTTGACAATTTCTCTTTAACCTTCTTAATCGCTGGTTGGAGGAAGATTTTATCTATACTATCTGAGTCCCAGGCTCCTTTTGAGAGGTTTATCCTATTTCTTTGTTTAATCCTCCCAAAAGTAGCCTGGGGCTCAGATATTATATAGATCAAATATTGCTACAACCAGCAGTTAAGAAGATTAAAGAGATACTGTCAAGTGGAGTGACGTAACGGCTACCTACGGACATCTTGGTACAAAAACTGCTTTTTCTGTAACTCTTGTCATTCATTACTTGCCTGAAGAGAGAGACAGTTGGTCTCTGAAATATAGCACTAACTTTGTACATTTTGGCATTTTTATGGGCTCCTTATATTTGGTGGAATTCTGTGTTAACAGAAAATATGTTACAGTCATATATATATATATATATATATATATGTGTGTGTGTGTGTGTGTGTGTGTGTGTGTAAGGGGTATGTGTGTGTTTCTTTTTCATTTATATAATTATATCCGAAAATTAACAAAAAATACGAGCGCATACTAGAGGAGAGAGTGTGTGAAGCACCGACTATTTTCATATCAGAGAGAGAGAGAGAGAGAGAGAGAGAGAGGAGGAGGAGGAAGGCCTGGGCATGGTGTTTGGGGTGGCATGGGGAGAAGGGATATGGAGGGGTAGGTGGGGTGGAGGGGTAGGTGGGGTGGAGGGAGGGGGTTTCATATTGCAGAGCTTACGAAACTTTCAATCCTTCGATATCACGTGACAGTGAGTGATTGGAGAAATGGATTCGGCTGAAAGTTAATGAGATCAAATTATCTTTGCGACCCACGGCGTAATGGAAGATTGTTTTGGGATGATCAGGTGAATTGAATTGGGGGCAACTTTCATATGCAATACCACTTTGGGAGATCGGGAAGCGATATTCTTTCTGTCTCTTATTTGTCTATCTGTCTGTCTATCTCTCTGTCTAGGTATGTATATTATGCACATACGCATTCACGTTTTATATATATATATATATATATATATGTATATATATATACATATGTATGTATGTATGTATGTATATACATATGTATGTGTATATATATATATATATATATATACATATATATATATATATATATATATATATACATATATATATGTATACACACACACACCTTACATATTTTATTTATTACAGAACTTCTTTGTTTTTCTTTTAATAATGTTACTGTTTTCCTTTCAGTCCTCTTGGTATGTATTCATGAAATTTCTATCAATGTTGATACCTTGTCATTAATCCTGCATATTTTATTCAAAAAGCCTTTAATTTTTTATACTCAGTAAACATGATATTCATGTTTTACGGCCGTAACATTTTTTATATTTCTCGCAAGGGACTAATATCTCATTGCATTTAATTGCGTACACAAATAAGTTGATGGAGAACAAGCCTGTTGTTACGCCACAAATACACACAAACAAACACTCACACATACACCCACACACACACACACAAAGACAGTTACCCCTATTGACACATTCACTTACGGAGAAAAAAAAAACATACGCATTCATTTATATCATTAGAGATGATTGCCACGAGCGCAAATATAAACAGTTCATCTTGTATAATGGAGCCAACTTCCTCTTGTTGGCGCAAATTTACTGCCGGCTGTTTTTGCGTAACTTATTGCCCTTTGTTGCAAAGTATCGAACGCGAGCGGAATGTTTGCGGAGATCGGTTGCATTGTTGACCTTTGGTGACACCGTTCCATTGCCTTGTAGTTGCAAGGGCTGTGAGTTACGATGGATATATTAAACGTAAACTGTTTGCATAACCCAAAGAAACCTGTCCGGCTCGATGTATCATTTTACATCCTGTGCCTAATCGTGTACAAATGAATGTAGATGTTAAGGAAAGAAATATTGCTATTTATGTGTAATTAACTTGTAAGAATTATATTATGATGTTAGAATTATACTATGATATATTCATAATTAACGATAAATATTTGAACATACGATGGTTCTTAGCCAAGATGTATACTCCAGTGGGCTGTTAATCTACTTGTGCTTTTTGGTAATCACGAAATTGCACTCTTTTTTTATTGAGAATATTTCGATGTCCCAAAAGAGTTTTTTTGTTTTCAGACAGAAGTAAGAACTGCTGGAGGATTTATGGAAATATTTACAAAGTGTATGGGTCATTAAACACTAAAGCAATGTTGGTAATAAAAGACTATTATTGAATGGGTGTAGTTGTTGTTATATATATATCCATGTTTTGGTATTCACGAAATTGCACTTTTTCATAGAGAATATCTTTTCGGCGTCCCAGAAGGACTTTTAATAATTGAAGTAATAGCTGCCGGAAGACATATGAAATAATTTTTGCATTTCATAATTCATTAAACACTAAAGCAATGTTGGTAATAAGGTGGAGGTAAATGTTTCGTAAAACGCAAGCGTGCAGACAAAACTAACTGCAGTAATTACGTGTTCATTCAAACGAACTTGTACAAAGGAAATATCAGTGTATAAATTTGGACAAAAATAAATAAAGGAGGCCAAACGAATCAATTCGAAAAGGTTCGTGAGGACCCCTTCTGTTTCAGGTGTCAAGTGTCATACCAAGGGCACGGGCACAACAAAGGTGCCATCTTGTCAAACAGTTCTTAAACTGTTCCAAATGTCTTCCTGGCTTGGCTTTCAACCTCACTTATATGCTTCCCCACACTACCTTCAAACTCTTACTTGCCTCACTTATATGCTTCCCCACACTACCTTCAAACTCTTACTTGCCTCACTTATATGCTTCCCCACACTACCTTCAAACTCTTACTTGCCTCACTTATATGCTTCCCCACACTACCTTCAAACTCTCACTTGCCTCACTTATATCCTTCCCCACACTACCTTCAAACTCTCACTTGCCTCACTTATATGCTTCCCCACACTACCTTCAAATTCTCACTTGCCTCACTTATATCCTTCCCCACACTACCTTCAAACTCTCACTTGCCTCACTTATATCCTTCCCCACACTTTCTCCAAATTCTCACTTGCCTCGCTTATATCCTTCCCCACACTGTCTCCAAATTCTCACTTGCCTCACTTATATCCTTCCCCACACTGTCTCCAAATTCTCACTTGCCTCACTTATATCCTTCCCCACACTACCTTCAAACTCTCACTTGCCTCACTTATATCCTTCCCCATACTACCTTCAAACTCTCACTTGCCTCACTTATGTCCTTCCCCACACTACCTCCAAACTCTCACTTGCCTCACTTATGTCCTTCCCCACACTACCTCCAAACTCTCACTTGACGTCAAAAACTATAGAAGGAAATGGAAAGGATGAAGTCAACACTAACAACCGTTCCACCGATCCACAGAAAGGAAATTTAAACGCTCTCACAAAAGAAAGAGAGAGAGATCGATAAGACTCAGAGGGTGGGATTGTGTTTTGCCTAATGCCTGTGTTTACCTACAGGATAACAGGCCCTGTTTAATGGGATGACAGCGGCAGAAGTCATCGATCATTTCCGAGATGCTCTTTGTACAGCGGGTTTCATTCTCTCTCTCTCTCTCTCAGCTGAATGCGCTTACTGAGAGGCTTTATGATTACGTTTTCAGAGAGAGAGAGAGAGAGAGAGAGAGAGAGAGAAAGAGAGAGAAAAAAATATATATACTATATATATATATATATATATATATACTGTATGTGTATATATGTATGTATGTATATATATGTATATTATGTATATATTTATATATGTATTATATATATACACACATATACTGTACATACATACATGTGTTACTGAATAACGAAAATATGGAACGTGATGAATATATAAATACTGCAGTAAGTCGAAAGGCTTAGCGCCACTCCGTCATTTCTCTTTCCTTCGTGACACTGCATTTTATTTACATACATACATATATGTATATTCACTTTTAATGCATAAACTTAGCCTCCAACCTTCACCTTTTAATGACTGAAATGGCCAAGTAGTTCAAAATAATAGACAGTCGTACTTGTTGCTTCAATAGAAAGTAATGAAAGTATGGCAGTCTTTCAAAATCACCCGATTTCATTTCGGCCCCACTGATGGAAAGGATTTACCTCTCCCGGCCAATCAAGGAGCCGGAGGAAAAACGTAAATGATAATCCACTTAATGGCCCTAGAGGGTCATAATGGGTCATAATAGGATATAATCTGCAAATCTCCCCAGCTCAACCCCTTCTCAAGCGAAAGGGGTCACTCCCCTAAGGTCTGGACCAATTTGACTCTCTCTCTCTCTCTCTCTCTCTCTCCCCTTCTTGCCATTTCAGCTGAGCATTGAAGCGGGTTTCTATTGCTTTGCCTGCTACTCTCTCTCTCTCTCTCTCTCTCTCTCTCTTGTCATTTCAGCTGTGCATTGAAATGGGTTTCTGTTGCTTTGCCTGCGACTCTCTCTCTCTCTCTCTCTCTCTCTCTCCTTGTCATTTCAGCTGAGCATTGAAACGGGTTTCTATTGCTTTGCCTGCTACTCTCTCTCTCTCTCTCTCTCTCTTGTCATTTCAGCTGTGCATTGAAATGGGTTTCTGTTGCTTTGCCTGCGACTCTCTCTCTCTCTCTCTCTCTCTCTCCTTGTCATTTCAGCTGAGCATTGAAACGGGTTTCTATTGCTTTGCCTGCTACTCTCTCTCTCTCTCTCTCTCTCTCTCTCTCCTTGTCATTTCAGCTGAGCACTGAAACGGGTTTCTATTGCTTTGCCTGCTACTCTCTCTCTCTCTCTCTCTCTCTCCTTGTCATTTCAGCTGAGCATTGAAATGGGTTTCTGTTGCTTTGCCTGCGACTCTCTCTCTCTCTCTCTCTCTCTCCTTGTCATTTCAGCTGAGCATTGAAACGGGTTTCTATTGCTTTGCCTGCGACTCTCTCTCTCTCTCTCTCTCTCTCTCTTGTCATTTCAGCTGTGCATTGAAATGGGTTTCTGTTGCTTTGCCTGCGACTATCTCTCTCTCTCTCTCTCTCTCTCTCTCTCGTTATTTCAGCTGTGCATTGAAATGGGTTTCTGTTGCTTTGCCTGCGACTCTCTCTCTCTCTCTCTCTCTCTCTCTTGTCATTTCAGCTGTGCATTGAAATGGGTTTCTGTTGCTTTGCCTGCGACTCTCTCTCTCTCTCTCTCTCTCTCTCCTTGTCATTTCAGCTGAGCATTGAAACGGGTTTCTATTGCTTTGCCTGCTACTCTCTCTCTCTCTCTCTCTCTCTCTCTTGTCATTTCAGCTGAGCATTGAAATGGGTTTCTGTTGCTTTGCCTGCGACTCTCTCTCTTTCTCTCTCTCTCCCTTCTTGTAATTTCAGCGGAGTATTGAGGCGGGTTTCTATTGCTTTGCCTGCGACTCTCTCTCTCTCTCTCTCTCTCTCTCTCCTTCTTGTCATTTCAGCTGAACATTGAAACGGGTTTCTATTGCTTCACCTGCTATTGTCTCTCTCTCTCTCTCTCTCTCTCTCCCTCTCTCTCTCTCTCTCTCTCTCTCCTTCTTGTCATTTCAGCTGAGTATTAAAACGGGTTTCTATTGCCTTACCTGCTGCGTTGAAGAAGCAATTGGCTGATGTGGATTGTTGGTTGAAGCTTGTAGGAGCTTCGGATTTTGGCTAAAATCGTTTAGTTTTCTTTCAGTAGTTTCAGCCATTAATTCGTGGGTAATATCTGGTGTACTATACTGTCCTACAGTTTCCTAAGTAAATCTAGATCTTTCCTTTTGATAAGTGTCTTGCAGAGAAGGAAACGGTGTGTTTCTTTACTAAGAGAAGAGCTAATTCGAATACTTGTAACCAATACAGTTTTATTCCATCAAAACAAGAGTCGTAGACTATGTTATCATAGGTTGAAGGGTAGATATGAGTGCCAACTTTTCTTTTCTTATAATGGCAACTCAGTGCTTATGTCTGCATCTTTTCAATGAATAAATAAATAAATAACAGAGGCCTAGTATAAAAATTATCATTAATTCTTTATCTTATCAACCTTACGTTATCAGAAGTAATATAACATGTACCTCTAATTTCATTCGCAAATATTGGTTATATTCCGTTCTTTTTCAGGATCGGCTGAAATAAAAAATGTAAATGGGCAGATTATGGGAATAAATTATATCACCACATGCATATTATTTATATATTTTTTATTGGTTTACGTAATTAAAAATCATACACTGCTCGATTGGTGAGACCATTTTTGCTATCTCTTATATTCTCGGCTTAATTATAATGGGAAATTTTGTAAGAAGAGAGAGAGAGAGAGAGAGAGAGAGAGAGGTTGATCTGCGGCTATTAAAACTGGCATCAGAGAGAGAGAGAGAGAGAGAGAGAGAGGGAGGGGTGTTATTAATCTGTGGCTATTAAAACTGGCATTACAGGAAGAGAGAGAGAGTCTTTAATTATTTCAATTAAAAAAACTTAGATATTGAGAACACATCATACGTCCCTTAGTTTATTACGCCAGAAATGGGGTGCTGACAGTCAGTAAACAGAAAACTCCATCCCATACAAAAGTGTAATGAATAATTGTTATTCCGCCACGATATCAGAAATAAAAACATTCCGGTTTATGGAGATATTTCCCGGGGCCCCAGCAGACTCTTTTAGAAGCGCGGCTCTCTTCCGCTGTAATAAATTGAATTCTGTCAGCTATTAATCACAGACTTTTAAATCAAGCAAATGTCCGAACTTTCTTTATCAACTTTATTGATGACCCATTTTCCTCGGAGGAGGAGGAGAGAGAGAGAGAGAGAGAGAGAGAGAGAGAGTGAGAAGCTATTGGATGGATTGCCTGGTTTATAAAAAAAAGAATAAAAAATGGGGGAATGCGTTCCTCCGCGAAATTATTCGTTCTTCGTCAGTGCAGAGATTGATTGCTCTGCGGGTAATGTTCCCTCCCTGGTTATTGATTGAACGTCATTTCACCAGTGAATTTGGGCGAGGAATATGTAATGAATTGTGCCTTAAATCTGTAGCAACCCC
>JANJGK010000003.1:20583977-20588977 GCA_039081455.1 Macrobrachium rosenbergii | reverse complement strand
GAAAGTTCTCAAATTTTGTAGCATAAAATAGCCTCCTTTCTTTTTTTTTGGGGGGGGGGGTGGGGGGTTATTTAAAAAAAAAGACAGGTTCAAATGTCAGCAATGTCGTGAGCTGTTATAAAATGAATCTTTGAGGCGTATAAAGGATCTTTAACACGAACATAAAACAGTCCTTTTATCTATGAATATTTAATGGAATTTTGGGGACTATTTTTTCTTCTAAATTTTACATGAATGGTGCACAATATACTTTTAATAATTATACAAAGAGAGGTTATCAGTGAATTGATTTGATTTTTTGAAATTTAGCTATAAAGCCAATCACTGGGACACTTTCAGCCAAAGACAGGAAAAACAGTGAGTTCGAGTAGTTGGACAGCAAGCTGAGAGAAAGCAAGAGGGAACGGAGGTAATGTAAAAGGCTACAAAGTGGGTGTAGCTAGGGTTCAAAGAGGAGCACTTTACTGAAATGACTTTCACGAAAAAAAAAAAACGAGGAGATATTAATTCTAACAGTTCTTGTACGAGTGGGAAAACTCCCAAGTCTAATGTTTTTGTCATTTTCTAGTGGTGTTTACAAGGATTTTGTGATTTACTAGTGCTGTTTACACGGATTTTGTCATTTTCTAGTGGTGTTTACACAGTTTTTGTGATTTACTAGTGCATTTTACACGGTTTTTGTCATTTTCCAGTGGTGTTTACACAGTTTTTGTTATTTTCTAGTGCTATTTACACGGTTTTTGTGATTTACTAGTGCTGTTTACACGGTTTCGTCATTTTCTAGTGGTGTATACACGGTTTTTGTCATTTTCCAGTGGTGTTTACACGGTTTCGTCATTATCTAGTGGTGTTTACACGTTTTTGTCATTTTCCAGTGGTGTTTACACGGTTTTTGTCACTATCTAGCGCTTTTACACAGTTTTTATCATTTTCTAGTAGTGCTTACACGGTTTTTGAGATTTTCTAGTGGTGTTTACACGGTTTTGTCACTTTCTAGTGGTATTTGCACGGTTATTGTCCTTTTCGTGTGGTGTTCACACGGTTTTTTGTCATTTTCTAGTGCTGTTTACAAGGTTTTTGTCATTTGCTAGTGGTGCTCACACAGTTTTTGTCACTTTCCAATGCTGTTTACAAGGGTTTTGTCGTTTTCTAGTGGTGTTTACACGATTTTTGCCATTTTCTAGTGATGTTAACATGGTTTTTGTCATTTCCTAGTGGTGCTTACACAGTTTTTGTCATTTTCTAATGGTGTTTACACCGTCTTTGTCATTTCCTAGTGCTGTTTACACGGTTTTTGTTATTTTCTAGTGCTGTTTACACAGGTTTTGTCATTTTCTAGTGGTGTTTACACTGTCTTTGTCATTTCCTAGTGCTGTTTACACGGTTTTTGTCATTTTCTAGTTGTGTTTACACGGTTTTTGTCCTTTTCTAGTGCTGTTTACACGTTTTTTTGTCCTTTTCTAGTGCTGTTTACTGGGTTTTTGTCCTTTTCTAGTGCTGTTTACACGGTTTTTGTCCTTTTCTAGTGCTGTTTACACGGTTTTTGTCATTTTCTAGTGCTGTTTACACGGTTTTTGTCATTTTCTAGTGCTGTTTACACGGTCTTTACCATTTTCTAGTGGCGTTTACATGGTTTTTGTCATTTTCTAGTGCTGTTTACACGGTTTTTGTCATTTTCTAGTGGTGTTTACACGGTTTTTGTCATTTTCCAGCGGTGTTTACACAGTTTTTGTAATTTTCTAGTGCGATTTACACGGTTTTTGTGATTTACTAGTGGTGTTTACACGGTAACGTCATTTTCTAGTGGTGTTTACACGGTTTTTGTCATTTTCCAGTGGTGTTTACACGGTTTTTGTCATTTTCTAGTGGTGTTTACACGGTTTTTGTCATTTTCCAGTGGTGTTTACACGGTTTTTGTCACTTTCTAGTGGGATTTACACGGTTTTTGTCATTATCTAGCGCTGTTTACAAGGTTTTGATCATATTCTAGTGGTGCTTACACGGTTTTTGTCATTTTCTAGTGGTGTTTACACGGGTTTTGTCATTTTCCAGTGGTGTTTACATAATTTTGTCACTTTATAGTGGTATTTGCACGGTTATTGTCCTTTTCGTGTGGTGTTCACACGGTTTTTGTCATTTTCTAGTGCTGTTTACAAGGTTTTTGTCATTTTTTAGTGGTGTTCACACGGTTTTTGTAATTTTCCAATGCTATTTACAAGGTTTTTGTCATTTTATAGTGGTGTTTACACGATTTTTTGCCATTTTCTAGTGATGTTAACATGGTTTTTGTCATTTCCTAGTGGTGTTTACACGGTTTTTGTCATTTTCTATTGGTGTTTACACCGTCTTTGTCATTTCTTAGTGCTGTTTACACGGTTTTTGTCATTTTCTAGTGGTGTTTACACGGTTTTTGTCATTTTCTAGTGCTGTTTACACGGTTTTTGTCATTTTCTAGTACTGTTATACACGGTCTTTACAATTTTCTAGTGGCGTTTACATGGTTTTTGTCATTTCCTAGTGCTGTTTTCACGGTTTTGTTATTTTCTAGTGCTGTTTACACGGATTTTGTCATTTTCTAGTGCTGTTTACACCGTCTTTACCATTTTCTAGTGGGCTTTACATGGGTTTTGTCCTTTTCTAGTGCTGTTTACACGGTTTTTGTTATTTTCTAGTGGTGTTTACACGGTTTTTGTCTTTTTCTAGTGCTGTTTACACGGTCTTTACCATTTTCTAGTGGTCTTTACATGGGTTTTGTCACTTCCTAGTGCTGTTTACACGGTTTTTGTTATTTTCTAGTGGTGTTTACACGGTTTTTGTCATTTTCTAGTGCTGTTTACACGGTTTTTAACCATTTTCTGTGGTCTTTACATGGGTTTTGTCTCTTCCTAGTGCTGTTTACACGGTTTTTGTTATTTTCTAGTGGTGTTTACACGGTTTTTGTCATTTTCTAGTGCTGTTTACACGGTCTTTACCATTTTCTAGTGGCCTTTACATGGTTTTTGTCATTTCCTAGTGCTGTTTACACGGTTTTTGTCATTTTCTAGTGGTGTTTACACGGTTTCTGTCATTTTCCAGTGGTGTTTACACGGTTTTGTCACTTTCTAGTGGTGTTTGCACGGTTTTTGTCCTTTTTGAGTGGTGTTTACAAGGTTTTTGTCATTTTCCAGTAGGTCGTAAGTCACGTGCGGTAGGTCGTGAATTATGTACGGTGGGTCGTAAATTACGTGCGGTAAGTCGTAAATTACATGCGGTAGGTCGTAAATTACGAACTGTTGGTCATAAATTATGTACGGTAAGTCATAAATTACGTGCGGTAGGTCATAAATTACGTGCGGAAGGACGTATCTTACGTGCGGTAGGTCGTAAGTCCTCTCGTAATAAAATGAGATCGGAAAATAAGAGTTAATCCTCTCACTGTAATTTCACAGACAGCAGTCCTACATATTTTCAATTAATTTTAAATAATCTGTTCATAAACCTTGTGTGGTGGAAGTGTAAGCTCGTATGAATGAGTGATTATTTATGTCATATTTTGTACATTCTAAATAGACACTGAGAGAGTATTGTGATGTATATTTGATTGTCGGGACTTTTTGAGGATGAGCAGCGTAGCTAAATATTGATAGAAAATGTCAGACAGTATTAAATTAAAAATAAATCTTATCCACAGAATTCTTTTTGCTCAATAATAAAAGCTAAAAACATCAGGTCTTTAATCAATACCTTCAATAACATATTTATATAGTAAACTTTCGACTGGTATCCGTTTTTTTAAGGAATACTTTGTATTTGCATTTAGCTCGGAAATTATAAAAGTCTAATAATTTTAGCAATAAAACTAGTCTTCCTTTTAGCAATAACTCTAATCTTCTTTTAGCAGTAATACAAACCTTCTTTTTAGCAATAAATCCAATCTTCTTTTAGCAATAATACAAACCTTCCTTTAGCAATAAATCTAATCTTCTTTTAGCAATAAAACTAATCTGCCTTAAGCAGTAAAACAAACCTTCTTTTTAGCAATAAATCTAATCTTTTAACAACAAATCTAATCTTCATTAAGCAATAAAACAAACCTTCTTTTTAGCAATAAATCTAATCTTCTTTTAGCAATGAAACTAATAACCTTTTTATCAAAAAAAAAAAAAAAATTGATTCAATAGGAGAAATAAATTCAAAAAATAATATACAGAAATTAACATCCAGGAACCCGACCTCTCGATTACACCAGTTAAAGCTGCTGACTTCTCCCATGTTTTCCATGAAATCAGCTAAATCAAAGTGAAGTCGTGTAAGTGCGCAGCGATCTCCCCTTCCCTTGGGGAAAATCGTTAAATGATATCCTAGCTTCTTCTTCTTCTTCCCTCCCCGCGAGGGAAGCAAAAGAGCAGCTTTCAATTAGTTCCCCCGGACTGGATATAAAATGGGAGAAAGAGAAACAGCGGATCTAAGTTGTCGTTTTTCCTCGTCTTTTCGGGTCGGTTTGTAAATGAAAGGGTAAATGATTTTGTTGGAATGTTATGTTTGTCTTGATTAAATGCGCTGGTGTATGCAGAGATGAAAAGAAGATTTTTAACGTTTCATTGAAGGCAGTAAATAATTAGATTTATTGCTAGAAAGATTATCCCTCTTTATTATATTTCTACGTGAAATTATCTAAAGTGACTATGCAAAATAAATGCTTAACGTAACAAATTCTTTAATTTCCAAATTTAAATGTAGACACAGATCACTGTTTCATAAAACGGATACCAAATGAAAATACATTACAAATATACCGTTTGAAAGTATTAACTGAAGACGCGCTTCTATTTTTTTTTTTTTTAAGCCTTAACTGAGCAATAAAGCTGATGTGGAAGAGATTTATTTGGCATCGGATGTCGCCTTACATCTATCATGGACATTTATCTTGGCAGATAATCTCCAAAAGGTCACAACTAACAGATTTTAGTCGCCATTATTTCCGATTTAATCAATAACTGGAATAACTATTCTAATCTGCA
>JANJGK010000003.1:20573977-20581477 GCA_039081455.1 Macrobrachium rosenbergii | reverse complement strand
GTGAGCGGCTCTCTCAAATTACGAACGTTATTGTGCTGACGTCATCAATTCTTTGGCATCGAAGGGAGATTTGTAAAGACTCGCTTATTGCCTCTGCTACAATATCGATAAACTATAATTTGGACCATCGATTTCCTTTTAAATACCGCGAAGCGGTCATCATATTACGCTGCATTTGTGTGTATGCGAATGAAGAGGCGTTACGGTGTGAAGAGAATGTATTAATAATATGTACACCTCTATCATCTTCTTCTTTTTCTTCTTCTCCTTCTTCTTCTTCTAGTTTAAACTGGCCTTGTGCCACCACAGGCTTTTGCTCTTGGGCAACTCTAATAACAACAATAGCAATATGCATATGACAATACCCAACAGTGGTAAAATCTTACACTTGAAGGATTATAGATCTTATTTATTTTTTAGGCGACTACTACACTTGAGGAATTTCTTAGGAGTCAGTTTTGCTACGTGAGGAAACCCCAGTGAGATCGAATAAAAATTAATTGGAATTAGAACAGATTAAGACAGGGTTAGCCGAAAAAAACTAATCAAATTGCAGTAATAATAATAATAATAATAATAATAATAATAATAATAATAATAATAATAATAATAATAATAATAATATTATTAATAATAATAACGGACAAAACTAATTAAACTGAAATAATAATAATAATAATAATAATAATAATAATAATAATAATAATAATAATAATAATAATAATAGTAATAGAATTTACATGAGGAATTATAACGTATTATGATAGATTTAACGGACAAAACCAATCAACCTGCAGTAATAATAATAATAATAATAATAATAATAATAATAATAATAATAATAATAATAATAATAATATATTTTACATGAGGAATTATAACGTATTATGACAGAGATAACGGAAAAAACGAGTCAGACTGCAGTAATACTAATAATAATAATAATAATAATAATAATAATAATAATAATAATAATAATAATAATAATAATAACAGAGTTTGCATAAGGATGATCCACGCTCATCTTTTACCAAACAAAAAAAAATGCAAAACAATTTTCACTTAAAAATTGATGAAAGAAAGTCAGAAGACAAGTAAATAAACAAACAAATAAATAAAAATGTCCTAATGGACGGGCTAAAATGATAATCGATTATTTTCACGGGAACGAAACAATGGTAGACAGTTATCATGGCGTCTGCTCTTCCGTAATTGAGGAGGGGGGGGGGGGGGGGGAATTATAATGAGAAGAAGGAGAATTACATTGCCGTTCTCATTGTCATGAAACTTCTGCTCTCAAACTAATGAGCTAACGCTGTGAAGGATACAATGAGGTGTTTCTCATTTCCGCTTTACATCATATTTACATCATATTTACACCAACAATGAAGAATGTTACAAATAAGCGCGCAGGTGCCTGGTTTTTCCAATATACTATAGCTCCTTTATGTTAAACATTTAATGAGACATGTTGAAGAATTCAGAAGATTTTGAAATGAACATCAGCCGAAAAATATATCGTGAAGATAATTTCATGGTCCAGTTTTATGGACAGAAAACTTTTAAGCAGAAAATACGTATATACCGAGTTTCAATTTTGCATAAGCTTTTTCAGAGTTCAGAAAATGGAACGAAAAAGGCATGCGATAAGTGAAGAAACATCACAGGTAATTTTATGCTCAGCTAACATATTTGTTTTACTAAGCAAGCAAACATCATCACTACTATATTACTTCAGTATATGATAGAGATTTGTCCTGAAATGACATGTACTTCATAGTTACTGAGGCGGAATTTTCCTCAATTAATTTTGCTAATACTGTACTGATAATATATTCATTTCTAATATAATATATTTATATATTTTTAATATAATATATCCTATACTTTAATATAATATTGATTATAGTAGTTTTAATATAAAATTGGTAATAAATTTGATCCATTTTAGTTTTCTGTAAAAGAAAACTATTGTACCGGCTTTGTCTGTCCGTTCTGCACTTTATTCTATCCGCACTTTTTTCTGTTCGCACTTTTTCTGTCCGCCCTCAGATCCTTAAAACTACTGAGGCTAGAGGGCTGCAAATTGGCATGTAGATCACCCACCCTCCAATCATCAAACATACCAAATTGCAGCCCTCTGGCCTCGGTAGTTTTTATTTTCTATTTTTGGTTAAATTTAGCCATGATCGTGCTTCAGGTAACGATATAGGACACGCCACCACCGGGCCTTGGTTAAAGTTTCAAGGGCCGCACTCATACAGCATTATACCGAGACCACTGAAAGACGGATCTATTTTCGGTGGCCTTGAACATACACTGTAGCGGCTGTACAGAAAACTCGACTGCGCCGAATAAACTTCCTCGCATTTTTTACTTTTTTTAATACAGTATTTAATAGTTTTAATGTAAAATTTTTAATAAATTCGGTTTGTTTTTAACATTAACGAATCATAAATTCTATTGTCACGTCTGTTCCATTTTGAATATAATAGTGGCGGATGTCCCTTTATAGACTATTTAAAACTAGTATCATTTTGACTGTTGGGAAAGTTATAAGCCATTTAAGGTGAAAAGAATCTTTTCTTAAGCGTTGTAAGCGTAAATAAAAAATATATAAAATATAAGCAGCTATCGGCAAAAGATCATAATTTTCCTTTCATTTATAACTGAGCAGTTTTCAAGCTTTCTTTTTTAAACCTCTTAAGCTCAGATAAAATAATAACCAGAGATCGGTAAAAGGTTATAAATTTCGTCTGAATTTTTATTGTATTTTTATAATTATATTTCCAAGCGGCCGCCATTCCAATCCACGAGTCTCGGAAGAGGAATTATTACAAGTCGAGCCAATCTTCTCAGGTAAGGCAAGCAAGCAGGTGTTCGTGTCCTCAAAGCCGCCGTTCTACAGCCGTTTCCCGGTCGTTGTATCCAGTCGTTCTCCGAAGCCCGGTGAGCGGTGGGCCGTTAACGTTCATTCCGATTTGGTGCCCGGCGTCATTAGGCGGAGAGTTTTCATCCGAAACGACTCTCCCGTGTGAGGGGAAACGAACCTCTGCAGGAGCGAAATGCACGGTCTAATAGACACAGTTTTACCGCGGTTCATTACTGCCCCCGAAGCATTTTATTACCTGATAACTCGGTTTTATGGCACCGTGCAGAGTGAGGTTATATTCCCGCGTCGCTTCCAGTGGAAAGGGGGAGGGGGCATTACTGCTAAGTACGTAGGTAATTTCGTGTGTAGCTTACTTAATTGCCGTTTGATAGTCCATAAAGCAATTGAAAATTAAGCTCGAATTGTGCTGTGTTTTGACGGGAATCCTCAGATTATGTCTTGTTTGATCTGCAAACATTTTGAAGGCGTGATGGCGAAAGAAAAGGAAAGTATTTTACGCTTGAGCCAAATATTCTACCTAAATGTCTTAGTCGTATAAATTACTTTACGGTAACCCCTTATTATCCCTTATTATGTACTGGGATTATAAAACAGCAATCAAGTTTCTTTTCTTGGTAAGATAAATGGATTTATTTGGCTCAACTTTACCTGTGATGTCTACCCCTTGGCCTAGAATTACCTGGGATGTCAATCTATTTGGCCCAGAATTACCTGTGATGTCAATCTATTTGACTCAGAATTACCTGTGATGTCAATCTATTTGGCCTAGAATTACCTGTGATGTCAATCTATTTGGCCCAGAATTACCTGTGATGTCAATCTATTTGGCCCAGACTTACCTGTGATGTCCAACTACTTGGCCCAGAATTACCTGTGATGTCAATCTATTTGGCCCAGAATTACCTGTGATGTCAATCTATTTGGCCCAGAATACCTGGGATGTCAATCTATTTGGCCCAGAATTATCTGTGATGTCAATCTATTTGGCCCAGAATTACCTGTGATGTCAATCTATTTGGCCCAGAATACCTGGGATGTCAATCTATTTGGCCCAGAATTATCTGTGATGTTAATCTATTTGACTCAGATTTACCTGTGATGTCAATCTATTTGGCCTAGAATTACCTGTGATGTCAATCTATTTGGCCCAGAATTACCTGTGATGTCAATCTATTTGGCCCAGACTTACCTGTGATGTCAATCTATTAGCCCAGAGTTACCTGTGATGTCAATCTATTTGGCCCAGAATTACCTGGGATATCAATCTACTTGGCCCAGAATTACCTGGGATATCAATCTACTTGGCCCAGAATTACCTGGGATGTCAATCTATTTGGCAAAGAATTACCTCGGATGTCAACCTATTTGGCCCAGAATCACCTGTGATGTTTAAAACTGTTACCACTTCCCTTTTCTCTATCATTTTCAGAGCTAGAGAAAGCTTATTTAAATTGAAAACCTTAATGCTATCAAAGAAACTGAAACACTTTTTATATGAATTTTAATCATTAAGACTTTATCCGGAAACTCTTAGATATAGCCAGGCATAAGGTTCGGATGTTCGCGTCCATTCCATAAAATTCCCCACAATCATGCCAATTCCATTTTGTAAATAGATTGAGAATCCCTACTAATCCCACTATGATTTGCAATGCAGCTTCCAATACAAATACCCTTGTCTTGAGTGACTGATCGATCCCTTGCTCAATAAACAAATGGATCACAGGGATGGATTTAACCTGAACGAAACGAACCACGCAGGGATACACAAGAATGAATACCCTGTCGTGTCATTATACAGTATTGTTGCGAGTTGTCGTTTTTATATATTGTGACGCCAATCGAGAACCGAATTCGTCACTCAGAGAGATTTGTCATCAACGTGAACGACAGATGAGTTATGCGCGTGTGAATTATATGCGAGTTCTTGTTATCACAGAAGACTTATCGTCCACCGAACTGGCGTTGCTGGTTGTCTAATGGCCGTTAATTACACAAATTGTGTGCATTGCAGACAGATCTCATCTCACTGGTGATATATATATATATATATATATATATATATATATATATATATATTGTATATATATATATATATATATATATATATATATATATATATATATATATATATATATATATATATATATATATATATATATATATATATATATATATATATGTCAAGAACAAAGATTCCAATCGAGAGCAGGACTGAGGCGCAAAGCTAAAGCGTAGATTAAAGGTTTTTAAGAGCTTTTTAATTTGGCGTTCAAACGTCTTTTAAGCTATTTGCTGGTGCCGACTGGAACGTTGAGAGTGTCGCAGCGACGAAGGGTGGGAAAGAGATCCTGTCCTATTTTGGAAGCAGCGGAGGAGGACGTGAAAGAAGTTTACGGATAAAAAAAGGGCAGAGGGCGTGAATATTTACGGCTACAAAAGGTCTCCAGAGATATCTATTGTTGGGCTCATTAAACGTCAGAAGATCCCCTGACAAAACACAGGAAGAAAATTCTGTATTATATATATATATATATATATATATATATATATATATATATATATATATATATATATATATATATATATATATATATATAGACAGAGAGAGAGAGAGAGAGAGAGAGAATATATATTTAATATACAGTATATATATATATATATATATATATATATAATATATATATATATATATATATATATATATATATATATGTATGTATATATATATATATATATATATATATATATATATATATATATATATATATATATATAGATAGAAGAGAGAGAGAGAGAGAGAGAGAGAGAGAGAGAGAGAGAGAGAGAGAGAGAGAGAGAGAGAGAGAGAGAGAGAGACCTTTAAGGTTGAGTTAAGTATACCTTAGTTTAACCAGACCAATGAACTGATTAACAGCTCTCCTAGGGCTGGCCCGAAGGATTAGATTTATTTTACGTGGCTAAGAACCAATTGGTTACCTAGCAACTGGACCTACAGCTTGTTGTGGAATCCGAACCACATTATAACGAGAAATGAATTTCTATCACCAGAAATAAATTTCTCTAATTCTTCATCGGCCGGTCCGATAATCGAACGCCGGCCCAGCAGAGTGCTAGCCGAGAACGGTACCAACCCATCCAATGAGGAACTCAGACCACCAACTCGTCCAATGAGGAACTAAGACCTTTAAGGTAAAAATAACTGAGTACATTATTACCAATTACGAAAGCGTAATGAATTAGAGTTTTCGTTCACAAGAAATTATTTTCAGGATTAATATAAACACCTAAAAAATAGCCCTTTGAGTTTCATCTATTTTGAATGCTATGAGATTGTTTACATCTGATAAAAAAAAATTATATTTGATCAAGCTGGGATTAATAAACGAAAGCTGACTAAAAATATATAGAAAAATTAGTTTCATTGTTGCAAATATGAATAGCAGCGCAGGAATTAAAATGGAAACTTCGAAAGTTAAATAAAAATAAAGAAAGGATTATTTTCTACCTGGACAAAGACAAACGAGCACCTGGTCCGGTACCTGTAACCAGCTTCCAATTATCGCTACCAAGACTTTGCAGATTAAGTAGGAATAAATAATTACTATTTTTCTAGGCCAGCGGAAACTAAAACCAAAGTACCATTTAAATTCAGAATACGGGATAAAATAGCTTTTTCTTCGTTTATTTTCCCATTTCTACACACAATCGTGCTAAAGCAGATGTGAGGCGTCAGGCATCCAAATCTCTTCACTGTGCTGATAACTATCGCCAAATATTAGCGTACGGGAAACCAAGTCTAAGTGATGTCAATGTTTTGAACTGCTACCAAAATAGGAGAAACTGCTGAACTGCATATTTTCGTATTTACTTCTGATAATAAGAAAAAAAGTAAATACATACGTGAATATGGTAAGTATATTTCAATCATTATTCAGGCTGCAAATACATCATTGCCACCTATCTACGAAAAATCCTCCAACCTTGGAGTAATGGCTCAATAGTTTTATTTGTGACAGACGAAGATCCTTTAAAAAGTAATCTGATTTATGGCCATTTAAAATCGTAAACACGATGGGTTCATAAGTCGTCCACTGAGCTAATAAACATTTGCTGTGAAAGAAAGAGGTAATAAAATGCAGTACAATGACTGATAACATTCAAGAACTTTTCATTGACGACAGCTAATCGTGCGAAATATGTAGACATTGCATTTGGGGTCTGCACAACAAATGAGGCAGCAATTACGAAATTACGAGGAACTTTAATAAAAATGTACTTGATGAACGAACGTGAACTACTGACGTTAGATATGAGACTAAAATACATAATTCATTATTTAGATATGCTTTAACGGTTGACGAAACGACGGATGCCCAATATATCCATTCACAGAATCGAATACGGATAGGCATCAGTAAAATAATTTTCTTTACATTACAGTAGAGATTTTTAGGCTTAAAATTGATGAAATGAGACTTTTAGGCTTATCTGCCTTCTTTTCAACTATTAGAAAGGGTTGCGTAAAAGCTGAAAACAGGGAATTTCGGAGGGGAAGGACCACATCGGTGATGAAAAACAATAGACAAAAGGAGCAGGCCTCCCTT
>JANJGK010000003.1:20556912-20561912 GCA_039081455.1 Macrobrachium rosenbergii | reverse complement strand
TGATTCTTCACAACTCTGAATCCATCGCATATTTTATTTTCTATCCTTGAGAGAGAGAGAGAGAGAGAGAGAGAGAGAGAGAGAGAGAGAGAGAGAGAGAGAGAGAGAGAGAGAGAGAGATTATAGCTTATGATTATTCACAACTCTGAATCCATCGCTTATTTCAGTTTATGTTACACACACACACACACACAGAGTAGGTTATGATTCTTCACAACTCTGAATTCATCACCCATTTCACAAGGAGAGAGAGAGAGAGAGAGAGAGAGAGAGAGAGAGAGAGAGAGAGAGAGAGAGAGAGAGAGAGAGATACTGTAGGGGAGAGAAAGATTGTCCAGAGAGAGAGAGAGAGAGAGAGAGAGAGAGAGAGAGACTGTAACTGAGGGAAAAAAAGGGCCGAGGAATTGCACCTTTATTTCCAGGCCTTATTCACGCTTTTTCACATGGAGAGAGAGAGAGAGAGAGAGAGAGAGAGAGAGAGAGAGAGAGAGAGAGAGAGAGAGACTGTAGCCAAAAAAACTAATAAAACAAAAAAAGGCCGAAGACTCTACATCTTAATTTCCGGGCCTTTGTAATGGACAGGCAGAGGCCTTCACTGAAGTCCTCCGCGAAATCCAAGAGGAAGTAGGAATTTAGGGAGGAGGAAACTTGAGGAGTAGTTGAAGGTAATTACTTTTAGTTGTCTCTAATTCACTTTAATCTGGAGGCCGGATGCTGAGGGGCACGGCTCTCGCCCATTGATGCTGGGGAAGTTTCCTTATTGGGTAATTGAGGTTACCCGGATGAGTGACCTGAGCTATGGAAGTTAGGTAGTTTTTTTCTGAGTATTTCTTTTTATATAATGCAGAAGAACATTGCCCTTTGATTACTGGCTGGAACTACTGAAGTTGGGTAGTTTTTTTCTGAGTATTTCTTTTTTATATAATGAAGAAAAACTTCGCCCATTGATGCTGGGGAAGTTTCCTTATTGGGTAATTGAAGTTACCCGGATGAGTGACTGGAGCTATGGAAGTTGGGTAGTTTTTTTCTGAGTATTTCTTTTTATATAATGCAGAAAAACTTCGCCCATTGATGCTGGGGAAGTTGCCCGGATGAGTGGCTGATGCTGGGGAAGTTGCCCGGATGAGTGGCTGGAGCTACTGAAGTTGGGCAGTTTTTTCCTGAGTATTTCTTTTTATATAATGAAGATAAACTTCGCCCGGATGAGTGACTGGATCTATGGAAGTTGGGTAGTTCTTTTTCTGAGTATTTATAATGCGGAAAAACTTCGCCCATAGATGCTGGGGAAGTTGCCAGGATGAGTGGGCTGGAGCTATGGAAGCTGGACAGTTTTTTCTGAGTATTTCTTTTTATAAAATAAAGAAAAACTTCGCCCACTGATGCTGGGGGAAGTTTCCTTATTGGGTAATTGAAGTTACCCGGATGAGTGACTGAAGCTATGGAAGTTGGATAGTGTTTTCTGAGTATTTCTTTTTATATAATGCAGAAGAACGTCGCCCATTGATGAGTGACTGGAGCTACTGAAGTTGGGTAGTTTTTTTTTCTGAGTATTTCTTCTTTATATAATGCAAAACAACTTCGCTAGCTGAAGCTGGGGAAGTCTCCTTATCGGGTAATTGCAGTTAAATAGTTGAAATAAAAAAAAAATAGCTTAGAATTTTCCACTTTTTGACGTCAAATGAGGAATTTATCCATTCTTTATATTCTTGAAATACAATCTGTTAAGAATTGCTAGTACTTTTGTTGTTCCCTTATTTCGGCTGGGGAATTTATTTTTTCTTTATATTCTTGATCAAGAATAGCTAGACATGCTGTTGTGCCCTTTTGGTGGATGGGGAATTTATTATTACTTCATATTCTGGAAGTATTCTTGATCAAGAATAGCTATGAATTTTCTCCCTTCCTTATGTTGAATGGGGAATTTATTCGATCTTTGTATTCTTGAAACATACTTTATCAAGAATAGCTAGGAATATTCTCGTTCCCATGTTTAGATCTCAAATCAATGGTCAGATTAAATGGAACTTCGGTTAATAACGTATTGCATAATATTCCTGTGTTATTCGAAATTCATATTTGTTATATAAATTCTCACGTATGGCACCGTGAAATGACAGTCTCATCTAGAGACCAATTATTATCGAACTCTTGTATAAATGAATCCGTTTGTCCGTGTTTAAAATTTCTACGCAAACAATAAGATACAATATTATTTAATTGCATTCCATCTCTTACCACCAGAACTGAAGACGCATAGACCTGACTCTGCTACATGAAAATCCACAGTAAACAAACATATTTCCCCTTGGGAGAATTTCCAAAGGGTGTAAAAGCCTTGACGTAACGCCCCATGCAGAGGAGACATATATACAAAATTCGCGCGGTTTAGTGTTAAAGATATTATACGAGTCTATTAACGGTACTGCATAAAGATGTCTTCTTGAAATGATCGTCCATAACTTTCGGGAATTGTTCCTGAATGGAAAAGGGTGCAGGCTACTATATAAGGAGACACCTAACTTATTGCACAATAATATGGAAAAGTACTAAGGTCACATTTTTCTTGAAAATTTTGTTGTCTCTGCTAACTAGAGTTTGTTTTCATTAAGTTTTTTTTTTTTTTTTATAAAATCGCATCAGTTCCTATACAGATTACTTTCGTCCTGCTATTGTGATATGTTTTGTTAACAGTAACAACATTCAACATTAAGCCTGGGGTTATGACTTATCAGTCCGGGAACAGCCAGGTTTCTAGTTTAATTTTTCCCTCTATATTTAATGGGTTACATACGCAGACACACACACACACATACACACATATACATACTGTATATATATATTTATAAAAATGTAAATATATACACATATATATATATATATATATATATATATATTATATATATATATATATATGTATATATATATATATATATATATATATATATATATATATATATTCATATTTTATATATGTATGTAATTATATATTTATATATATATATATATATATATATATATATATATATATATATATACATATGTATATATAAATAAATATATACATATATATGATATGTATAATATATATATATATATATATATATATATATATATATATATACATACATATACATATATAAATACATACTGCACACGCATGCAAATATTTGAAATCTCCAGTCCACATTTCGAAGGTCAAAGTTCAATTCCTCCTTTTTTACTCCCGTACAACGATCACTCGGACAGGAAAACTACCCCGCTTGATAGATAGAGGATAATTAAAGCAATTAAACGAACGAATTAACAAAAAAAAAAAAAAGGAGAATCGAAGGAGTAAGAGACAGGCAAAGTGAAAAGAATGGGTATAAGTGGAGAATGTTGGCAGGGGGAAAAAGATGATAATCGTACGATTCTAATGGCAAAATCAATGGAAGAAGAAAGGCCACGAGAAGGAGAAACGGGAAGGACTCGCGATGAAGCATGAGATAAACAAGTACAAAATACACTCAAGTTTCTTCGGCGCAATCGAGTTTTCTGTACAGCCGCTACAGCGTATAATCAAGGCCACCGAAAATACATCTATCTTTTGGTGGTCTCGTTACAATGCTGTATGAGCCGCGGCCCAATGAAACGATTAAAACTATGTAATAACTGTATCCTTCAGAAAACATAAAATAAACAAGTAAAAAATGAGCCGAAGTTTCTTCGGCGCAATCGATTTTTCTGAACAGCGTATAATAAAGGCCACGGAAAATAGATCTATCTTTTGGTGGTCTCGGTGTAAGGCTGTATGAGCCGTGGCCCATGAAACTCTCAGCCGGCCGTGGTGGCCTGTGTTGTTGCGTTGCCAGACGCACGATTATGGCTAACTTTAACTTTAAATAAAATAAGATCCACCAGGGCTAGATGGCTGCAATTTGGTATGTTTGATGATTGGTGGGTGGATGATCAACGTACCAATTTGCAGCCTTCTAGCCTCCGTAGTTTTTAAGACCTGAGGGCGGACAGAATAAAGTGCTGACGGACAGAAAAAGCCGGCACAATAGTTATCTTTCAGAAAACTAAACCCATAAAAAATACAAGAAAATTATATTAAATGCATTTTGTTTATGTTCTGGGCCAAAGTGGTTTTAAAACATGTAAAGGTATGCAGTAACCGCACCCGTCAGATCAGAAAACACAAAATAAAAACCATAATAAATGCATGAAAATTATATCAAATGCATTTTGTTTATGTTCGTGTTGGACTGAAGTAAAGGGCTCCGGAATTCTAATTCAGTTGCAATAGCTGTGCCTTTCACAATTGGATCTCAAGCATTTGACGATGTTATCAATATTGGTCACAAGTCCATTGCTACATGTCCTTTCTACGCTTCTCTCTCTCTCTCTCTCTCTCTCTCTCTCTCTCTCTCTCTGTATATATATATATATATATATATATATATATATATATATATATATATATATATATATATATATATATATATATATATATATATACATATATATGTGTGTGCGTGTGTGTATGTGTATACACATATAAATGTATGTATTCATATACGTATAAAATAGAGAAAGTTTATGTAATGTAAATGTATGGCGAACAGAACTGTTAACACACATAACATAAGTATTGCATAAACTCTCATGACATAAATAAACAAGTAAAAAATGCGCCGAAGTTTCTTCAGAGCAATCAAGTTTTCTGTACAGGCGCTATAGCGTATAACCAAGGCCACCGAAAATACATCTATCTTTCGGTGGTCCCGGTATAATGCTGCATGAGCCGCGACCCATGAAATTTTAACCACTGCCCTGTGGTGGCCTATCCTATATGGCTGCTAGAAGCACGGTTATGGTTAATTTTAACCTTAAATATAATAAAAAAAAAAACTATTGAGCTAGAGGGCTGCAATTTGGTATGTTTGATGATTGGAGGGTGGATGATATACATACCAATTTGCAGCCCTCTAGCCTCAGTAGTTTTTAAGATCTGAGGG
>JANJGK010000003.1:20541912-20551912 GCA_039081455.1 Macrobrachium rosenbergii | reverse complement strand
TAAATGTCAGATGTAATGGAATGAAGAAAAACAATCTTCGACTGTATATAATTAGTAGTGTAAATTAATCTTGATTTTAATTATATTTTTCTAATGTCAGAGCTAAAGCTATAACACACACACACACGCACACACACACAAACTGAGCACAGTGGTGTTTCTCATCATAAACCTTCATAAATGAACCACCCAGTAGGGGGGTAGCGCCGTCAGTGCACCTCACACGGTGCACTGTAGGCATTACTTAAGGCTCTTTGCGGCGTCCCTTCGGCCCCTAGTTGCAACCCCTTTCATTCCTTTTACTCTACCTCTACTCATATTATTTTTCTTTTTAGCTTACTTTCCACCCTCTTCTAACTATTGTTTTATGGCGCAACCGCGAGATTTTTCTCCTCGTGAACCTTTAAAACCTTCTTTACCCTCAATTTCGCTCTCTGCACTGAATGACCTCAAAGGTCCCATCGCTACTTTTAGGCCTAAATTTGACATTCCAATTCACAAACGAACCTTATTTGTTTACCTTTGGCGGTCGTATTTTCAAGTGATGAAACATATCTATCGAAAATATAGGTGAAATGGCAAATAATCAAATTCTGATTAACTTACCTGGTACATGCCAGCAATTGCAGGATATTGCCAACATCTTGCCAAAATTCTTGGAGGGTTCTGGCTCTCTATCTCTTCTCTCTTTCTCATTGGACGCCATCAATCTGGGCGTGATAGAATAAATAGTAAACATAAAGTCTTTTCTTTGAAAACAGAAGAAATGATAATTCAAGAGTAATTCGCTTTGAAGAAAAAAGAAACAATGAAATACAATAAAGACGAACCGATGTAATTACAATGAAAGAGCGTTTTCATTGAAAAAAAACATATTAGACACAAGAAGACGAAAACAATAACAATTAATGAGTATTTTCCTTTGATTAGAAATAAAACGAAAAATATGAAAAAAAATAATTAACGACGAAAGACAATTTTCTTTGGAGAGAAACATTAAACATTAAAAAAAAATACGTTCAAATATGTGCCCTGAATTATTCTACCTTTTGAACATAAACCTTTGCCCTCTTAATAAAAAATTAAGAAATAACTCATAATTTAAACAGACCTACCCTAAACTACGCCAGTGCGACAACAAGACTGCTGCCCAATTTAGAACAAATAACCTTTACCAAAACTTTCTTTCTAAATGAAAGGTGTTGTTTCTGGAGTGCAGTATGTCATTACATAACGCGCTTTGGTTGTTAATTCAAAAGACTTCTTAAATTTTTTTCTAATAATAGCATGAACTCATTGACAGGCGCTAAATGGTGTTATTGTTCAATGTTGGATGAAAGCAGGGAGTTTAATCCGTTATGCTCTATTGAAATGAAGATAAACATCGCTGACAAAAACGGTTATGATAAAGTATGCCTTTCCACCCTACTATTACTGCTACGAGTATAACTACTATTTTTTTTACTAACATAGCGGTAGCAGCACTAGTAGTTATTACTGCTACCGCTTCTACATCTACCCAAATTAACGTCATTCAATTGTTTTCTTCGTCATGAAATTATTATTATTATTATTATTATTATTATTATTATTATTATTATTATTATTATTATTATTATTATTATTATTATACTTTTTTCTCAGTCATCCTATTCGTCTGGGTGGTTTTTATAGTGTGGGGTTCCGGGTTGCATCCTGCCTCCTTAGAAGTCCATCAATTTTCTCACTATGTGCGCTGTTTCTAGTAGCACACTCTTCTGCATGAGTCCCGGAGCTACTTTGGCACCTAGTTTTTTCAGGTTCCTTTTCAGGGATCTCGGGATCATGCCTAGTGTTCCTATAGTTATGGGTACAATTTCCACTGGTATATTATTATTATTATTATTATTATTATTATTATTATTATTATTATTATTATTATTATTATCATTATTATTATTATTATTATTACTTAAAATAAACCATTACATAAGTGTTTCATTTAAATATTAAATACAATTTAATCTAGTTTTCTATCCCATTAATATCATTCAATTATTTTCTTCATCATGAAATTATTATTATTATTATTATTATTATTATTATTATTATTATTATTGCTCAATATACACAATTATAAAAGCTTTTCACTCAAATACTTAATAGATTATAATCCAGTTTTCTATTCTATTTCATCATAATAGAACTTTGTAATACGAAGGATCATAAGTGAATTATGTAACACTTAAGTATTACATAAGCCATTTTTTCTACAGCGGAATTATGCTAAGACCCCGTTATTTTCTAAATAAATGCGAGAGAAGAGAGAGAGAGAGAGAGAGAGAGAGAGAGAGAGAGAGAGAGAGAGCTGTGATAATACTGTTGTTTTTTGTGTAGACAATGCTCCACCACCCTCAGAGAGAGAGAGAGAGAGAGAGAGAGAGAGAGAGAGAGAGAGAGAGAGAGAGAGAGAGAGAGAGAGAGAGAGAGACTGTGTTTATACTACTGTTTTTGTGTACACAATTCTCCGCCACCCTCTGAGAGAGAGAGAGAGAGAGAGAGAGAGAGAGAGAGAGAGAGAGAGAGGACTGCGTTTATACTACTGTTTTTGTATAGACAATGCTCCACTACCTCCTGAGAGAGAGAGAGAGAGAGAGAGAGAGAGAGAGAGAGAGAGAGAGAGAGAGAGAGAGAGAGAGAGGACTGTGTTCATACTACTGTTTTTCTGTAGACAATGCTCCACCACCCTCTGAGAGAGAGAGACAAATATTTATCAAACTATAACATGACGTCCTCCAGTTCTTGACTAACTTTGACAAATGCACGGTTACTACCAGTTATTGACTGACCTTATAAAAGGTTATGTTCCTGCCTTACCATTTATTTTATTTTTTATTCAGTACACGAAACCTATTCATATGGAACGAGCCCACGGGGCCGTTGACTTGATATTCAAGCTCCTACAGAATATGATGGTTTCAACCTCCCACCGCAGACCCCACCCCGCGGCAGTAACTGATGTCTTACTGTTGCTGTTATTATTCATAAGATGAACCTATTCATGTGGAACAAGCCCAAGGGGCCATTAACTTGAAAATTCAAGCTCCCAAATAATATTACGGTGGTCGTTAGAAATAAGTAACAGAAAGTAATGGGAAATACAGAAAGAGATCAAGTATTAAAAAAAAAACAGATAAATTAACGAATTAATAAATTTCGTGAACAAGATCATAAGAATAAGCAAACAATCCATTAAAAAAAATACAATCAGGATCACCACAAAAATACGCACAAGGTAGAGTAATAAACGCAAGAGACACGTGAAGGACGGAGCTATGGAATAATGTTTATCTCGCGTCAATATGTCATCGCTATCTCCCGGATGATTGTCAATTCGCTCCCAATTACGCCGCCGATATAGCCGAGATTGGACCTTGAATTGGTAAAGATATCCCGGGAGCGGCCGTGGCGGATACAACCCAAAAACCGACCCAGAGAAGGAAGGAAAAATTCAGTCAGCAAGAATTCTTTTTGCAGATTTTTTCTGTACGTTATTTGAAATATTCTGTAAGTGTTTATTTAATATATTCCTGAACGCTTAGGAAGGAAAAATTCAGTCAGCAAGAATTCTTTTTGAAATTTTTTTTTCACGTTATTTGAAAAATTCTGTCACCGTTTATTTAATGGATTCGTGAATGCTTAGGAAGGAAAAATTCAGTCGGCAAGAATTTTTTTTGTAATTTTTTTTTTTCACGTTATTTGAAAAATTCTGTCACCGTTTATTTAATGGATTCGTGAATGCTTAGGAAGGAAAAATTCAGTCAGCAAGAATTCTTTTTGCAATTTTTTTCACGTTATTTGAGAAATTCTGTCACCGTTTATATAATAGATTCGTGAATGCTTAGGAAGGAAAAATTCAGTCAGCAAGAATTCTTTTTGCAGATTTTTTTTTTACGTTATTTGAAAAATTCTGTCACCTTGTATTTAATAGACTCGTGAATGCTTAGGAAGGAAAAATACAGTCAGCAAGAATTCTTTGCAGAATTTTTTTTTTTACGTTTTGAAATATTCTGTAAGCTTTTATAAGGTCTACGAACGCTTAGGGAGGAAAAATTCTGTCAGCAATAATTCTTTTTGCAGAATTTTTTTTTTACGTTATTTGAAATATTCTGTATGCATTTGTTTAATAGGTCTACGAATGCTTAGGAAGGAAAGATACAGTCAGCAAGGACTCGTTTTGCAGATTTTTTTTTCACGTTATTTGAAAAATTCTGTCACAGTTTATTTAATAGATTCGCGAATGCTTAGGAAGGTAAAATACAGTCAGCATGAGTTATTTGCAAATTTTTTCTGTACCTTATTTAAAATATTCTGTAAGCGTTTATTTAATAGGTCTACGAATGCTTAGGGAGGAAAAATTCTGTCAGCAATAATTCTTTGCTGATATTTTTAACGTTATTTGAAAAATTCTGTCACCGTTTATTTAGTAGGTCTACGAATGCTTAGGAAGGAAAGATACAGTCAGCAAGAATTCTTTGCAGATTTCTTTTGCGTTATTTAAAAAATTCTGTAAGCCTTTATTTAATACATTCAGCAACACTTATGAAGGAAAAATTCAGTCAGCAGGAATTCATTGCAAATTTCTTTTACGTTATTTGAAATATTCTGTAAGCGTTGATTTACTAGATTCAGCAATGCTTGGGAAGGAAAAATTCAGTCAGCAGGAATTCATTACGGATTTCCTTTACGTTATTTAAAATGTTCTGTTAGCGTTTATTAGATAGATCTTGGGAAGGAAAAATTCAGTCCGCAAGAATGTTTAACAGATTTTTTTTTTTTTTTAGGTTATTAGAAATATTCTGTCAGCCTTTGTTAAATTAATCTACGAATGCTTACGAAGAAAAAATAATGTCAGAAAAATTTCTTTGCATATTCTGTACGGTATTTAAAATATTCTGTCGGCATTTAATTAAACAGAGCTATGAAATTTTACGAATGTATAATAGTAAAAAGCTTTATTCTTAGGTCGTATAGAAGAATTATTGCTAGCAGAATTTCTTTTTAGATTTTTTTTACGCTATCTAAAATATTCTGTCAGCGTTTATTAAATAGATAATTTATAAGGGTAAATAGCTTGATTTTGGTCGCAGAGAAAAATTTTGGTCAGGAAGATTTTTGGCAGAATTTTTCTTACTTTATCTAAAACATTCTGTCGAAATTAGCCAGCGTTTATCAAATAGCTACGGATGTTTACGAATGTATAAGGTAAATACCATAATTTTGTTGCATATTTCGTATTTAAATAGAGCTCGAATTTATTATTATTTATTTTATATATTTCATCCTTACTATAGACGCGAGTCTTACCTATGCTATTCGTTACCCATAACTTTCTCATATAGATAAACTGAAAATCCATTCTTTCTAAACATTTATGTAGATATCAGACTTATTTGTAATTTGTTTTGTAATCATGTACTTACTTAAATATTATAAAACCCTAAGTATTATAACTTTTAAATCCAAAAACTAATAATTATACTTTGGCTATATCTGATATTTATCTATCTATATATCTATCAATCTGTCTAGCTATATATCTATATGTATGAATGTATGTATGCATGTATGTACAGATAGACAGACAGCTAGATAAACAGTTATTGTATACAAATGTGTCTTTATAGCGTCCATTTATTTCCTTCTTCATAATGAACAGACATGAAGTAGGTAAACAATTGTTTGTCTTCATTTAAGCAAGCTCTCAAAGATTCCTCCTTCAACATTGGAAAGTTGCTCTCGATAGTCCGGCGAATTTTACCCAGCCTGGACAATGCTGCCCTAGAATGAAAGACTGCAGTATCAGCAAAAATAAAAAACTGAGAAAAATGGTAGATACTCCCTTGCCTTACTATGATTTTGCAGATACTGCAAATGGGACCCCCAAAATACCCGTGGAAAGCATTGAAGACTCATTCTGAAACTGCAGTAACTTGTGTATTAGTGTTTCACGAGCCCAATAGGTGGCATGTCTCAATTTCGAAAATTTTTGCAGATACTGCAGTTTTCCATTTAAAGACCAGCTCAGTCCCTTGTTTACATCCAACGTTATATATAAGTACAAGTGCCCCAGATGTAGTCAGGGGATCTATGTCGGATGTACTAGGAGGCTGTTGCGGGTTCGCATCGATGCTCATAGAGGAGTCAGCTTTAGAACCGGGAGCAGATTATCCAGCCCTGAACAGTCTAATATCAGGAATCACTCGAAGATATGTAAAACATTCATAGAAAATAAAGATTTTTCAGTAATAGGACAAGTACAAAAAGCAAATGATTTAACAATACTTGAATCTATTATTATTAAATTAACTGTACCACCATTAAACTCCCACACATCCTCTACACAACTGTTTATTGCCTGATGGTCTTGTTAAGTTGTTTCTTCTCTGTCTGTATGTTTATTTATTTATTTATTTTCTCTCTCTTTTGTAATACTCAATGCGAGTGCAGTAGTTTGTTTTTAACTTCCTTCTGGGTAGGTTGTTACAGCCTTTTACTTGTTCTTTTAGGATAGGTTTTAGTCATTTTATTGTGAACGTTTTATTGTAATTGTAATTCTGACTTGTGATTTTAATTTTAATTTACTGATTGCCATGTTCGCTGTTTGCAGCCTGGAAAATGCAACTATGAGGAGTTGTGAAACGTCGGCATATTTTAATAAAATGCATAAGGACAGTGCCTTTCCCTGAACCGCCTTGGATTGTTCTTCGAGCTGTTGCTCCGGAAGTTAGAAGTATATATATATATATATATATATATATATATATATATATATATATATATATATATATATATATATATATATATATATATATATACATACTGTATGTATCTATGAAGAATGTGATCATCCAAAAACGATCTAAAATACCTCGTGGAAATAAAGCTGAATTTTTTACTCGTAAGAATAAAAGTGTCAGAATTTTAAAACGTTTGCAGGGGTCGGCAAACTTTTTGAGAGTGCGGGCCAGACATCTATGTAGTATCTTGGAGGACGGCCATGACATCAAATTCACAATAAGGGTCGCTCAACTTCAACTAGGTAACAACTGTTAGATAATTAGTGTCCAGGTGTTAAAAAATACATCCTTCGCACCAAGGCCAAGGGAGACAAGGTCTGCCCAGTTGGGTGGAGTCGCCTACCACCTGGGGTATCTACGTAGGCGATGACGTATCTTGGAGGTATACCTGCTCACTGCGGTAATTGACCTGCTGACGCAGTGAGGAGGTAGACAAAGCTCCGCCTACATGGGGGACTTGGGGGTAAGTGGGCAGACCTTCTCTTTCTCTTGGCCTTGGCCTACACCATAATCCTGGCAAGAATGACAATAAGTGTAGAAAATTGAATAGGCTAAAAAAAATCTTTAAAAAAGCACTTCCTTGCTGAAGGGTTACACAGCAGACGAACGATACAGTTTGAGATAAGAAAGAAGATGAGAATATAAGAATCGGGCCAAAAGCCATGCCCTGGGACCTATGAGGTCATTCTGCGCTGAAGGGAAAACTGCGAGTAAAGGAAGTTTGAAAGGTGTAACAGGAGGAAAACATCGCAATTGCATTTTGAAACAACTGTTAGGAGAGGGGGGGAAGGAAAGTAAGATGGAAGAAACTGAGTATGAACGGAGGTACAGTAAAAAGAATGCACGCCGCAAAGAACCTTAAGTAATGCCTACGGTGCACCGCGTGAGGAGCACTGATGGCGCTAACCCCCTGCGGGGAATACAGTTTGAGAACCTAGAAATGATGCTCTGAGTAATATGTTGTTGAAGAACTTAATCTTCATGAAATAGCAGCAAGGAAATCTTCAATTCCGAGTTATTCGATCATTAAAAAATACTCACAGCGGCATAAGTCTTAGATGAAGGAACAAATTCACAGTTATGTAGGAGCATATATATTTAAAAAATCTCTACAGAGAGCTTTCGGGAATCTGTTCGATTCCCGGAAGCTCTCTGTAGAGATTTATTTTTAAATATATATGTACCCATACATACTGTGGAGCTGTTTCTCTGTTGGATCGTTGTAAAAACAGCTGGCGATGCCATTTAATTAATCGGTACCAGAAACTATCATTACTATATCTTTACGTCTCGGGTAAGGATGTGTAAATGGCCATTGACGACACTACTTCAACCTAAAATCTCAAAGGATAATATTTAATATTTATATTTAATATCAACTAAGAATCTTGGCAATGACTGGCGCACTGTTACTATGCAAACGTCAAAGAGCTTAACATACTCGATAACAAGTGACGGCCATATCAATATCGAAAGGCCGTTCCTTGTGTAACAAGGCTCCCGCCCCCCAATCAAAGTCTGCCCCCTCCCCTTCCCCCCATCAAAGTCTGAGAGAGTATAAGGCTAGAAGCCTTTCCCAGGAGGAAAATAAGTTGAGAAAACGGGATGGGTGAGAGAGGGGGAGGAAATGAGGTGGAGGGAATGAAAAATCTGGCAATCACAGCCCTGGACACCCACAGATCACCGTCGCCATCTTCTCAATATTGGAATATGATGAGGCGATTGATCTGGGGCGAAGAAGCAATTTTCGCTCTTACGCCAATGGGACGCAAAGGGCAAAATGGCCTGGACGTTTTCAGAGCGGAGAATAGATATTTCGTTCAAGATGTGTTCCACAGTTTTGCTTGAAATTTTCGCCCTCTCTCTCTCTCTCTCTCTCTCTCTCTCTCTCTCCCTCTCTCTCTCTCTCTCTCTCTCTCTCTCATAAAATCTTCTATAGTGTCAATATCTTAAAAAAATTGCTCTCTTTTTTACATCGGCACATAATACTGTAGCTCCACTTCTCTCTCTCTCTCTCTCTCTCTCTCTCTCTCTCTCTCTCTCTCTCTCATAAAATCTTCTATATAGTCAAGATCTTCAAAACAGTTGATCTCTTTCTGACATCGACACATAATAGCTCTCTCTCTCTCTCTCTCTCTCTCTCTCTCTCTCTCTCTCTCTCTCTCTCTCTCTCTCTCTCTCTCTCTTACAAAATCTTCTATATAGTCAATATCTTCAAAAAATTGATCTCTTTCTTACACATCGACACATAATGTAATAGTTCCATTTCTCTCTCTCTCTCTCTCTCTCTCTCTCTCTCTCTCTCTCTCTCTCTCTCTCTCTCTCGCACCGAAATATGGACACACAATGTCAATATAGATTTAAAAGCTTATAAATTGTACGTACATAACGAAATTCCTTTTATTTTATTTTATTTTTTGACTTTCAAATTTTCGAAATGTGAAATCCTCTTTCCCGGTAACACCCCAATAAGCTTTGCTGTCAAGATCATCACATTATCATCATCGTCATCATCATTATACTACCATGATTATCATCATCATCGTCATCATCATTATACTTCCATGATTGTTATCATCATCATCATACTACCATGATTATCATCGTCACCGTCATCATCATTATACTACCATGATTATCATTATTATACTACCATGATTATCATCATCATCATCGTCATCATTATACTACCATGATTATCATTATTATACTACCATGATTATCATCATCATCATCATTATACTACCATGATTGTCATCACCATTGTCGTCATCATCATTATACTACCATGATTATCATCATCATCATTATACTACCATGATTATCATCATCATTATACTACCATGGTTATCATCATCATCATCCTTATACTACCATGATTATCATCATCATCGTCATCATCATTATACTACCATGATTATCATCATCATCATCTAAATCCTCTCGTTTTCTCATGGTCGAAGTATAAATTCGCCTTGTCACACGATTTTGATAAACGACGCGAAAAAAATCATTCTATTTTCAGCCTCCTCTCCATGAAAAACCATAAATCTTTGGCGTTAACAAATATCATTGAGGGACCATTAATTTCCAATATCACGTCTCTTCCCCCGCAACCAGATTTTATGAGGATGGAACAAAAACGACAAATATTCAGGCAC
>JANJGK010000003.1:20522132-20529312 GCA_039081455.1 Macrobrachium rosenbergii | reverse complement strand
CAATTGTGATAAAATAGGCCATAGTAAATCAAATTGCAGAGTGAGATATTGTTCAGTTTGCAAATCTTCAGATCATGGATGGAGATTTTGCCCAGCCACAAAGAGTAGAGATTATTCAGGGAAGTCCCGGGGAGGTTTTTCTAGATATGACAGGAGAATTCCACATGATGCAAGTTCTAGATACACAAAGGAACAGCAGAATTTTCACAAGATAAGTTCGAAAACGGACACAGGATAATGACTAATCAGGTCGTAGAGTCACTAGAACCTAGGCCGATTGTACGTGGATTCTCTAATGGCAATGAAATTCATATTTTCATTGATTCTGGTAGCTCAGTTAACTTAGTAAATGCTGACCTTTTTCACTCGAGGTTTCCAGAGTGCAAATTAGTCCCTTCTAGTGAGACAGTGTGTGATGTACAAGCGAGGAAACTGAATATTTTAGGTTCGTCATTTCTTACGCTTTGTATCGGCGGAAAGACAATAGTAGAATCATTTTTGGTCATAGAAGGATTAGCCTTAGGTGAAATGGTTTTGCTAGGACACCCTTCTTGTATGCGACATAACATCAACATTCTTACGGGAGTTTAGGGGATTACAATAGGTGAGTCGGGTTGTTTTGTTCCATATATACACAGGAAAAAAACTTGTGAGAAACTTAAGACACAGTCTGAGACATGTGTAACACAGTCATTAGAGAGTGAAGATATTCCGCAGAGATCTTTCAAAGGATTTTTGTTGGAAGATGTTGAATTGCAACCGCGAGTTCCTACATTAGTTAAAGTGTCGCTGAAAGAGAAAAAGTTTCCTTCTCAAGTGTGCGTTGTTGAGGGAACCGAGAAATTCAAAGACGTTGTGAGTACGGTGTCAGTGAATGAAATTTCAGTCGCAGGCGTGACTTCAGTAGAATTAGTTAGCTATCAAGACTCAGTGAAAAAATATCACAAGGGTACTTATGTAATTGATTTTGAAGAGTTTAATGAAGAGCATAAATTAGTGAGTTTTTGTGGAGACGGGAATATGTTTCCTAACGAGGAGCAACAGTTCCGAAGTCAGGTTCTACATGAACATTTGGCTAAAGTTGATTATCCTGAGTATTCAGATAAAGTAGAGAAAGTGTTGAAAGAATATCTGGATATCATTGCTTCGAAGGGAGATAAATTAGGAGTTACAGATGTTTTAGAACATTCAATCCGCCTAGAAAAGGGTACAAATCCCATATATTTTCCAGCATATCGAATTCCTTTTAAGATCAGGGAAGAAGTAGAAAAAGAAGTTCAGAAGTGGGAGTCGGAAGGCATTATCAGACCGTCCAATTCTCCGTTTAATTTTCCTTTGCTTGCAGTTCCTAAGAAAGACGGTAGTATCAGAGTTTGTGTAGATTTTCGTAAATTGAATGAAAAACATGCCCAGATAGATATCCGGTAGCTTGTTTGCCTGATTTGTTTGTTGAGATCGGTGGCAAGAATATATATTCATCTATAGATCTTATGCAAGGGTTTTTACAAGTTCCCCTTTGTGAGAGTAGCCGTAAATATACAGCATTTTCGGTACCAAAGGGACATTACGAGTTTAATAGGATGCCTTTTGGATTACAAGGGTCCCCAATAACATTTACTAGACTGGTTAACACAGTACTTCATGGCTTGTTAGGAAAGTCGGTGTTTGTGTACATGGATGACATTCTCATATGCACAGATACAATTGAAGAACATCTAAAGGTGTTAAAAGAAGTCCTTAAGCGATTACGGTTCGCTGGGTTAAAGGTCAAATTGGCCAAATGTGAGTTTCTGAAGAGAAAAATTGTCTATTTAGGACATGTTATCTCTAAAGAGGGAGTTAGAGTGAATGATGAGAAAGTTAAAGCCATTGTGAATTTTCCAGTTCCTAAAACCAGGAAACAGATTCGTTCGTTCCTAGGTATGTCGGGTTTCTTTCGCCGTTTTGTGCGGAATTTTTCTACAATAGCGTCTCCTTTGACAGATTTGTTACGAGAAGACGTTAAGTTTGTTTGGGGTGATAGTCAACAATTAGCTTTTGAGAAGCTTAAGAACGCTTTGGTGAACCCACCAATTTTGAAGTTTCCAGATTTTAGCCAACCGTTCACCTTAGTGACTGACGCGAGTCAGGAAGGTATAGGTGCGTGTTTGATGCAGAAATTTGAGGGGAAATTACACCCAATTGCTTTTTATAGCAGAAAGTTCAAAACGCGTGGTAGTAACGAAAGGCTGATGTCAGTTGTGGAAAAGGAGGCTTTCGCAGTCGTCTCTAGCCTTGTTCATTTTAAGATGTTGTTGTCGGGAAATAAAGTTGAGATTTTTACAGATCATCAACCGTTGTTAGAGCTTTTTAATAAGCCAAATTTGTCGCCCAAGAGAGCACGTTGGTTCCTAACATTGAGAGATTTTGATGCAAACCTCAAATACATTGAAGGTAAGCATAATGTAGTTGCAGATGCATTGAGCAGATATTTTCCGGTCGAGGATGAGGAAATACACACCGAATCCTGTGTGGGTGAAGAGAGTAAATATTTGGTGTCTAATGTCTCTGATATTAGTAATTCTGAGAGATCGCATGTAGAGGACATACACGTTCCTACAGTGCATACTTCGGGGAGAAATAGTGAGTCGGCAGTCTCGGGAGAGATTGTTATTCGTGATAGTGAGAGTAACGCAGTGTGTTATATTACGGGTGAAAATGTCACTTGGGACATAGGCTTGCTGGAACAAAAGCAAGATGAAGATAAATTGTTGTCAGATGCTAAGGCATTTCTTAAGGGAGTTTCACCGAAGAAAGGGTATAAGTTGCCTTTTTCTGGTCAAGAGTTGGAGAATAATTTATTGGTGAGGAAAGTTAAGTATAACTTGCGAAGTACTCGAAGCATGGGTGAGATTATACAAATCATCGTGCCAGAGAGTCTAGTACCACAAGTTCTAGACATTGTACATTGTAAATTTGGTTCTCCTCATTTGGGTGTAGACAAGACGTATGAAAACGTCAGGTCAAAGTTCTTTTGGAAAAATATGTTTTCCGCAGTAGAAGCCTTTGTGAAGAAGTGCGCTATTTGCAATGCGAATAAGCCAGCGACGACAGTGTCGTGTCGTTTGGGTTCATATCCCATACCACATAGGCCGTTTCAGAGAGTGCATATGGATATTCTGGGTAACTTCTCAGAGTCCGCTTATGGTTATAGACATTTATTAGTAGTTGTTGATGAGTTGACTCGCTTTGTCGAGATTTTCCCACTGAAATACAAATCAGCTGAGGAAGTTGCTATAGCGTTTTTTAAGGGGATAATTTGTCGATATGGTGTTCCTGAATGTCTGATCACAGACAATGGTAGGGAGTTTATTAATAAGACTTTAGACGGTCTTGCTAATTTGTTGGGGATAAAGAAAGTATCTATAATCCCGTATAGACCTGAAGCAAATGGGTTATGTGAGAGGGCGAATCGAAAAGTAATCGAAGCTTTGCGCATGACGGTGGGAGGTTCCGATACACATTGGGACAGATCTTTGGATGAAGTGCGATATAGTATCAATACTATGATGAATGACACAATTAAGATATCTCCAGCAGAAGCTTTGTATGGATACAAGTTGAAAGGACCTTTTGATTTGTTACCAGAGCGAGTTCAGGGTGATGTTACGGTCACTTCATTGATAAATACAGCGAGAGAAAGATTTGCACGTATCAGTAAAGAACTTGAACTTAGTTCGCGTGCAATGGTAGAGAAAAGTAACGCGAAATCGAGGGGAGTAGCTTTTTCGATGGGTGATAGAGTGTTTGTTAAAGTGAATGTTCGGAATAATCTGAATTATAAATTAAGTCCGAAGTTCCACGGACCTTTTGAGATTGTAGAGATCAAAAGAGGGAATAGATTTGTAGTTAAAGATGTAAACACTGGAGTGACGAAATTGACCCATATTTCGAAGTTGAAGAAAGTTGGGATGTAATGGAACATTTGTATATAGTCATGTAATGGAACGTTTGTATATAGTTAGAGGGATAAATGGGTTGATGTTTGTATATATATGATATTTTTTTTTTTTTTTTTGTCTCTTGTTCATTTTGGATGTTGAAGTTCTTAATCATTTGTTTTCGGATGATTTTAGGAATTGAGACATGGGCTAATTTCATACGAGATTTGACCCGTGTGTTAGTGTGTTATTGTGTTATGATGTGTTTCATCATCTGACGCAATGTGTGTGTTGTTTAGGATATTTTTTTGGGGGAGATACTTAGTATATCGGACCGAACAAGTCTGATCTTTTTTTTCGGGTTGGGAGATCGTGTTTGAGTATTTGGATTTTTTTTTCCTCAGTTCCTTTTTTTTTAAATGAAGGGAGCTGTGTTGTGAGTAGTTGTAGTTGTTGAGATCATGAGAGCGATTGCCATTACGTCAATTGCTGTTTTGTTGAGAATTAGTTAGGTGTTGCGAAATATTTGCTAACCAGAGTAGAACTTTCATGTCTTTTACGAGATATGATACCTTTTAGTGTTTGGATAGAATTTTTTTTTTTATGAGTGAGTTCCGTAGAGTTATTGTGCTTAATCGTGAGTTGACTGTGATTGTTCTGAGATGCAAACTTGGAATTAGTTCACATTGTGAGTGTTTGGCTTTTGCATTAGTAGTTTTCTTTGGTTCAGTAACATGAAACTTTTTCTTAGTTTTGTTATTAGACCTTTTTCGAGTGTTTTTTGGGAGACTCAGTAGTGACATGGGATAGATTAGAGACCATGTTCATTTTGGGAGATCAATATCAAGGTTCGGGAGTTGATTATAAGACGAGTTGTACTTTAGTTAGAGAGAGGTGTGTGTGTGACAGTAGTATTTTCCAGTTGCGAGTTGTGTCTGTGGGTGGTTGTGAATTATCATTAGTTCATAGACAGACTCCGACAGAATGTGACTTTAGACAGTTCCTGCGAGATTACCACATTGAGTCCACCAGTACTCTTCCTGCTGTGTTTTACAAGGAGTATGCAGTTACAATGATGTGCCAGAGCAACAAGTCGACATCATTCGTTCTTCAAGAGTCCAAACTGTTTGATTCATCCTGCAGAATCCTGTCTACGGACTTTCTCGTACTTAGCCGTGCTGTATTCAACAGTTCCGAGAAGATAATTATGCGTCATACGCATAAAGAGCATTTGGTAGTGGCGGTACCTACAACCAAGGTGCCAATGACGGTTCCACCGTTGGAAGACATTGACGATTCCGTGATGCTCCAGTATCAGGAATATATTATGCCGACAATTTTAATTGTCTTAATAGCTATTTTACTGATAATTCTTGTTGTGGGAGTAGTAAAGCTTATTCGTGTTTGTAAGATTACATGTAAAGGCTCTAAGAACTCAACCCCAGTGACTTTGGAAGTGCGTCATGAGAGCAGTCCTTAAAGCTGTAGTGCAGTAGACATTGCTGATTGAGCATAGCTCTATTTTGTTATGTTTTATACATATGCTTTTGTTTTAGTTTGCCGTTAAGGAGAGCGAGACGCTCTTATGTGGTGGCCGAGCTCTATTTCAGAAAATATGGCTGCTACAATTTTAAAGGACACATATATGCATTTCATAGCTTCAATGCTTTAAGATGTGATGAAAGAATTTATGGAGTCAGATGAAACTAGGTCGAGAGACTCGAGGTAAAATCTTTGTATTCAGCAAATAGTTTGATTCCTCAGCAATATTGCCGGTCAGGTGATTTCCGAAGTGTTATGTATATTCGTGAGTACGTGCGTTAATTTGATCTAGATTATGCCAAAATCTGCCCTAAAAGTGAGTTTGATCGTTCATTAACGTGATAGAACTGCAGTTGTCTAGACGTAGCTTTGGAGAGGATCCAGGCTTTGAATCGGCAGATAAGGTAGAGTTTCAAATCTCTGTTTTTATGGGAGGAAATTGAACTTGTGATTTTTTACCATGATTTTCTAATCATTATGAACTTTTGAACTGGTGTGGGAGATTTAATGTGAATATTCATACCTCTTTTATATTATTGTTTTGTCATGTTACGTTTGCCATATCTTGGCTATGCATTTTACACTTTCCATTATTGTGTTTTGCATTTCATATATTTTTGGGAGTTTTCTATCATGTTTAATTCTTCCGACAGATGTCTGTGGACAGATGTCGGTGGACAGAGTGGATAGTGTGGACTGTTTCGAATAACATGTGGTAGACGGTTTTTTTGACATGACTAGTTGTTGATTTGGGGAGTATGTGTGAGTTTGGATATTTTCAGGCTATTAGCAATAGTGAGACTTCTTTAATCAGAAGTGTTTTGCAGTTTAGAGTTTAGTTATCTAACTCGATATTTCATTTATTATGCATTTTAATCTTTGCTTTGTTTTATTCATTTCTTGTTGGGTTATTTGAATAATAAACCTATTTTTGTAGAAACTATTGCGTTTCTTTAAATGGTCCATTTGATTGCTTTGGTGAGAATGAGTGCGATTCGGGTGGGTGAACTTCGGAAAACGATGAGAGAGAGAGAGAGAGGCGATACACGGAGAGAGAGAGAGAGAGAGAGAGAGAGAGAGGTGATACACAGTGAGAGAGAGAGAGAGAGAGAGAGAGAGAGAGAGAGAGAGAGAGAGAGAGAGAGAGAGAAAGAGGAGAAAAATAGATGTAAGTGTTATCGTGAGCGAACGTTCATACGCCTCCGTTTCATGAAGAAAGATCGTAGAGCACGTTACGTACACTTTCAAAAAAGTGTTAATTCTGTCCTGGTTACATATATATATATATATATATATATATATATATATATATATATATATATATATATATATATATATATATATATATATATATATCTATATATATATATATATATCTATATATATATATATATATATATATATATATATATATATATATATATATATATATATATATATATATAAACACACATACATATGCGTGTCTATAAACTATTTTTCTTGCCTCGTGAAATGCTCTTCTCTTATACATTCATGTGTTCATGCACATATAAAAAGAAAACTCTGTAAAATTTAGTTCGCGAGAGATTTCACAAGCAAAAATATACACATCTGATATTCCCCTTATCTCTTTTGACATTTTACGTTTGACAACTAACTTTTTCAACTCTTCTGAACCTTCGTATTTCATTTCATTTTCAGATGTTTCGCTTTTTATAGCATTCAAGGAATGAGTT
>JANJGK010000003.1:20512132-20517132 GCA_039081455.1 Macrobrachium rosenbergii | reverse complement strand
AAAAAACTATTTTTTTTTTTACTTTATTTTACCAGGTAATTACTTTTATACAACAACTTATTGAAAAGGTTTTTTTTAAATAAAATATTTTCCATGGAAAAAGCATTTTCCTTCTTTATTTCCCGTGTGTGCTGTATATATATATATATATATATATATATATATATATATATATATATATATATATATATATATATATATATACATATACATATATATATATATATAGTGTGTGTGTTTGTGTGAGCGTGTAATGCGCTTGTGTGTGTGTCTGCAAGCATGGGTTAAAATAATTGCGTGCCATTATGCATTAAAAATAGTGTAATTCGTCCATGGTTTGACGAACTGGCATAAGCCATTTATTACATGCCTTTATTCAATTTGACGTCTGCTTCTGTCTGTGTGTGTGTGTTTGGGTCAAAACTCATATCTCAATTTTCGACCTGTTCCCTTTGTCCGATGGACTTAAAATTTAATTTTGCATGGTCACTCAATCCCGGTGACAATACAACCTTACATGATCAGCAGGTCAGCAGTGACCTTTAGTGACCCTACAGTGACCTTTCCCAGTATCACAGGATTTGTATGAAAAACGATCAGACTTTTCATACTGTCTTTGACTCGGTAGAATAAGTTAATAACTCTACGGATTTTTCAAACACCTTCTTTGGCTCAACAGGATATCACGTTCATTTTTTTTTTTGTGGCAATCATAAATCGGTTACAGTTTCTTTCAAAACTAGAAAGTATAAAATAAAAAATAAAATAAAAACTTTAAAACATGCTTTTATTAAAATGCACTAAAAAGTAAAGAATAATTTTTTGAGACGCCAGGATTTTGTTACAATTGATAATGTCTACAAAAATAAAACCGTGGGCACCAAACATGGAAGGAAATGCTAAAAGAAATGAAAAAAAGAAATGTCTTCTCTTTTAGTATTTCCTTCCATGTTTTGGCGTCCATGCTTTTACTTTTGTAGGCATGATCAATTGTAACAAGATCCTGGTATCCCAAAAAATTATCTTTTTACTTTTTTAGTGCATTTTAATAAACGTATGTTGTAAAATTTGTTTTTGTATTTTTTATTCCCCATTCTGAGTAACTAGGCTTCAAAGATGTTTATATTATTCACAGCTTCTAATTAGCTCATCTTCTGAAGACATTTGGTTGGAAAATGTGACAACGTAGGCAGCTGAAATGTTGATGTTGTAGAGCATCAAAAACTGAGACACTTTGATGAAAAATCTCAAAACCTTAAAAAAAAAATAAAGAAAAAAAAAAGATACACCGGTTCGTCAAACCAGAGACAGACTTCAGCATTTCTGGCCGTGTTTTCCAGACGCAGCGTCAGTATTTGTTGTCCTTAAAAGGCTTTTGTTGTCCTTAAAAGGCTTTTAAGTCAAAACAGTTCTTTCTGGACAGACACAACCGATGTACAATAACAAATCACTGGAGGAACGAACATCACTTCTGTCGAGATCTAGATTCTCCAATGTTTAAAATGGCTCTTTCCTAAACAATTGCATCTCATGGGAGATGTTTAACATTATACAGTATGTTTCTTTGTAAGATAACATTTATAAACCCTCCAGGTATAACAAGCAATATTGGTAGAATGCAAATCAACAATGACATTATGTATATATATATATATATATATATATATATATATATATATATATATATATATATATATATATATGAGAGAGAGAGAGAGAGAGAGAGAGAGAGAGAGAGAGAACCACTTTCCTCACCTTTGGATTGCCCAGTCACCCAAACGTAGCGCCGTAACTGAGTGTAGCGGTATTCTGTTCACATGTACTAGTTCCGTAGGTCGCCGCAGGTCTACCGCTCGCTAGTGCACCCAGCTGAATACAGGTGCCAACGTCTCCTTGGATAAATAAAAAAAAATAAGACATGAGGCTATCAACCGTACTCTGAGAAAGTGGAAGGCTACACACACACACACACACACACACACACACACACACACACACACACACACACACACACACACACATATATATATATATATATATATATATATATATATATATATATATATATATATGAATTTTCGATGATGCTAAGGACTATAAATTTACACAATAGTTTTCCTGACCACAATTGCAAAAGAGAATTCTTAAATTAGCATAAGACCCACACTTCGGCAATTAACGAAATAATGATTTCGTTAAACTAATGACTTTTATCTTTACTAATCTGAGTTTAATCTATTATTAAGTTATATACTATTTTAGTTCGGTTTGTTTGATTGTCTATTTGTTTTTTAGAAGGTCTAAGCAGAAATTCATGCTTGGAAGTTTTAAGAAATTTGCCGTAAGCCTGGCTTCTCGATTAGCAACAGGTATTTAGATTCTGAGAGAGAGAGAGAGAGAGAGAGAGAGAGAGAGAGAGAGAGAGAGAGAGAGAGAGAGAGAGAGAGAGAGGAATATAAGTTTTGGGGAAATGGGACTTATTAAGGTTTAGGTTACAGAGCGTTAGACACTGAAACCTTATGTTCAGTTACCGTAGACTTTAGTGACCTCATTTTAAAACTGTCTACCAGTGGCTGTTGACCTTTTTATTACCACGCCCCCTCTAAGAGTTGGTCCTTCCCTCCACGCACTCCTAGCATCTATAAGTAAAATTCCCCTCTCAGATTTAAAGGAAAATAAAAAAAAAGAGAAAGAGAAGGTGTTTCGAGGGATAGGGAGGGAAGTAAATAATCACAAAACATGCTAAGCCCAACGAGTCTAACCAGAGTAGCAGACTATAGGAAACTAACATTATATGGCGATGCGTTTGCATTTTTTTCATAAACTTATGAATATTAGTTCCTCACTCTTGTTAAGAGAATAACGAAAATAATTAGAGAATTTTTAAATTTTCCCTAGGGATCTCGCCTCCCCTGGAGATTGCTGCCGCTCCCCCCCACCCCAGGTTGAGACCACTGGTACACTTACCCTTTATCGCTTCAGAAAAATGTTTTCATGAGTGTTTGGAATAAGTTCTATTAGTGCTCTTATTATTGTTCAGTTTTGACTATGTTTTCATTGTAACCAAAATCTCTATAGCTCTTCTTTAAACTAACATTAAGTTCAAGAACGAAAATACGAGTGAAGCTTTTTATCCGTGGCTTCATTAACTACTATCGGCCGTACGGTGAATCTTTATATATCTTGTGCTTCCATCAGTTGTTCACACGCATTCAGTCCTAGGATATCTCTTCACTCCAGGTAATAAGAAAGTCTATTTTAACAAAAACGACTGAACCAAACACTCATTACCTTATGAATTATGATTTAATTTCTCATCTGCTTCCGACCCCGTGAAAACAGAACATTTAATTATTTTCTTTGAGTCCCAGCAAATAACTCTAAATGTCAAAAAGAAACAGTCAGCAAATAAACGAGAATAGGGTACAAAAATCTACTAGTAATCTTGAACATAAACAGGTAGAAGATGCTCCGAAGTTTCTTTGGCACAATCGAGTTGTCTGTTCAGCTACTACGGCGTGTAATCAAGGCCACCGAAAATAGATCTATCTTTCGGTGGTCTCGGTATAATGCTGTATGAGCCGCGGACAGTGAAATTTTAACCACGGCCCGGTGGTGGCCTATCCTATAGCCTGTTGCCAGTAGCACGATTATGGCTAACTTTAACCTTAACTAAATTAAAAACTACTGAGGGTAGAGGGTGTGCAATTGGTATGCTTGATGATTAGAGGGTGGATGATCAACATACCAATTTGCAGCCCTCTAGCCTAAGTAGTTTTTAAGATCTGAGGGGGGACAGAAAAAGTGCGGAAAGAAAAAGCCGGCGCAACAGTTTTCTTTTACAGAAAACTAAAAATAAAAATAAAAATTTTTCATACGATATTCTCTCTGGCTCCCGAACGCCTCAGGAATTTAGTTCAGGATACAAGAAATAGTTTTCTATTTATTCCCTGTGCATTGGATTTGGTTAACATGAAGAGAATTCCCGCCCCCCCCCCTCTCTCTCTCTCTCTCTCTCTCTCTCTCTCTCTCTCTCTCTCTCTCTCTCTCTCTCTCTCTCTCTCTTATTCTCTAACCTTATCCAGAATTGGTTAACATGAAGAGAATTCCTCTCTCTCTCTCTATCTCTCTCTCTCTCTCTCTCTCTCCTATTCTCTAACCTTATCCAGATTTTGTTAACATGAAGAGAATTCCCCCCCCCCCCCCGCCCCCCCCCCCCCTCTCTCTCTCTCTCTCTCTCTCTCTCTCTCTCTCTCTCTCTCTCTCTCTCTCTCTCTCCTATTCTCTAACCTTATCCAGATCTGGTTAACATGAAGAGAACTCTCCTTCTCTCATACTCCAGTCTCTCTCATCCTTTAACCTTTTCCAGTTCCACACGGCACGCGTTTCCAGTAAATGTCAGTATAAATATTCGCGTTACAGTACGGCCCAGAAAAAGGTGGACGGGTTACCGTGTCATGAAAGTATCAGAAAGTACTGAATGTGACTGAGAACGTACAGGAAAGGTCTCATTGTATCAACATAAGAGGTTTTCATCATTGAGCATACAGGCTATTTTTACCACACCGCTCTTGTAGGGAGTACAGGTGTGTAAAATGAATAAGAGTGAAACCGGTTACTGAAGATATGTATCTGGTTTGGATTCTGCATTTTTCATCCGATCTCTTGTACGATTATTATTGAAGTAGTTTATTCAGATCACTGGGCTGACTTTCAGCTCTCATACAGAGTTCAAAGGTGGAAAATAATAAGAGCAAAATCAACTATCTTTGATATTTTGATTTCATCTTAATACTTAGTTTATCAACAATCATTTTATCACATTGACTTTCAGCTCTCATAGGGCTGGTCGCTCTCTTGTACAGAGTTCAGAGGTGGAAAGTAATGAGAGAAAAATCAACTATCTTTGATATTTTGATTTCATCTTAATACGTAGTTTATCAACAATCATTTTATCACATTGACTTTCAGCTCTCATAGGGCTGGCCGCTCTCTTGTAC
>JANJGK010000003.1:20497132-20507132 GCA_039081455.1 Macrobrachium rosenbergii | reverse complement strand
CCAGGAGTGTCTATTGTTTTGGGTGATTTTGCTTGCGGGATCGATTCCTGACAATAGAAAATCATCTATTCAGAAAAGAAGGGTTCTCTTTCAAGCACACTCCTCTCTACTACAGCGTGAAGAGAGGTTCTTGGTCTATTTAATGCAGTGTGGTTAATGAATCAAGCCTACTGATGGCATTTTTCAAGAGAACATTTCTCGTGGTCTACCAAGAGTAACTTCATGCATAATAAGAGTTTCCTCGTGTTTGAAAATTCCGGAATAGTTACCACGTTTACTGACAACATATGGGGTCAGTTTATTCTCAGCTACGTTCTGTGCAGAGCAACTTAACTTTCTGATGAATCAGAGCTCCAATAAACTTAAAAGTGGGCCAATGAAAAGCCAACTGAGCACACTTTCTTTTGCAGAAAAAAAAAAAAAAAAAAATAGATAAATAAATAAATAAATACAAAAGTAAAAAATGTGCCGAAGTTTTCTGTACAGCATATAAAGCCGTAGAAAATTCAAGTGAAGGTGCGTCGGCGACACCTCCGGAAAGCGCTGCCAGACGCACGATCCATGGCTAGCCTTAACCTTAATTAAAATAAAAACTACTGAGGCTAGAAGGCTGCAATTTGGTAGATTTGATGATTGGAGGGTAGATGATCAACATACCAATTTGCAGCCCTATGGTCTCAGTAGTTTTTAAGATCTGAGGGCGGACATAAAGCCGTCACAGTAGTTTTCCTTTACAGAAAACTAAAAAACGATAAATAATATGTAGGATTAATGTGAGTGTCAATCTTTTACGAACCCCCTCAAAAAATAAGGTGTAGATCCTGGTTCAGAGTCAAATCTTCCGCAAACAAGAAAATATACTTCCTCAAAGGCAGATATAGTACTAGGTGAGACTAGAGAAAACTAAGCTCTTCCTAAAGAGTAACCAATACCCCGTTATTTTCTCCCTATATGTCTCACACTTCTCAATATATTCCTGCGACTAAATCTGAATGATAAACATTCCCTATATTCATATTTCGGTCTATTCCCTATTTTTTCCCCTAGTGATCCTTGTCACGTTTGCATTCACCAAATACGAAACGGAATGGTAAATAGTGATTAATGTGTTTTACATTCCGACATGTCTGGCCATTCATTCAATTCCTCCAATCATGAAATCGTTATGGTACACCTGTTCTGGAATCAATTCGCGTTAAAATTCAAACGAATTATGGTTCGGAATACATTTATTCGAACGCAGCGTTATATGATCGTATTTATTCGCCCCCAAAGAAATCGCTTTGAATCACAGCGCTGAAGTTGATGACTTTCCATTTCTATAGAATTCCAAGGATTAAAATATATATATTCATTTAGCTTCTGCTGATTCCCATATATGGTGCGACTGATTCTTTCTGTTTTATCCGCTCTTCGGATTTCTCTTATATGATTCCGTTTTTATCGAAATGGATCATGTTCATGCTTCCACTAATTTTTCGAGTCGTATTTCGCTGATATGCAATTTCTAAACGGTACTACACTGACAGTCATTTTATTCAAGCCTTCGCATACTCTTCTATTCTTTGATGAATATTATCATTATTCAGTGAGCCAATGAAACACAGCAGTCTTTAAAGAACAATCTTTTTTGTTTTTTGTCAGAAAAAATTAATTTAACCTTCTGTTGCTCTCAGTAATGCTGATTTGTCTGAATTTGGCAGTCTTTAAAGAACAATCATTTTTGTTTTTTATCCGCAAAAAAATAATTTAACCACCTGTTGCTCTCTGTAATGCTGATTTGTCTGAATTTGGCAGGCTTCACTATGAAATTCAGATTCAAGTATTATCTTAAAGTTCTGTGACCTATTCTAAAGTTGTAACATTTTAATCATTATACCTTGAATCTCTAATTTCAGCGTCAGTTTTACATATTGCGTTAAATATTTAAGAGACTTTTTTCTCGTAAGTTTAAGAGACTGAATGAAATAGGCAACACTATGTCGAACTTTCAAAGCAACGATAATTGTTAGAACTATCCCTACTTTCTTGGCTAGTAATCATCTAAAAAATCAAAAACAAAATTCTATTCTTTATTTGCAATAAATATAAATTTCCCGATATTATGATCACAATGCGACCCCGCCCTCTCTCTCTCTCTCTCTCTCTCTCTCTCTCTCTCTCTCTCTCTCTCTCTCTCTCTCTCTCCAGAAAACGATTCATTCCTATACCGGCCGAGGAGAGAAATGCAAGCAGACCTTTCCCAAAAGATTCAGGTCCAACTTTCGAAAAATCCAATCTGGATCCAAGTCACAACCTGTTAGTGAAAGTTTCGGGTGCTACAGAGGGCCAGAGTAGACGTTCCCGTTCAGCATAAATATTCCAGGGGAAAGGAATATGATACTGCGCATAAAAAAAGATGAAAGGAATTACACACTTATTTATGTCCACTTCACAGTGGTTTGGAGTACGTTCTACTTTCCTGTTCCCAGGTGGGGATAAATATTAAAGGGGAAAGGAATATGATACTACCCATAAAAAGGATGAAAGGAATTATGCACTTATTAATGTCCACTTCACAGATATTGCACCGCTTCCAAGGTGGAGCTAAATATTCAAACGAATAAGAATTTAATACTAAACATAAAAACAATTGCAAGAAAAGAGTTACAGTAAGTTAAAGTAATTAATGGTAAATTCACAACAGTTTGGTATACGTTTTACCAAGTAGATTTTGCATCCTGTTACCAGGTAGGGATAAATATTCCAGGGGAAAGAAATATGATGTTACTCACAAAACAACGATGAGAAAACAGCTGAAGTAAATAATGTCTAATTCATAATGGTTCAGTGTACGTTTTATAATCTTACAAAGTAGATTTTGAAAATCATCATCCTTTCTTTATGTCGTTTTTCTGGAGAGCTGCATCTTGTAGGGAAAAATTGTTATTTGCATGGAAAAATATCTTATTTGTAGGGGAAAAAATTTATTTATAGGGAAAAAATTTTATTTGTAGGGAAAAAATTTTATTTGTAAGGATAAATTGTATTTGTATGAAAAAAAAATGTTATTTTTGGGAAAAACGATATTGGCAGGGACAAAATTTTATTTGCAGGGAAAAACATTTTATTTGTAGTGAAAAATCGTTATCTGTAGGGAAAAAAATTATTTGTAGGGAAAAATTTTTATTTGTAGGTAAAAATGTTAATTGTAGGGAAAAAATGTTATTTGAAGGGAAAAACATTATTTGTAGGGAAATAAGATTTTTTTTTTTTACAGACGTTTGTTTCAGATCGCCTTCCAGACAACATAATCAAAGCGGGGATTTGGGAAAACCAAGGAAACTTTTTAAAAACCTATTACAGTACTTGGAATTTTTGGGGAAAAATTCCATGTCCCTTCTCTGATTGAATAAAAAATGAACCTATTTAATGCAAATGGAAAGACTTTCAAAAAACGCTTTTGATATGTAAATCACGACTGGAATTCCAATTACATATGGCGTTTTCATGTTAGGGGACGAAAAATTTTATTAAACAATTAACAAAAATCTCTAAATTCTGTAAACACTCGAACCAAATAAATACGGAAGTATATTGAATTCTAGTTGAGAGGAAAAAATCTCAAAGAAAATATTTCCTTTTAACAATCACGCTTGCAAGGCTTCAATTCTTTACATATATTTACATAAAAATACCCTGTATTAATATCAAGTTACTTGCCAACAACACGCTTTCTTCCTTTCTATATCTCTGTTCATGCCCAGTGTTAAATAAATCTTCCTGTTTTTACATTTTTTCAGGGACATAATTACAACAAAATTACACATGCATTAATACGGCTTTAATAATAATAATAATAATAATAATAATAATAATAATAATAATAATAATAATAATAATAATAATAATAATAATAATAATAAGGGTATCCTAAAGATAACTAAGTAGTAATTATTTTCAGGTATCCTTAGCGTCGCTGGATATTAATTATTTTCCGGTATCCTAAGGGTAACCAAGTAGCAATAAGCTGTTGACGACGGCCGAAATACTTTAAGTAGGATTATCTTTAGAAACAAACAGCTTAACATTCATCCTCGCAGTCATACCTCATTCATCATCACTGAATTTTATTTAAGCCTCGCGGTAAAAAAAAAAAAAAAAAAAAAAAACTGTCTCAATTTTACGTCATATACCAATCAAGACTTTTTTTTCCAGTGACACATCACTTCTATTTATGTGCACTGAACCTTTCACTTCTCTCTTACAAACGCTCTTCCAGTTCGTGAAAATTACAGCCCATCCGTTTGTACTGTATAACTAGGATACTCCTTAACCCCAGGATTTCTGTGTCCATACTTTCTCTCCCGTTACTTTGGAGTTACAGAATAACAATCCACCTGGGCTGAGATAGTATCTGCATGGCAACATGCCACTTGGTTCCTAATAAGATCATAATGTATTTTTGTTTTCCAGGCTATGCTGTAAACCCAAATAGGGTGAAAAAGTACGTCTTTGGCTCCAAACCTCATGTCGATGCCAGGTATACACATCTTTTATTTGTAGGATTCAGTGAACATACAGGAATGCATCAAACAGTTTTTTTTATTAGTAGGGTTGAACTCCTACTAACAAAAAACCGTTTTATGCATTCCAGTAAGTCTGTATGTTCACTGAATCCGACAAATAAAAAATGTATGTACATGAATCGACATGAGGTCTGGATCCTAATGATGTACTGTTTAACCATTTTTGAAAAAAAGTTAAGTCTACCTTAGTTTAACCAGACCACTGAGCTGATTAACAGCTCTCCTAGGGCTGGGCCGAAGGATCAGATTTATTTTACGTGGCTAAGAACCAATTGGTTACCTACTAACGGGACCTACAGCTTATTGTGGAAACCGAACCACATTATACCAAGAAATGAATTTCTATCACCAGAAATAAATTCCTGTAATTCTTCATCGGCCTGACAGAGTGCTAGCCGACAACTCTACCGACTCTGCCAACGAGGAACTTTAACCATTTTTGGGTTCACAGCGTAGCCTGGGAAACAAAAATACATTATAATCTTATTAGCAACTAAACGGGAACGGGGAAAATGCTTACTCTGATTCCAGCACGCTTCCCAGAGCATTATATTCGCAAATCTGTGCTAATGCCACTCAGTAACAATAACCTTGTAATTAATGAGAGTGAAAACCGTACTGTGATTCCAGTACTTTTCCAGAAATATCAAAGCAGGATATTATGCAGCAGTTATTTCACCGAACTGCTCTCAAAAGAATCCAATTTTGATTCGGAAATTATAAATAACAGAAATCTTGTTGGTAATGAAGATGATTATTTTTCACAAACGGAACTTGTTTGCTTAGAGCTCAGGTTCGGATTTTGAAATATTCTCCAATTAACTGACTTCATAAGGCAGCAAACAATGTCACCAGGAGCTAATTAACTGATGCTTTCAATTTAATGTCAAGACGAGGATCTGTTCTCGCGAAAAGCTATGCAAGAAAAGTCATCGTCTCAGTTATGCCGGTCATCTCATCAAGATAGTGCTCTTCATTGTTCATCTCTATGAGTTCCCTTTATCTGAGTAATATTGTTCTGAAATTATTTCACAAATTTTTATATTCTCATAATTATTTCATCATGATCTCCGCTCTTGTAGAATAATAGCAACATTATTGATTATATCAATTTGACTTGCTGCAAAAAATGAACGTGTATAAATGTACCAAAATTTACTGAACAAGTTTCTACTAATTATTTTGGACAGTCTGAAGGATAATACAATGACATGAAAGATAAAACCAAGAGTATTTCCCCCTGAAAACCTTGGCTATAAACCAACATTTGTCATTCAGGAACGATTGTACCATCGTCAGTACGATGTTATCCAAATCACCCGTCGGTGACAAATTCTTTGTCAACGTCTCTCGTCTTTTTAGTAGTTCCTTTTCATGTAGTAGGGAGCATTTATGTTAAGGTCTATTCATATCACAGTCTCCCAGTCGAATAAAAAAAACTGAAAATTCACATCCGAAAGGTAACAGGGACCACGACATGAAAGGTAATTGGTTAATAGAATCAGTTTGTCTAATTTGATCCCAGTGAATCGTATGGGAGGCAAAGGAGGGACGAGAATTTCACAGATACTGCAAGAAACCCTAGTTTAGATTGATAGCAAAACTCAAGATAAAGTTAAGTATACCTTAGTTTAACCAGAACACTGCGCTGATTAACAGCTCTCCTAGGGCTGGCCCGAAGGACTAGACTTATTTTACGTGGCTAAGAACCAACTGGTTGCCTAGCAACGGGACCTACAGCTTATTGTGGAATCCGAACCACATTATGACGAGAAATGAATTTCTATCACCAGAAATAAATTCCTCGAATTCTTCAGTGGCCTGTCGGAGAGTCGAACGCCGGGCCAACAGCGTGCTAGCCGAGAGCTCTACCCACCCCTCCAACGAAAAACCTCAAGAACCTGAGGTCATGCAAAATGTTGTAAATCAATAAATAAATAAATATATAAATAAATAAATAAATAAATAAATAAATAAATAAATAAATAAATAAACAAGACTGTTATTGGACGAGTTAGTATCGTTCTCGGATAGCACTCTGCTGGGCCCGCGTTCGAGTCTCCGACCGGCCAATGAAGAATTAGTGGAATTTATTTCTGGTGATAGAAATTCATTTCTCGTTATAATGTGGTTCGGATTCCACAATAAGCTGTAGGTCCCGTTGCTAGGTAACCAATTGGTTCTTAGCCACGCAAAATAAATCTAATCCTTCGGGCCAGCCCTAGGAGAGCTATTAATCAGCTCAGTGGTCTGGTTAAACTAAGGTATACTTAACTTGTAAACTGTTCTCTGAAGAAGCTACATCGATCAGCGCATCAGACCTCAAGTGAGTATGTGGAACCTAGTAAAAAAAAATTGCCAAGTATTTTATTTAGTGCACTTTAACCGTTAATCGCCATTGTCCCGGTAGTTACATTCTTCTAAATCACCCAGTAACCTTTTGTGACACTGAATAATTATTGCCCAGAGTCTCTACTTGCGTAGGAGTTGACCTACATCGCGTTCAGTATGAATCAAAGTAATCTGACCATTATTTGTCTAAGTCATAGGGACAATATTTACTTGCAATCTCTCCGTATCCCCTTGTGACATTACTTCGAAGATACATGGTTCCCCTTTTTTTTCAATAAAACCATATTAAATGACCTCTGACTGTTCCTTTCGTAACCTCTTGACATTTCTAGAAGTGGGTGTGTGCGCGCCAGTGTGAAAATTTAATTAACGGAAGAAAAAGTTACTGTTACATATGCTGTTTACGTAAAACATTACATCTTTTATGATATTAATATCTATTATTTAATTCTGTGATGATTTCAAAGCTTCGGCTGACTAAACAAATTAGTTTCTGTTAAAAAGACCAGAGTACAATGTGAATTTCATTCCACCTGCAACTGATGCGGGTAGTGTTTAGAACAAAATGCCAGATTTCAAAATCGTTCAGTGTTTAGATACTTAACAATTGTAATGTTATTTATTTTATATTTAATATACGAATAGTATATGAAAAAATATTATTTTTTTTATTCATGCCTCTTACCTTCACGAATATTTTTTGCATAAGTCAAGCCGTCGTTATGAACGATAAAATCAGTTGAGAATTTACTATAAGACTTCAGTAAGGGTACCCACTCGCATTTTCCCAAGACGTAACCTAGTATGGAGACCTTTCCCTGAAAAAAAGCGGGACGCCATGTCTTAAATACTAACCATAGAATTTTCTTGAAAATAATCTTATTATGTTGCCCACGCCCAAATTCCTAAGGAGGTAAATAATCTATTCCCTAACCTAATCAACCTAACCTAACTAACCTAGGGGCTTGGCAAAAGAAAAAAAAAACGGGGCTGGTGCAGTAATCTTATTATGTTCCCCACACCCAAATTCCGAAATAGGTAAACAATCTATCCCCTAACCTAACCAACCTAACCAACCTAACCTAACTAACCTAGGGGCATGGCAAAAAAAAAAAAAAAAAAAAAAAACGGGGCTGGTGCAGTACTAGCATACATCTCAGGAATTTGCTACCCGTTACCCGAAAGTTAATTATTGCTCACTACAACTGGATAATTGACAATGCAAAGGAAAGTAACTATTACGACGAAAATGATTAGTGGCCAAAATACACTGAACGGGATAGGAGAGGATTTAAGTCAATGACTACATAAGCAGGTTACGTGCTGGATAATTACTCAATGTAACAAAGGGTTGCCACTTTTCAATGTAGCAAAGGGTTAGCGTTCCTCAATTTAGATAAAGGTAACCAACCGTTACTCATTGTAGCAAAGGGTTATCATTCCTCAATGCAGCAAAGGGTTACCATTCCTCAATGTAGCAAAGGGTTACCCTTACTCAATGTAGCCAAGTGTTACCGTTACCCATCGTAAAAAAAGGGTTACCGATTTTCAATGTAGCAACCGTTACTCGATGTAGCAAAGGGTTACCGTTACTCAGTGTAGCAAAGGATTACCATTACTCGTTGTAAAAAAAGGGTTACCGTTTTTCATTGTAGCAAAACGTTACCGTTCCTCAATTTAGATAGGGGTTACCGTTACTCAGTGTAACAAAAGGTTACCGTGACTCAGTGTAGCAAAGGGTTACCGTTACTCAATGTGGTAAAGTGTTACTGTTACTCAATGTAGCAAAGGGTTACCGTTACTCAAAGTAGCAAAGTGTTACCATTACTCAAAGTAGCAAAGTGTTACCGTTACTCAAAGTAACAAAGGGTTACCGTTACTCATTACAAGAAAGGGTTACCATTACTCAATGTATCAAAGGGCTACCGTTAATCAGTGCAGCAAAGAGTTGCCGTTACCCAATGTAACAAAAGGTTACCTTAACTCAATGTAAAAAAGGGTTACCGTTATTCATTGTAGCAAAAGGTTACCGTTACTCAATGAAGCAAAGGGTTATTGTTAATCAACGTAGCAAATAGTTACTGTTACTCAATGAAGCAAAGGGTTACTCGGCAATTTGAAGGGGATCCATCCACTGGAATAAATGTGATTGTCGCTCAATTTACACTGAATTTAATAAGAGGTGGTTTAGACCAGTTAATCGTCAAGTGCCCCAAACCCTGAGGGGGACCACTAACCCCCTTGGAGGGAGGCAGGCGATTGCCTGAGAGTCCCAATGGGGTGTTAACCGTCAGTAGACGCCATGCCCCTGGGAAGGGTATTGACTTGAAGAACCTGAAGCTCCTTCAGATGAGAGTTGTCTAGATGTCTTCCCTGAGACCACTTCCTTGCATGAGAGGAGTCCCGCCGTAGGGGGGGTGGGGGGTGGGGGGGGGAAGGTTCCAATGGCTCTCAGAGGGGCGTCGGCAAGCCTCACAGAAAGGGCATGACGTTATTTATTGCTCAAGGTTTAAGAAGCTGAAGGGCGTTGCCAGCGTCGGAGGGTCCTTAATGGCTATCAACAGCAATACGGAATCGCCCGGAAGTGATCTGACGCCATTATATCTAGCCGCTGATTTGACTCTGTACCTGAGATCTACAATGAATGAAAAGATGATGAAAATAACTTGAGCAGAGGAAAATCATCTCCCAGAGAGGAATAAATAGGAAGTAATACATAGCACGATGCCACGACGATCCCGACAAAGTGCCGAGAAAGTCATCAGAGCAGAAAACGAAACGAAGAGAAAAATAAAAGAGCGAGAGGAACCCATTTCCTTTCCATTTCTATAGGGAAATGAACGACGATTTTTGACTCCTTTATTTTTTGTGAGGAATGAAAATTCACTTTTCTTCCGAGAACAAGAGCACTATTAAAAGAAAGGCCTCCTTGGGAGAAAGGTACTTTTGTTGGCATTTTAATTCCAAAGTGAATGCTGCCTCCTGAGAACAATGGAGGGAAATAATACTAAAAGCTGCGAGGATAATGGTCACAAATGTTTGTTTACTCTATTGAATTATGGAAACGTTTATTCTCATTC
>JANJGK010000003.1:20487132-20489632 GCA_039081455.1 Macrobrachium rosenbergii | reverse complement strand
CTTGGTTTTGACTGCAACGATAGAATAAAATCAAAGTAACCTTAAAGCAACATTCATACATACATATGGCATTTCTATATGCAAGTATTCACAAATATAAACAAACCTTTCAAATACATATCTATAACAAGGGAAAGACACCCAGTGTTAAGGTTAAAATAAAAAAAATCATTAAATCTAAATCAACCCTAACAAGTAGAAATTGTTCCTCAAGTTTCTTCGGCGCAATCGAATTTTCTGTATAGCGTATAGCCAAGGCCATCGACAGTAGATCTATCTTTCGGTGGTCTCGGTATAATGTTGTATGAGCCGCGGACCATGAAACTTTAACCACGGCCCGGTGGTGGCCTATCCTATATCGTTGCCAAAAGCACGAATATGTCTAACTTTAACCTTAAATAAAATCAAAACTACAGAGGCTAGAGGGCTGCAATTTGGTATTTTTGATGATTGGAGGTTGGATGATCAACATACCAATTTGCAGCCCTCTAGCCTCGGTAATCTTTAAGGTCTGAGGGCGGACAGAAAAAAGTGCGGACGGACGGACAAAGCCGGCACAATACTTTTCTTTTCAGAAAACTAAAAACCTGTACATGTATACACACACTAATAAATACAAGCATACAAGAACTTATAAGAAAGATATTTTCAAAATGCCTACCTGTAGCAAGGGAAAAGACGCCTGGGAAAGGCATTTTTTTCTTCTTTTATAAATATTTTCCTCGTAGAGTGAATCCGGGTGCAATATTTTAGCGTGAGCTTCGGAGTCTCTTCACGTGAGAGTCTCATCAGTATGATGTCACCCATGCGTGATATACAATGCACAGCTCCGCCTCGCCCTGCCTCCTCCTCCTCCTCCTCCTCTCGCATCGCATGCATTCTCCTCTCGGCGAAAGCAATTCAAGCACTTTCTTGCCTCTGAAAGAAAGAAAATGCATTTGCTTGAACGATCCAGGGCCGGTGAAAGGGCAAATGATTAAAATAGAAGAAGAAGAAGAAGAAGAAGAAGAAGAAGAAGAAGAAGAAGAAGAAGAAGAAGAAGAAGAAGAAGAAGAAGAAGAAGAAGAAGAAGCAAGAAAGTAGCTAAGGAATATAAGCCGATGTGATGCTCAGAAATAATTTATAGAAAAAGCATTTGCTTGAGCGATCCAGGGCCGGTGAAAGGGGAAATGATTAAAATAGAAGAAGAAGAAGAAGAAAAAGATGAAGAAGAAGAAGGAGCAAGAAAGTAGCTAAGGAATATAAGCCGATGTGATACTCACAAATAATTTGTCTTTAGGATTTCTGGATGACTTTGAAAAAAAAACATATTTGTTTTTAAACTGAAAAAGTATCATAATAAACGCGGTGTATACCATTTATCAATGATATTTAACGCAATGTTAAACATGTATTACACTATAAGATGGATACCAACTCTCATGGAAGTGTGCCCTTCTTATGCTAGACAATTTTTTTTTATTATTGTTTTCCTTTGTAAATTAATTAACCGTTTCAATCGGAAAGTAGCTTCGATGAAGGCACCTTATAATTGTTGTCACGGAATTTCCTACAGTCATAAATAAATTTACCTACTTGAAGATTGTTCTAAAAATACTTTTCAGCCCATTCATTATTTGAGTGAAGACAGGTATACCTTTTTCTTAAGCTGAAATTTAACTAGGTTATATATGGTAGTTATCGAATACATAATTATTATTATAAGATATATTTTCTGGTCATTGTCAGCTGTTGAGAATATATTGTAATAAACGCAACAACCACAATGACCTAATCATTTCTCAATGCCTTCAGACATTTCAGATGATAACATAGCATTACTTAAGGTTCTTTGCAGCGCGCCTACTGCCCCTAGCTGCAACCCCTTTCGTTCCTTTTATCGTACCTCCTTTCATATTCTCTTTCTTCCATCTTACTTTACACACTCTGCTAACAATTGGTTCATAGTGCAGTTGCGAGGTTTCCCACCTGTTACAAATTTCAAACCTTTGACTGTCAATTTCCCTTTCAAAGCTGAATGACCTCAGGTCCCAGTGCTTGACCTTTGGCCGAAATTCTATATTCAATGCAATCGATAACATAAAAAGGGAACACAGTAATACAAATTAGGTAGAGTGAATTACAAGATTACGAAAGAAGGATATAAAATTCTTTAATGATACTAAATGCGATTCCATAGAACAAGAGGAAACAAGGAATATCTCAGCTTTTTTTTTTTTTTGTTTTTTTTTTTCAGGCCGTAGAATTAATTACACGTCTGTCAACTAACTCCCTTGAAAAATGTTGATATGTAAATGTAGTTTGGAGCCTCACGTCAAACGTAATTTGCTCAAGTAAACATTTGTACTTGGCTCGAACCCAGATGTTAAGGCTTAATGAAATGAGTGTGCGTTGGAGATTTTTACTTCCGTGGATATAAAAATCTATACCTTTACAGTAGTGATAATGCCAATTATATTTTATTAAAATAAAGCACACACACACATATATATATATATAT
>JANJGK010000003.1:20474380-20487032 GCA_039081455.1 Macrobrachium rosenbergii | reverse complement strand
TTTCCCAGGTCGTAACTTAGGTGGAGAAAGGATTTTGGGTTTTAAGTGAGTATGTTCGGTTTCAAGGGCACCGTAAACTATAGCAATGGCCTGTCGCTTTTCCCTTACTTTAAGCATTCAACAAAGCAATAATGAATAGTATATTAATAATATCAGAAGTAGGCCTACATAAGTAAGACGGAGTAAGGTTTATCTAAGGGAATGAGCTGGTCTTTAGTCCAACTCAATCCCTTGTTAAAATAAAACGAAAAAAAAGTATTTAGAAATATATTAAAAGTAAAACAATCTTGCCTTTCTTTCCAGTTGGATTGCATGAAAATTAATTGAACCCGAGAAGGAAGAGGCGTGTCACAGCGAGCGAGATTTGGTGCCATTTTCATAGATGGAAAAACATCTGGATATTCGCAAAGATTTCCGAGGAATATTGGCAACGCCGGACGATTGGAATTCATATGCACAAAATTCGTACCCTTTTCTTCATGTGCAGTTTTTCTTTATTTTTTTTTTTTATTTTTGTCATGATACATAGCATATTCTTTTAAACACAGAAAAATATTATTGGGATACGAGGCTTATACTACAATATCTGACTTCTAGGTTTTTTGAAAGGTGGACCATTCTAAATTTAAAAGTGTAACTTTCATAAGATTAGGCCACACTTGTATATTAAAATTGCAAGGATAATATATTTCCTTGTATTTGAAATATATGCCTCGCATATATCAACTTTCATTTTCTCACGATAAAAGTGAAATAAACACCTCTTGGCTGCTCTTTGAAGCATCTATAGACTTTTATCAAATCAGATAAAGATATAATGTTTGTAAAAAGATGTATATCATTGGTTTTGCATAAGATTTTGAATTTTATATCCGCAAGTGTTCCAAATAATTTTATCACAGCACACGTGTATGCATGAAATATTATTTTATGGTATATAAAATGTATTTGGTTACAAATGTGTTATCTGAGCATGATTTTCACGTAGATTCGGTTTTATTTGTTTTTTTTTTTTTCTTTTTTTTTAGAAGCGAGAGGGGTAACTCGGTCACCACTATCAAAACAAAAACTTAACACGTAAAATACGCACCGAAGTGTCTCGGCGCAATCGAGTTTTCTGTACAGCGTATAATCAAGGCGAGCGACAATAGATCTGTCTTTCGGAGGTCTCGGTATAATGCTGTATGAGCCGCGGCCCATGAATCTTTAACCACGACCCGGCGGTGGCCTGTCCTATATCGTTGCCAGATGCACGATTATGGCTAACTTTAACCTTAAATTAATAAAAACTATTGAGACTAGAGAGCTGCAATTTGGTATGTTTGATGATTGGCGGGTGGATGATCAACATACCAATTTGCAGCCCTCTAGCCTCAGCAGCTTTTAAGATCTGTCATTATTACTGTCTACTTTTAAACACACAACACAAACCCACATACACTCACGCGCATATACTCGTATATAAACGCATATATAAATATATAAATATATATATATATATATATATATATATATATATATATATATATATATATATATATATATACATATACACATATATATATATATATATATATATATACATATATATATATATATATATATATATATATATATATATATATATATATATATATATATATATATATATATATATATATATATATATATATATATATATATATATATATATATATATATATATATATATATATATATATATATATATATATATATATATATATATATATATGCGCGTGTCTATAGTTAGTTTGCGTGAGGATAAAAGAATATAATATGTAAAATTGAAATCAATTACATGGCATCCGTGAATGGTATCAAGTAAGGTGAGAGATCAAATACAATTTATTCGGCTGAGCACAGTGCATAATTATCATACTGACAGCTCCACTATCGCAAACCAATAATATTGGATCATGAGTATTGCATAAATGAAATTAATGGCAGCTGTAGGCTGATGATTTGCTCTATTGAGAGATTCAGAACGCGATTAATTGATGAGATTATATAAATTATATTATTGATTTTCCTCTACTTCAAACCTTCAGAAACTCTTAAGTTCATCTATGTCATTTGGAACTGTGAAGGAATGTTATTTTAATGGAATAATAATTATATTAGCATGACAAATATTTTATATGGAAATCGGCCATACCGGATGTATTTCGATTCTTCTTTCGAGGGTATTTGAGTATATATATATATATATATATATATATACGAGTATATATATATATATATATATATATATATATATATATATATATATATATATATATATATATTGATAGTGACGAAAACTATATTATATTCCCATGAATTTAGTTCATTAAATAACATTACATCGCACCACCTTAGCCGTGAGCTCATACTGTCCATCAGAGATTCAAATCAAGGGTGGACTTAACAAGACAGAATAAAAAATGGGGGAAGATAAATTCTGCGAATACTCTCTCTCTCTCTCTCTCTCTCTCTCTCTCTCTCTCTCTCTCTCTCTCTCTCTCTCTGTGTGTGTGTGTGTGTGTGTGTGTGTGTGTGTGTGTGTGTGTGTGTGTGTGGGATAATTACAAATACGAGAGGAAATTGAAATTCTATTTCAAATTCTCATGAGAATGTCAGTATAGAGAGACTCTCTCTCTCTCTCTCTCTCTCTCTCTCTCTCTCTCTCTCTCTCTCTCTCTCTCTCTCTCTGGGTGGGATAATTACAAATACGAGAGGAAATTGAAATTCTATTTCAAATTCTCATGAGAATGTCAGTCACCAAGGACAAGTTGGACGGAAGTTTCGAACACAGCAATCGCGATGTCATTCTTGACTTGACGGAGGAGAGGAGTGGAAATGAAAAAAATACGAAGGGTGGGAGAGGGGAATTATTGACGCGGATAAGAAACGTGTAAATCCACATTATAACATCACGTCACCGACACATCACGTCACGTCAGAGTACGTGAATATTTCTTACACGTAATCAAATGGACTTGTTCACACCATCACGTCACGTCACCATCGAGCCCACGGCATCCACCGACACATCACGACACGTTTTCTCGGAAAGAATATTTTGACGTGACGTGACGTGACGTGACGGTGCTCATGCAAGTTTCTCAACGCTAAATCTGTGAGTTGCTGAGGTTGGGCACGAACTGAACGGGATTGCGATGGATAGTGTGAATACAAGGCACGGCTGATGATGGGACGGTGACGTGACGTGATGTGTCGGTGACGAGATGGTATAATGTGAATCACCCTTCAACCTTACGTATGTTTATCGCATTTCAGCATTCATTTTCTTTTGTTCCTGTGAACATACGGATAATTTTTGTTTAGATTAGTGTATTTATACATAAATGAAAGAGAGACGTATGGTGAAATGAAAGAAAGAAAGAAAGGAACCAGTTAAAGCCTTAGGCACAGTGGCACACAGGTTCCAACTTCTTTTATTACCTATGTGGTTCAAGTTGGTAACGCCCTTGCCTTTCAATTGAACGGCCTGGGTTCGATCCAGACGTGAGTAAGGAATTTATTTGATTTAAGTAACATGGCAGCTTGGTAAACAAGATAATTTCAAACGCTTTCATAAAAAAACTAACAAACGCAATGAGCGCCACATCAGGAGAAAGAGGAAATTAGAGTTTTTAGTTCTCTGTAAAAGAAAACTATTCAGTTGGCTTTGTCTGTCCGCCCGCACTTTTTTCTGTCCGCCCTCAGATCTTATAAATTACTGAAGCTAGAGGGATGCAAATTGGTACGTTGATCACCCACCCTCCAACCATCACACATACCAAACTGCAGCCCTCTAGCATCAGTAGTTTTTCTTTTATTTAAGGTTAAAGTTAGCCAAAATCGTGCTTCTGCCAACGATAGAGGCCAGGACACCACCTGGCCTTGGTTAAAGTTTCATGGACCGCGGCTCATACAGCAATATACCGAAACCGCCAAAAGATGGATCTATTTTCGGTGGCCTTGATTATGCGCTGTAGCGGCTGTACAGAAAACTTGATTGCGCCGAAGAAAATTCGGCCCATAATTTACCTCTTTATTTTTTTATTTATTTATTTCTTTTTTTTTTTGTTGGCTCTCCTCTCAGTCACCCTCAGACCGCCACCATTCCGTTTTCAAGCCTTTGTCAGGATACAAGGAACTACACAGACCGTTCTCCGTCCACTTTCATCGGAAAAGGATCGAGGAAAATTCTCACCGGACCTGAAATACCAAACTGGTAAGAGAAGACAGAAACGAGACAGTTAACGGAATAATGGATATTATTCGGGGAATTTCGACCGCAGGTGATGTTGGCCGAGGTGGGTTTATTTGGTAGTCTGTGGAATAAATGTGTACATAAATGTTCCGAGTCCGTTGGAGTGAAAAGGGTTTTTTTTTTTAAACTGGTAGAGATGTTTGAGTGCAAATCTGCGATATGTGCACACAGTATATGTATGTATGTATGTATGTATGTATGTATGTATGTATATATATATATATATATATATATATATATATATATATATATATATATATATATATAATTTTTTATCACACCATGATTTATATACAATCTTGAAGCTACAAATGTCGCTTAATATCAAATTCACGCTACCTCGGGTAGCGTGAATTTGATATTAAGCGAAATTTGTAGCTTCATGATTATATATATGTGTGTGTATATATATATATATATATATATATATATATATATATATATATATATATATATATATATATATATATATATATATGGTTGTATGTGTGTACTATCAGTAATTGTTACTACTACTATTATACCAAAATAATTGTTAACATTTCGGCTACCTTTTCCACATATTTATTTCCGATTCATTACGATACAGAAAAGATTAAACTTGAATTGAGCTTGAATGTAATGATAAGAGCCAAAACGTTTCCTCTCTCTCTCTCTCTCTCTCTCTCTCTCTCTCTCTCTCTCTCTCTCTCTCTCACCTCAGAAAAAAAAGTGAAAGCACATGCGATTTCATTTCCGCTTTACTGCGCCTATTCCTGAAACGCTTAATAAGAGCGAATGTGATAGTTTTTTTAAGGAAATGGGCACTCGGCACTTCATTCCAGAAAGAGTCATTGGCATGTTCTAACTCTGAAGCATAACGAGAAAAGTTACGTCATAACACGAACTCGGAATATCTTATATCGTCAGATATGATTATCGCGCCCTAATTACAAAGAAGAATTGGGACTGTAAGCCTAGCGAAATGCACGCATGTTCAATGTACATCATCTTCGTATAATCACTTGTCTACAATATTTGTCCTTGCTAAAACGTATTAGAGAAATGCACGCATGTTCACTGCATCTTATTTTCGTATAATCATCTGTATACATCAATTGCACTTGCTAAAAAGTATTACAGAAATGCACGCGAGTTCAATGTACATCATTTTCGTACAGCCATCTGCCTACAGCATTTGCACTTTCTAAAATATATTAGAGAAATGCACACATGTTCAATGCATAACACTTTCGTACAATCACCTATCTAAAACATTTGCACTAGCTGAAAATATTAGTCAATGAAAAACATTAGTCAATAATGTTAAGTGAAGTCTGATATAACCAAACAGAGTTAATAGACAAAGCCGTGTAAGGTTTTACAAGTAATTTTCTTTAGTAATTTCTATTGACTTTTTCTTCATTAACATAAATATTTCTCAGTTCATGTAACTTTGCATGTGTGCCTGCGGACATGTACGTGTGTGCTTGCTCGTGTATCAGTGAAATATATCTACCATTTGAACTGAACAAATACAAAGCTGAGTGAATCTTGGGCCAATTTAACTGTCTCAGAAAACTGCAGGACTAAGTCACAGTTATCCTGTTTATTATGAAAATTTTTTGAGATAAGAAGAGAGATAAACTGTTATTATTATTGTTAAGCCTAAATAAAAACTGACAACCATTGTCACTTCGAATTCTTATTTATTTCTTAACAACGAATAATTCCTGAATTTTTCTTTTATTATTATTATTATTATTATTATTATTATTATTATTATTATTATTATTATTAAAGGTGATGGCTGCGTCAGCTACATTCAGTTTTATATAGAGTTTTCTCTATTTTTCTAATAACTGACTTTTCATGGTCAGTGATTAGAGAAATAGAGAAAAAACTCTATATAAACTGAATGAGGCTGACGGAGTCATCGCCTATAATAATATATGTTTGAAAGAGGGCCTACTACCCACATATTATTATTATTATTATTATTATTATTATTATTATTATTATTATTATTATATCACTTTCTACCCCCCTTGAAATGAAACGTCAATTCTCAACGGGAAGGCAGGGTGTGGGGGAGGGGGCTGTCATCAACTGACTTACAAAGATCATGAAAAAATGTTTGGGCCTAAGCATTTTGCTCTGTACCTGAGGCTTTTACTGCCCAGGCTTCACACCTTCCTAACGAGCTAGTTTTAGTACCAAACCTCCCAACCATCCAGCGACCCAACTGGCAGCATTTCGTTCGAATTAGCCACTGTAAGTGAATGTCATCGAAACCAGAACTTGCCTTTCAATTGGGGAGTCCTGGGTTACATACCGATGTGAGGCAGGAATTTGTATCAATTGCGTTTGTGGCTGTGTGTTGGTTTTCATTATTATTATTATTATTATTATTATTATTATTATTATTATTATTATTGTTATTATCATTATTATTATTAATTGGTTTCCATTATTATCATTATTATTATTATTATTATTATTATTATTATTATTATTGCTGAAAGCCAAGCTGCAACACTAATTCGAAAAGCAGAATCCCATAGACAAACAGCCCCAGTATGGAAGGAAGCCCAGTACAGAAACGAAGAAATTGGTAAGGAATGAGTAAGCAGTAAAAGTCGGATAAAGGAAACAAGATTAGACAAAGAACTAAGTGAAATGAAAATGATAAGTAACAAATAACGTGTGAGGTGAGACGTGTGAGAAGAAGAAGAAGAAGAAGAAGAAGAAGAAGAAGAAGAAGAAATATATATATATATATATATATATATATATATATATATATATATATATATATATATATATATATATATATAAGAAGCCCCTTTTGGACATGACCCACATTTAGCGCAACAAAGGACTAAAATTTTGATTTAGAGGCCAAGTATTTACCAGAGGGAACTCTGGAAGAGTCGAAGCGGTTGTTTGTTAGCTCGCCCAATCTCAAAAGTACGACCCGGAACTTCTGACGTCTATAAGTCCTCTGCCAAACTGTCGCAGTGTATTTTATAAATGCCAGAATTTTTCGTATATCGTTCCGAGGGACAGTAATGACGAAAGTTTCAATGCCCCTCGAACAGCCAAATGAAAGAGGGCTTTCGTTCGCTTGCGATCAGCAGCGATCTCGACTCTCTGTATTTCTTCTTCTTTCGATTTTGGTTGAAATTTAGGTCTACTAAAGTGACCGACATCACGCTTTAATAATTATCAAAATATTAAAGTTAATAAAGTCAATATTCATCAATTTATAGTTATCCAATTTTAGGGACCTTGTGATAAATAAGTGTTCTCACAATGAGTTATTCCCCGTAGGGGGGGTTAGTGACGCCAGTGCACCCCATGCGGTGCGCTGTAGGCATTACTTACGGTTCGTTGCAGCGTGCCTTCGGCTCCTAGCTGCAGCCCCTTTCGTTCCTTTTACTCTACCTCCATTCGTATTCTCTTTCTTCCATCTTACTTTCCACCCTTTCTTAACATTTGATTCATAGTGCAACTGAGAGGTTTTCCTCCTGTTACACCTTTCAAATCTTTTACTCTCAATTTCCGTTTCAGCGGTGAATGACCTCAAATGGCCCAGTGCTTGGCCTTTGGCCTAAATTCTATATTCATTTCAATTCAATTCAATGAGTTACTTGAACTTTTTTGGCTACTGACTAATTGAGATATCAGAAAAGCTACTGGATACAAAATGAAAAATAATACTCAATAATAAGGTCAGTTGATCTTATTTCTGAATGTTATTTTTCCATTTATACCAAATAGCTTTTTTGATGTCTCAGTTACTTAATTGGAAAAAAAAGGACGTGTAACTAGTAGACAGGAAACTTGCCGCAAGGAATCGAAAAACTGATAACTAATAACTCATTAACTAATAACTCATATTATTAATATGTTATTTTTTTCATTTGTACCAAATATCATTTTTGATATCTCAATTAGTTAACAACGAAAAAGCACGAGTAACTCGAAAACAGAAAACTTACCAAAAGATCTCCGAAAATTATAACTAATAACTCATGAACCCAGTTATTATCATTAATATCATCATCATCACAGAGAGAAACACAGAGACGAAGAAACTTCCGGATACGCGGACGAAGACGCACTGCACTTACAAAAGCATCCCATCGGAAACATCAAAGGCCATCTCTTCATTACTGCAATGATCTTTGATGTTAAATGACATCGCTCCGCTTCATACAGATTGCTCAGGATTGCTCCGTAGGATGATATACAGAGACTTCAAATGACTGTTTATCTACCGTCTGTCAAAGGAATACTATTCACGTGAGGATTCTCATGAGAGAATTTACTGTTCCGTGTTTGTATTATTATTTTCTCTTCGTTCGTACTCGTTTTTTTTTTCTTCGTCAAGACCCGATCGAAAAACAGAGAAATTGTGAGCAAAATTATAGTTATTGAATTGAAGTGATTACAGAATTTAGGCCAAAGGCTAAGCACTGGGACCTATGAGGTCATTCGGCGCTGAAACGGAAATTGACAGTACAAGGTTTGATAGGAGGAAAACCTAAATGCAGTTGCACTATGAATCAATTGTTAGGAGAGGGTGGAAAGTAAGATGGAAGAAAGAGAATATGAAAGGAGGTAGCCTACAGTAAAAGGAACGAAAGGGGTTGCAGCTAGGGGCCGAAGGCACGCTGCAAAGAACGTTTAGTAATGCCTACAGTGCACCTCATAAGGTGCACTGACGGCACTACCCCCCAACGGAGAAAATTAGAGTTATTGACCATAATACTAAAATTTTTTAGAGTGCTAGCAACAGTCCTAAGGCAGGAAGTAAAAAAAAAATTTTTTTTACAATTTACCTAACTTTTCTTATGGTGTCAAACGGTATGTTACATGTTTTCAAGGTAAAAATTTGTTATTTTCCTCTACTTTATATACCAGAGAAACCAAACACTAAAACGCTCTCTAAATAATATATATACATATATATATATATATATATATATATATATATATATATATACATATATATATATATATATATATATATATATATATATATATATATATATATATATATATATATATATATATATATATATATATATATACGTGCAGCATGAAGGAACGCGTGCTCGAGAATATCACAAAATCCACGTAAGAAGGTGAGTGAAAACCCGGAATTTGAACAAGTACTTTTGTAGTTTATTCCACATTTTTAAGTGTGAACTTGAAAATGTAGAATAAACAACGGAAGTACTCGTTCAAATTCCCGTTTTTCACTCACCTTCTTACGTGGGTTCTGTGATATATATATATATATATATATATATATATATATATATATATATATATATATATATATATATATATATATATATATATATATATATATATATATGTATATGTATATGTATATGTATATATATATATATATATATATATATATATATATATATATATATATATAATGTATATATACATACACTCACATGTCTAGTATACTCATAAAAGAAAAATGCAGTAACCTGTACGGAAAATTACGTTACACCAGATAGCGAAATATGAACATATCAACTTTATGTCTTGGAATCTTGACAACTCCATGGCTAGCGACCCACAAACGATACGAGAAAAGTTTTAGCGATAAACATAAACGTCAATCTTTGATCTAAAATAGCGTTTCCAATTAGTACATCTCAGTCCTATTATGCATTGCTACATTTAAATATCTGTCTTTATTCCGTCGATACAGAGTTAGGGAGAATAAAGATAAATCATAAAAAAGGGAGATGACATCAGTATCTCACCGTTTTTCTGATTGGTCACCGAATGTCCAATCAAGAGCAGGAACGGACGAATCATGGAAAATACATTCTAATTATTGTAGACGAGGCTGCCTAACGGGCATGAATATTATATATATATATATATATATATATATATATATATATATATATATATATATATATATATATATATATATATATATATATATATATATGTAACCAGGACAGAATTAACACTTTTTTGAAAGTGTACGTAACGTGCTCTTCGATCTTTCTTCATGAAACGGAGGCGTATGAAAGTTCGCTCACGATAACACTTACATCCATTTTTCTCCCCTCTCTCTCTCTCTCTCTCTCTCTCTCTCTTTCTCGCTCACCGTGTATCGCCTCTCTCTCTCTCTCTCTCATCGCTTTCCGAAGTTCACCCACCCGAATCTCACTCATTCTCACCAAAGCAATTAAATGGACCATTTAAAGAAACGCAATAGTTTCTACAAAAATAGGTTTATTATTCAAATAACCCAACAAGAAATGAATAAAACAAAGCAAAGATTAAAATGCATAATAAATGAAATATCGAGTTAGATAACTAAACTCTGAACTGCAAAACACTTCTGATTAAAGAAGTCTCACTATGGCTAATAGCCTGAAAATATCCAAACTCACACATACTCCCCAAATCAATAACCAGTCATGTCAAAAAAAACAGTCTACCACATGTTATTCGAAACAGTCCACACTATCCACTCTGTCCACCGACATCTGTCCACAGACATCTGTCGGAAGAATTAAACATGACAGAAAACTCCCAAAAACACATGAAATGCAAAACACAATAATGGAAAGTGTAAAATGCATAGCCAAGATATGGCAAACGTAACATGACAAAACAATAATATAAAAGAGGTATGAATATTCATATTAAATCTCCCACACCAGTTCAAAAGTTCATAATGATTAGAAAATCATGGTAAAAAATCACAAGTTCAATTTCCTCCCATAAAAACAGAGATTTCAAACTCTACCTTATCTGCCGATTCAAAGCCTGGATCCTCTCCAAAGCTACGTCTAGACAACTGCAGTTCTATCACGTTAATGAACGATCAAACTCACTTTTAGGGCAGATTTTGGCATAATCTAGATCAAATTAACGCACGTACTCACGAATATACATAACACTTCGGAAGATCACCTGACCGGCAACATTGCTGAGGAATCAAACTATTTGCTGAATACAAAGATTTTACCTCGAGTCTCTCGACCTAGTTTCATCTGACTCCATAAATTCTTCCGTCACATCTTAAAGCATTGAAGCTATGAAATGCATATATGTGTCCTTTAAAATTGTAGCAGCCATATTTTCTGAAATAGAGCTCGGCCACCACATAAGAGCGTCTCGCTCTCCTTAACGGCAAACTAAAACAAAAGCATATGTATAAAACATAACAGAATAGGACTATGCTCAATTAGCAATGTCTACTGCACTGCAGCTTTAAGGACTGCTCTCATGACGCACTTCCAAAGTCACTGGGGTTGAGTTCTTAGAGCCTCTACATGTAATCTTACAAACACGAATAAGATTTACTACCCCCACAACAAGAATTATCAGTAAAATAGCTATTAAGACAATTAAAATTGTCGGCATAATATATTCCTGATACTGGAACATCACGGAATCGTCAATGTCTTCCAACGGTGGAACCATCATTGGCACCTTGGTTGTAGGTACCTCCACTACCAAATGCTCGTTATGCGTATGACGCATAATTATCTTCTCAGAACTGTTGAATACAGCACGGCTAAGTACGAGAAATTCCGTAGACAGGATTCTGCAGGATGGATCAATTCTCTTATCAAAACTATCTACAATTACATCTGGGACCGACGTTAACAGGCAAGCAAAGTGTAACAATCTTTCAAAATTATCTAAGGAGATATTATTTCCAGTTACCCATGGAGAACCTGTTATAGATTTCTTTAACTCAACTACTGCATCGAATAAATTCGCACTGTATGTGACTAGTGAATCATTGCCTTTCTTTATTTTGAGAAACTCTCGCAAATTCCGAACTGCGCATTCACGTTGAACTCCGCCATAAGTAGCTCGTAGAAATTTCTGCAGTTCATTCCAAGTTTTACACCTTCTGAACCCGAAACTGCGTGCTCGTTTCCCAATATCTCCTTTATCTAAATCCAGAAATGATTTAGCCTCTGTTGAAGCTTCAGCGCCATTCGTAATTTTCTTGGAATTCAGATAATTGTTCACTGACTCAATGAAAGTTTCTATATTTTGGGTTGGCTTCCCGTCAACTAACCCTTTAAAATTACTAACTCCCGCACTAACGTTCGTCACTTTATGCACCACAACTGATTGGGATGTGCTTGCTGCATCGTCGGCATTTTGTGAGTAATCACACGCCCTGAGCGTAACCCTGAGCGTAACAACATAAAAAGAGAAACCAAAAAGGAACACTAGAGAAAGGTAAAAGTTACCCCCTCTAAAAGAAGAATAGAAAACGGCGTTCTGGCGCAACTTACGAGAATGGGGTACTTACCAATTTTGAAACAGAAAACGAAGTACCTAATGCTAACCGAAAACAGAGCTGTTGTGCAGCCT
>JANJGK010000003.1:20464380-20469380 GCA_039081455.1 Macrobrachium rosenbergii | reverse complement strand
TAGAAAGGTTTGGAAAGTGCAGCAGGTGGAAAACCTGGCAGTTGCACTGTGAAACAACTGTTAGGAGAAGGTGGATATCAAAGAAGGTTAAAAAGTTAAGTATATCTTAGTTTAACCAGACCACTGAGCTGATTAACAGCTCTCCTAGGGCTGGCCCGAAGGATTAGATTTATTTTACGTGGCTAAGAACCAATTGGCTACCTAGCAACCGGACTTACATCTTATTGTGGAATCCGAACCACATTATAGAGAGAAATGAATTTCTATCACCAGAAATAAATCCCTCTAATTCTTCATTGGCCGGTCGGAGACTCGAACTTGGGCCTAGCAGAGTGCTAGCCGAGAACTCTATCGACTCGTCCATCGAGGAACAATAGACAGAAGGTAGAAAGAGAATAAGAAAAGAGGTACAGTAAAAGGAATGAGATAGGTTGCAGCCAAGGGCCGAAGGGATACTGCAGAGAACATTAAGTAATGCCTACAGCGCACCGCGTGAGGTGCACTGATGGCGCTATCCCCCTACGAGTACGATTATTTAGTGGTGATTTTGACAGAATTTGAAGATTCTGATAGAAAGCCTTTTCATTTCTGTCCTTCAGGATAATTACGACCAAAATGTCTGTACATTCATATTTTATATATTATGTGGATATCATAATACTAAAACTAAAACTATAAGCCTCTTCTGATAAACAAATGTTCATGTTATATTTTTCACTGAGAACAAATAAAACATTTCTCATTTTTTATTTGCAGTTTCAAATTACCTAGAAAACTATAATCCTCTTCTGGTAAGATATTATCATTTTATACAAGTTTTCACTGAAAACCAATCAAATATTTCTCCTTTTCAATTTTTTTTTTTTTGAGGACTGCGAAAAACAGTAATCATACTCTACAGTCGGAAGACTGAAATGATAACATTTATGCTAATTTTATTTTTTTCAGTGCAGAAAAAAACTGCAATGGCGATACAGAGAAATCTCTCAAGCCAACATTTACATGGTAAGCACAGGCCTGATTAATGGCGTAGCGTAAAAGGCCTTTTCTTTTGTAAACATTTGCTATTCCAAAATATTGTTATGCTATATATCTACTGTATATATATATATTCATACGTGCCTGTCATTAGATATATATATATATATATATATATATATATATATATATATATATATACATATATATATATATATGTATATATGTATATATATATATATATATATATATATATATATATATATATATATATATATATATATATATATATATATATATATATATATATGTAGAATCTACTGGTCACTTTTACCAGACACATATGTAATTCTAATAGCCACAATGCCCTCTTAACTTCTCGAATTCTTCGCGCTTTTTTGGATATGCTTGTAACTACGAAGCCGTGACATCCAAACACAAGAAATTGAAGAGACTTGTGATTTGCCGGTCGCGGGAGACGAACCCGGGTCACCTTAACCACAAGGAGGTCACGTTGCCGACCTGACCATCCCGCGACCGGCAAATCACAAGTCTCTTCAATTTCTTGTGTTTGGATGTCACGGCTTCGTAGTTACAAGCATATCCAAAAAAGTGCGAAGAATTCGAGAAGTTACGAGGGCATTGTGGCTATTAGAATTACATATATATATATATATATATATATATATATATATATATATATATATATATATATATATATATATATGTGTGTGTGTGTGTGTGTGTGTGTGTGTGTGTGTGTGTAACTGTAATAGCCACAATGCCCTCTTAACTTTCTCTAATTCTTCGCGCTTTTTTGGATACGCTTGTCACTACAAAGCCTTAAGATCCAAGTGCAATAAATATGAAGAAATTATGATGTCCGGTAGCTGGAAACGAACCTAGGTCCCCTAATCAAAACGACAATGGCACCTCGTTCTGATTAGGGGACCCGTGCTCTTTTCCCGCTACCAGACATCAGAATTTCTTCATATTTCTTGCACTTGGATCTTAAGGCTTTGTAGTGACAAGTATATCCAAAAAAATCGCGAAGAATTCGAGAAAGTTAAGAGGGCATTGTGGCTATTACAATTACATAAGTATCTGGTACGAAGTGACCAGCAGATTCTATATATATATATATATATATATATATATATATATATATATATATATATATATATATATATATATATATATATATATATATATATATATATACGCATCCTCAACAAATGATATTTCCTATTCGTACGTCGAGTTAGTTCTTTAAAATCCAATAATCTTATCAGGCATCATTTAACTGAACTGATGAAATGTTCTTCCACTTAGTGAATCGCTTATCTAGACTCTCCAGTTCTGCGTCCACATCAACAGGCAACAGATGTTTCTCTAAACATCTGAATAAGAGAATTTATACATTCATAGTCCTCTAGATCTCTCTGATACGCCAGAGTTCAGGTCTGTTGCTGGAACGCACGAGCCAAATTTTTTATAGAAAGCAAGGGTTATATATCTCAGGGCATCTTACATTCGTAAACACGATTATTCTCCGGCGCAATCCAGGGACGAAGAACTGTTGTTGTGAAAGCGAATTTTATGCAAGGGAGATTATATTCTTTCAAGAGCAATGCGTTTCAGTATTGCATCAGTTTTCTAGTATTTTTCTAGAGGTAATCTTTTGGAACTGAAAGGGAAGCTATTGCGCTTACAGATTATTATTATTATTATTATTATTATTATTATTATTATTATTATTATTATTATTATTATTACTACTACTACTTAGTAGCTCATTCTTTCAAGTACAATACGTTTCTGTAGTTGCATCAGTCTTCTTGTATTTTTCTAGAGATAATTTTTTTGAGCTGAAAGGGAAGCTATTGTGCTTACAGATTATTATTATTATTATTATTATTGTTATTATTATTATTATTATTATTATTATTATTATTATTATTATTATTATTATTATTATTATTATTATTATTATTATTATCCAGTAGCTCATTCTTTCAAGTACAATACGTTTCTGTAGTTGCATCAGTTTTCTTGTATTTTTCTAGAGATAATTTTTTTGAACTGAAAAGGAAGCTATTGTGCTTAATATCAACATAGATTATTATTATTATTATTATTATTATTATTATTATTATTATTATTACTATTATTATTATTATTATTATTATTATTATTATTATTATTATTATTATTATTATTATTATTATTATTATTATTATTCAGCAGATGAAACCTATTCACATGAAAGAAGCCCTGACTTGAAAATCAGGCTTCCAGAGAATATTAAGGTGTTCATTAGGAAGAAGTAAGAGGAAGTAAAGGGAAATACAGAAAGAAGAGATCCCGCTTATTAAAAAAAAATTAATAAATAGAGAAATAAACAAATATATATACATTATAATATAATGGAGATTCTGTTGAATACGTGAAAGAAATCTCTTATCTTTATTGGTTTCAACAAGAATGGCCGCCGGTATTCCAGCGCAGGTTGTTTAACCATAAAACAATTTAACAGTTTAGTTAATAGTTTAACCAAAATTAATATAGGTATAACCTTTAAATATAAACGTGAATATCAGAATTAATATTCTCATGAAAGTGGGAAATGGTTCATGTTACATGTATTTTTTTCGGGGGATACGACTGACCCTGAATCTCTCATATAATAATAATAATAATAATAATAATAATAATAATAATAATAATAATAATAATAATAATAATAATAATAAAGTGAAGAAAAATGCACCGTATCTTTGGCCATCACGAAATCTCCATCTCTCTCTCTCTCTCTCTCTCTCTCTCTCTCTCTCTCTCTCTCTCTCTCTCTCTCTCTCTCTCTCTCTCTCTCTCATGGCAGAAGGTTTAGGAAAATACCTTTATATGAAATTTTAACTGTTTTTTTTTTTTTTGCAATTCTCATTTGAGATTTTTTTTTTAAATTCGATTAATACGCATTTTTAACATAAGTAGATTCTCATGCAATTGCATTTCACTATGATTATTTTCTTATCTTCATTTGTTATACTATATCTGTATTTTTTTATAAGTATCGTTCAAAATATCAACAACTTTCTGAAGTGAAACTCTTTCCTTCCAGTGTCTATGGTTTAATTTTCAAAATTCTCCATCACAAACTCAATATGATTACCACAAGATATAACAAAATAAAAATTGGTTTTCGTTTATTTTTGTTCCTACGATTTAAGTTTCCTGACATTCTGATTTTGAATTCATCCTACTATTTGATTTTCCTGACATTCTGATTTTGAATTCATCCTATGATTTGATTTTCCTGACATTCTGATTTGATTTTCCTAGCATTCTGATTTTGAATTCATCCTACGATTTGATTTTCAGGACATTCTGATTTTGAATTCATCCTACGATTTGATTTTGCTGGCAGTCTGATTTTGATTCATCCTACGATTTGATTTTCAGGACATTCTGATTTTGAATTCATCCTACGATTTGATTTTGCTGACATTCTGATTTTGAATTCATCCTATGACTTGATTTTCAGGACATTCTGATTTTGAATTCATCCTACGATTTGATTTAATTCATCCTGACATTTTCATTTTGAATTTATTCGTTTTCAGTAAGATATTTTTCACAATTACATCATATATGTGAAAAAAGCTAAAGATAATTTTTTCTGATTCTAATCAGCGTCATCACTCCACTATATTCCCTTGAAGAGGAACTAATCTCATCAGTACTAATTCCCTTATTACATCGTCAGTGAGATGAAAAAAAAAAAAAAAAAGACATCGAGAAACGACTGGATAATTTTATCAAACAAAAGACAGCAGGCGATTTTGGCTAATTACGTAAAGGAAAGTCCTTATTGAGAGGGATTATAGCACTCTCTAGCCATTTCCTTAGGATATTACGATGTGATTCTTCTACTTTTCCCTACGTGAGAGGATTAAATCATTCTTTCAGCTAGTCATTATAGATGACCCCTAATTATGGTATTCCGAAGCCAATAAGCTGAG
>JANJGK010000003.1:20436880-20459380 GCA_039081455.1 Macrobrachium rosenbergii | reverse complement strand
TTATTTGGGCCATATTTTTAACCTTACGTTTAAACTTAACGGAAGGTACGTGTTAAGAGGTAATTCTATTATATCAAAATCAGAAAAAAAATTAAAAACATTCATACAGAGACGTTTCTAAAGGTGTAATCAACAGGTATATCATGAGAGGTTTGTTCTCATTCACATATTAGGGAAGTGTGTATCTTTCGTAACAATGATTTCTAAATTTGAACAACATATGCGAAAATCTTTTCTGTTCTAAGTCTACACCAGAATAATATGAACACCCTCTTCAGTGTCAACTTCATTTCATTTTGGCTCACCCTGTATAACTTTCCTCTGTAAAACCTACAATGATTAACATTCGCCTGAAAAGCGAGTTTCACAACACCAACATTAATTGCAAGAATCTTTTAATAACTCTCGGATTCATTTCATTAAATTTATTTCATCGTTTCATGAAGAGACGGCTTGCTTGAGAGAGCAGAATTCAACAACGAGTTGATGAATACTTGTCCAAGGTGAAAGATGAATTGAAACGCGAGAAACGAAACACAGAACGCTTCAGTCACGTAAATGGTTTAAGGTTACGTTCCTTGATTAATTCTCGCTTGTCCGCACCGATTACATTCCGGGGAACCTGATCACCTAATTACTTCATAAACGGCTGATAATTATTTTCGATGGAACACGCTAATGACGTTCAAGCTTCCTGGCTAAGTGGAATCTACAATGACCTTATTTAGAGGCAAGATAAGGTAAGGATTCATAACGTGCACAAATTCTATCAGTAATTTCATATATGTATATGTGTATATATATATATATATATATATATATATATATATATATATATATATATATATATATATATACATACATATATATATGTATATATATAAATACATATATATACATATATAAATATCTGCATACATAATACATACATATATATATATATATATATATATATATATATATATATATATATATATATATATATATATATAATATATATTAACTTTATCACTTACACAATTGTTCAGTGGATTAATATAATTACTAACAGGACTCATTAAAACATTCTATGAGGACCGTTTGTCCTAGAAAGCTCGTAACTTTTCCTGAATAAATATCTCCTTAAGATACCATCTAGTTTTGATAAGGTCTTGTTAGTAATTATGTGTATATATGTGTATATATATATATATACACAGCTGTTTGATGATTAATATTTGAGGGTGTAAAGATGTCACATAAAATTAGTAAAAACTTATATAGCCTATATATATATATATATATATATATATATATATATATATATATATATATATATATATATATATATATATATATATATATTAGTGTTTACTTAACATATCTTCGTATATTAAACCAAAAATAACCCAATAACACTGTTATTTTATTATTTGGGAATAACTCACACTCAAGGGTAACAATAATATATATAAGTTTTCCTACCCTGACTATGATTCGAATCTATGACAAGGAAGAAAATAGGATGAGAGTGACTTATTGGACCATGCCTATTTTGAGAAAATCTAATAAAGCAAATGTGATAAAGAAAAATATACAGCAAATATAAGAGGTCCTGAGTGAACGCAAATAAAATAAAAGACGACACTAAACTAGCATGGAAGTAAAAAGAGTACGGGGCTAGACACGGAAGTTGCGATAATGCAGTCTACAAATCATCTTGCAATACAATGCCAAAATAAAATGACAGTCATTACGTGAATTTATGGTCAGTGTCTGAGCCTGGAACAAAAGCGTGAACACGCAACACGACAACGCGTAGATCTGTGTCTATTTTTTTTTTTTATAGCTGTCAACGTTCTTCTAAATCATGTTTTTTTTTTTTTTCCTTAAGGGAAGGTTGGAAAAATCATGTCTGGCGTTCCAGCTCGAACATGTGATGTTCATTACCTTTGTGAACAATCGTACAGCTCACTGAAACTGACAGGGAATATTTCCTAAAGAAACATGAACACGCACATAACAGTGAGACCTCAGGGCGAAGGAGAATATATTTATCTCGCTGCTAAAATGAAACTTACCCTGGCAATTCAAATGGTAGCTTTATGGTTCTTTGTTTCTAGAAGCTGATACAAGAACAATCAACTTTACCTCTCTATGGCAACTTTACCAATCTCAGAAGAGGAATTTAAAGACATTAAATTTAAGGGAGGAAGAGACACGGGTGTAGAGACTAGAAAGAATGGGAGAATGGGTACAAATGTGTTAGTCCAAAATATGAATGTGTAAAGCAGTGCGTGGGAAGAGAAAAGGAAGTGAGTATTGACAGCTCCTGGGAGACTGAAGGCTTGACAAGCCTTGTCTGAACAACGAGAAACAAGTATAAAATGCGCCGAAGTTTCTTCGGCGTAGTCGAGTTTTCTGTACAGCGGCTACAGCGTATAATCAAGGCCACCGAAAATAGATTTATCTTTCGGTGGTCTTGGTATAATGCTGTATGAACCGCAGCCTATGAACGTTAACCACAGCTAGGTGGTGGCCTATCCTATATTGTTGCCAAAAGAACGATTATGGCTAACTTTACCCTTAAACAAAATTAAAAAAAACTACTGAGGATAGAGGGCTGCAATTTGGTATGTTTGATGATTTGAGGGTGGATGACCAACTTACCAATTTGCAGCTCTCTAGCCTCAGTAGTTTTTAAGATCTGAGGGCGGACAGAAAAAGTGCGGACGGACAGACAAAGCCGGCACAATAGTTTTCTTTTACAGAAAACTAAAAGAGGATCTCTTTTTGCGGTTTGAAAAAGAGCTGGAGTACATAAAGGATATCGTCGAGTACAAAGTAAGTGAAAAAAAATAAGCTATAAATAAAAAAATTTGAGGACAATTATAGCAAGCAGTTTAAGGGGAAAAACTGTGCCTTAGGCAACTCACCAAAGAGGGGAAGATGTTCCGGGCCAATGGAGGATCTTGAAGCAATGATGAAATTGGAGTAATATGTCAGTCGTCGAGCCTTCCACGAAAGCATGCTGGCATAAACATTTCAAATGTCTGTGAAGAAGAAGAAATCAGTCTTCAGTTCTTTGACATTATCAAGCTCTATTACAAATACCATCTACGTCACAGAAGATATATCAACAAGTTATATTAACACTCAAGCATCCTCGACTACAAAAATAACTAATAGATAATGTAAGTAAGATCATAATTTTTTCTAGAATGAATAAAATATACTTCAAGCTAGTTATTCCTTATGCCTCATAAAACACATATGAATGGTTTAGGAAGAAATTTTCGAGAATCTGCCTTCATACATTCTCGAAAGACACACTGGAAAGAGGCCTGGAGAAAATAATACGATAAAATGCACGATGCATGTAAAAATACTGGCAATATGTATTCCAGTGGCAGACACATAACCCGACCAGCTGGTAACATAATGCCTATTATCGTTCCAGAAGATGTTTCTCTTATTCGTGACCAAGTGGATAAACGACACCAATTCAGTTAAAAAAAAAAAAGGCCAATATTTCTTTTGCATGGTCTTAATATATTCAAACATCTGAATTTTACGTTTCTGTATTTTCTGTGCGGTTCATTGTTTTGTGCATAATGAAACAATTATTGTAAGTTAACCAGTCCCAAACTGACAAGATATTAAGAAAACGGTTTAGCTGTTTGAATGCTAAAAATATGCTGACTTTATCTGCAGGATCTGGGATGATAGCGAAAGATATGCAATTAGTATCGTTTGCTGTTCAGGATCAGTATTTAGACGAGAGGACTGAAAAAAAAAAAAAACTGATGACTTGCATTTGTTACAATAGTTATATCTCCTAGAAAAAAATTCTATACATCTTTGAAGAACTTCACAAAGTGGAAGATTATGCAAATCTCAGATATATCCCAGTACAGAAATGATTAAAAGATACGTAAAAACAATTAAAAAATGCACCGAAGTTTCTTCGGAGCAATCGAGTTTTCTGTACAGCCGCTACAGCGTGTAATCAAGGCCATCGAAAATAGATCTATCTTTCGGTGGTCTCGGTATAATGCTGTATGAACCGCGGCCCATGAAACTTTAACCACGGCCTGTGGTGGCTTGTCTTACATCGTTGCCAGATGCACGATTATGGCTAACTTTAACCTTAAATAAAATCAAAACTACTTAGGCTAGAGGTCTGCAATTTGGTAGGTTTGATGACTGGATGGTGGATGACCAACATACAAGTTTACAGCCCTCCAGCCTCAGTGGTTTTTAAGATCTGAGGGGGACAAAAAAGTGCGGACGGACAGACAAAGCCGGCACAATAGTTTTCTTTTACAAAAAACTAAAAAACTGATACTGGGTCACAGTTTTAATGAATTTTGTCATTATCTAGAAGTTAACCATTACATTGGAAGGATACAACTTAGATCGAAAACTTATGCTGTGAAAAGTGATGGTGATCTAAAACATGGCAGAGAAGAGTAAGTCCCGACCATATGAGAGTTATTTAAACCTTCGAAGTTTGATGACATAAGGCCTATCTTTCTTCATACTTACGTAGGAACCACAGTACGCGCAGATGTGTGTGTGTATAATACACACACACACACACACACACACACACACACACACACACACACATATATATATATATATATATATATATATATATATATATAATATATATATATATATATATATATATATATATATATATATATATATATATATATATATATAAGTTCACTGTGGCATGATTTTATCAGTAACCACCCGTAATTTCTGATTCCATCTTCGTGCGCATTAGGTACACTGATTCTCTTGTTATTATGATTCCTTTCCACGTAACGTGAAAAGTAATGACGAAATGGTAATATCTTTTGCTTGTAAACACCTTGCAAGAAAGAAATATTGAACCACTCATGACCTAACGGCTCTCTGTAAATGAAAAACGATATACCTTTGGAACCAAAACATCAATGTTACTTGGCATTGATGACCTTAAGAAAATTTAAGAAAAACCAAAGAAATAGAAGTTACGTTGACTAATAGCTCGGAGATCTAACGGACATTTATATCCCTTTTAAAGTTTACCCACTTGCTTAAGAGACCCATTATTGCATGAAACACAGGCGGCAAAAGGCCAGTGGCAGCTGGTAACATGAGTAATGGCCTACCCATTCTGGAATGGAATGGAATATAGAGTTTAGGCCAAAGGCCAAGCACTGTGACCTATGAGGTCATTCAGCGCTGGAAAGAAAATTGAGAGTACATAGGTCTGGAAGGTGTAACAGGAGGAAAACCTCGCAGTTGCACAATTCAATAGTTGTTAGCAGACGGTGTACAGCAAGAGGGAAGAAAGATATGAAAGGAGATACAGTAAAATGAATGAAAGGGGTTGCAGTTGATTGCCGAAGGGACGCTGCAAAAACCCTTTAAGTAATGCCTACAGCGCACCTCGTGAGGTGCACTGACGGCATTACCCCCATAGGGGGCCTTCCCATTCTGTATAGTCAGTTCGCCTTCTGCCTTTAATTTTGAAAGCAGCGTCTGCCTGGACCGCTATTTGTTTCCAGGTCCTAACATGGTAGCGACAATTATCGTAGATTTAAATATAAGAATTAATGAAATATGGTGGACAGTAGCAGACACCGGCTTTAATTATATACTGTGTTTATTCTAATTTTCTAAGAACTTGCCTTTGTTCTTCAGTAGATTAACTTACCAATCCAAACTTCGTGGAGCAAGTTAAAAATTCTACCACTTCACATTCACCTCATGAGTTTGAAGTGTTACTTAGTAATTCACCCAAAGTACAAAGGAACTCGTTAGCATAATTACAGAAATTGCAGCGCAAAATATATGTCAGAGAGGTTGCTATGATCCTCAATGCCATTAAAACACACAAACACACATTGCATATATATATATATATATATATATATATATATATATATATATATATATATATATATATATATGTGTGTGTGTGTGTGTGTGTGTGTGTGTGTGTATATGTAGATAGATAGATAGATAGAAATAATCAACACACAATCACGTGTGGAACATAAATAAATTTCTGACTCCCATCAGGATCGAACCCAGGTCTTTCAATTGAAAGAAAAGCCCGCTGCCAACCATGCAGCGGTCTCGTCTTTCAACTAAAAGACCTGGGTTCGACCCTGATGTGAGTAAAAAAAAAAAAAAAAAAAAAAAAATATATATATATATATATATATATATATATATATATATATATATATATATATATATATATATATATATATATATATATATACTGTATATACTTATAAACTGTATATATACATATATATATATACATATATAATACCATTCATCATATAAACACATAAAAATGCAATTTACTTCCAGCCTTGCAACTGAAACCGCACCCACTAATGAACGCGCGCGCGCGCGCACACTTCGTTAAAAACGACACACCTTCCATGTCCAAAAAAAAAAAAAAGAAAACATTCACAAATGCAAGGAGATCACTTCATCTCCATTGTTCCCATTCCCCTGGAAACCACAAGTGGATAATGAACGTGTAATTCAGAAACTCATATCCCTCAAACAATAGAACCGGATCGTTTGGAAGACGATCCAAAGCTAAGTGCGATCTATTAAGACCTGTCATTCATTGTCTGAGATCGTTGTCTAATGAATATCTTATTGACAGAATGTCACTCATCAGCTTCCTGCTGCTGTGTCCTCCTCAGTTCCTTTGTTATGCGATTCGTCTCTCTCATTTTATTTCAACGGGATAAGATTTTTCTCTTCAGAGAGGGTTTAATTAGGCAATTACGGGAAGTTTTAGCCGGTCTGGTTTATTTTTTTCTTATTAAAACGTAAATATTTGCAGAGAACTGGTAACATTATCCAAATTCACGCACGCTAAAATTTCAACCAAACTTTTACCACAGAAATAGGACAGAAATAACTCAGCGAGCATCGATTAATTACTTAGCATTGTTCATTATTTTTTTTAAATGTCATACTCCTATTCAATGGTTGCCAAAATACTGACCATTGCTTCAAAGCAGCTATTTTCTGACCACAAAAAAAAAAAACAAGTAAAAAATGCGACGAAGAATAGAGTTTATGTACATCGCCCAAATCAAGGCCATCGAAAATTGATTTATCTTTCGGTGGTCTCGGTATAATGCTGTATAAGCCGCTGCCCATGAAACTTCAACTACGGACCTGTGGTGGCGTAATCTATATCGTTGCCAGAAGCACGATCATGGCTAACTTTAACCTTAAAATAAAAACTACTGAGGGCAGAGGCTGCAATTTGGCATATTTGATGACTGGAGGGTGGATGATCAACATACCAATTTGCAGCCCTCTAGCCTCAGTAGTTTTTAAGATCTGACGGCGGACAGAAAAAGTGCGGACAGAAAAAAGTGCGGACGGACAGACAAAGCCGGCGCAATATTTTTATTTTACAGAAAACTAAAAACAGTTTAGCTAATCACTTCCAAGACATCATGTCCATTGAAAGTTCAGTAACAACTCGTTAATATTGATTTTTGCTGCAATCAAGATCATAAATTATTGTTTTCCTTAAATTATTAAAGATGACAAAACGAATTCTCTTTAAGATTCAACTTAAAAAAATATATCAAAAGAATTTTCCCATGAATTTCATGGTATTACTTTCCAAAGAAGTTCTACCATACCATACCCAGTGTTTATGTGTATATATATATATATATATATATATATATATATATATATATATACATATATATATATATATACATATATATATATATAATATATATATATATATATATATATATATATATATATATATATATATATATATATATATATAAAATGTCACCGTCCCAAAAGCAGACATTTGGAATTTCATGAATTTAAAAGAAAATCATGAAGGTTGTCACGCCGGCACTCCTGTAATTTATATATATATATATATATATATATATATATATATATATATATATATATATATATATATATATATATATATATATATATATATAGTATATATATATATATATATATATATATATATATATATATATATATATATATATATATATATAAAATGTCACCGTCCCAAAAGCAGACATTTGGAATTTCATGAATTTAAAAGAAAATCATGAAGGTTGTCACGCCGGCACTCCTGTAATTTATGATACGTTAGCTATTATTGATTAATAAAAGCTACACTAAAGTTTTACGTCTGGAAACTGTGTCATATGAGATTCCATCAGCGTAATTGGTTTTCTATTCTGTAAATAATTGCATGGAAATTCATTGTCTTTTAATGCTCAATTTACCTTTACTGTTTGGTATAGTTAAAACAATTTAACTTTCCTTCGACGAATCAATAAGTATGTGATGATTTTGTACATTATGCATTAATAAAAATGGTATTATTTGCATAATGAAAATTCACAATTATAAAGTAAAACATATTACTAAGTAAAATAAACAAGCAAAGACTTTTGAACACCTGAACGGTGTTCCTTATCAGTGTCCACGTTAACACTGATGAGGAAGGTGTTCGAATGTCTTCGTTTATTTTACATTGTAATGTATCTACTATACAATTGTGGATTTTCATTACACAGATTGTATTTCACGAGAGTGTGAATTTCTTAGCAATGGTATTATTTTGTTTATTATTTCTATACACGGGACAAAGTACGGTAACCTTTCACTGGAAACTGCCTAGCAGAAAATAAGAAATGAGACCCTTTTTTTTTTGTCTTGTAGTTTAACAGCAAGGAGAATTAATGACCTGCATCGGAGCTTATTTTGAGCACAACATGAAATTGAAGAAGTTTGATCATTAAGGCTTAGGGGTAAAAAGGTTCCAAAGCCTAGTTACTGTCTGATTAAATTCCCGATACTTGAGAACCTGTTACAATAAAATCAGAAATAAAATTAATTTAGCCCCCGTGATTTTCAGTATGATTTTTAGTTTTCTGTAAAAGAAAATCATTGTGCCGGCTTTGTCTGTCCGTCCGCACTTAGTCTGTCCGCCCTCAGATCTTAAAAACTACTGAGGATACATATATACGAGATCTATTTTCGGTGGCCTTGATTATACGCTGTGCAGAAAACTCGATTGCGCCGAAGAAACTTCGGCGCAATTTTTACTTGATTAATTCCGGAATCAGTTTGCCCGCAAGAAATCTATTTTGTGATTTGCGAAGAAAGTATTTACTGAGCTGCAAGGTATACGAGGAATGGAAGAATAACATCATGCACGTGGCAGATAGGAAAGGTTTGCAGGTACGTAGATAAAAAAAAGGCGGGGTGGGAGACGGAATAACCATTTAGAAAATTCACGTGTACCTTCAATTAGGAATTTATTGTGGTACTGTCATGAAATACTGCGTACCTGCAGGAAACATACGCATCACGTTAAATTACATTAGATGGCCAACGTCAAATAACTGTCATTACATCAATTTATGTTCGCTATCTGATCTTACAACAAAGGACTAAACACGCGACCGTTCAGTAACTGTGTCATTTCATTTTCTTTCGAAATTCGTAGTTAAATTAAGTCACTTTCCTCAGCAATGCCTGGTGGAAAGGGTCGCGCGTTTCAATTCAATACATGTTGCTTTGTCTAAGTTCTGTTCACATATTACACTGAAAGAATTCTAAGTAAATTGCTTTGTCCGTGCTTGGAAAATTAACTGAAACTGACAAAGGTTATTTTCTTTAGGAAATCTTAAAACAAAATCCGAGTCAGTATATTTAATTTCCCATGTTTTAGTTTTCTGTCAAAGAAAACTACTGTGACGGCTTTGCCTGTCCGTCCGCACTTTTTCTGTCCGCCATCGGGTCTTAAAAACTACTGGGGCTAGAGGGCTGCAAATTGGTATGTTGATCATCTACCCTCCAATCATCAAACATACCAAATTGCAGCCCTCCAGCCTCAGTAGTTTTTATTTTATTTAAGGTTAAATTTAGCCATAATTGTGCGTCTGGCAACGATATAGGATACGCCAACACCGTGACGTGGTTAAAGTTTCATGGGTCAGGATCATACAGCATTATACCGAGACCACCGAAAGATATTTCTATTTTCGGTGGCAGATGATACGCTGTAGCGGCTGTACATAAAACTCGATTGCGCCGAAGAAACTTCGGCTCATTTTTTACTTGTTTTTATTAGAAGACATCTTTACATTATAGCGATGGCAACCATATCAACGAGCGGAGATGTGATATAAAAAACTAATACGGTTTTACGTTTATTCAAAGAAACATGCATCATAGTGAATCAGACACTTATCTTAAAGAAATCTCTCTTTCTCTCTCTCTCTCTCTCTCTCTCTCTCTCTCTCTCTCAGATTCTCTTATTCTCTCACACGATTCTGAAGATGCTCCAGGGAAAGATGTGGTGAGTAAATAAGTCATAAATCTCTAAATCTGGGCAATAAATCTTCCTGAGTCAGAACGCTGGAGTCTAACAGCAAGATTTGACACTTATATTTTTGAGACAATTGTTATCTTTGGCCTGCTAGGAGAGCGTGGCTTTTGTTTATTTATACTTTTATTTATCTATTCATTTATTTATCTATCTATTTACCTATTTATCTATATATTTATTCATTGATTTATTTATTCATCTGTTTACCTGTTTATCTTGTTGTCTATTCATATATTTTTTTTATTTGTCTATTTATTGATTGATTGACTAATTTATTTATTTATTTATTTAGTTATCTATCTATCTATTTATTAAATTTTTTGTGATTTGGGGATGGATGACTAGGTTGCTTTTATGCGGGTCTAAGCCCTGTGTGCGTGTGTGTGTGTTTTATATTTACTACGTTCCCTAATTGATTAATCTCTCCCTGGAGTCAGTAAACTGTCCTTGTGAAAACTGCTTTAATAATTTTAAATAAAATCTTATTCAGTTGCGTTAATTATCTATCTATTCAAAATAATGCCGGAAATGGGACTAAATTTACCGGATTACATCTTGAAAACTTAACTGATGTTTCTTCTTGGAAACTACACAAATACATACAGTACATATGTATATATATACATATATATTATATATAAAAATATACATTATATATATATATATATATATATATATATATATATATATATATATATATATATATATATATATATATATATATATATATATATATATATATATATATATATATATATATATATATATATATATATATATACATATATACATACATATACATATATATGAAAAATATTTAATTTTTCTCTTACTTTTGCATTTTGAAATGATAGTTCCGCAGCACGATTAAAATATTCCTTATTGATAATTTCTCAGGCTGCAATAGTTTATTGGTCAATCGGATAAGGTTACTTAGCGATATTAAAATTAAACTTACTGATAATTTTTTACGCTGCAATAATTTATTGGCCAATGGGATATGGGAATTTGTAGGTTAAGTATACCTGGGTTTAACCAGACCACTGAGCTGATTAACAGCTCTCCTAGGGCTGGCCCGAAGGATTAGATTTATTTTACGTGGCTAAGAACCAATTGGTTACCTAGCAAAGGGACCTACAGCTTATTGTGGAATCCGAACCACATTATAGCGAGAAATGAATTTCTATCACCAGAAATAAATTCCTCTTATTCTTCATTGGCCGGTCGGAGATTCGAACTCGCGGCCAGCTAGCTGAGAACGGAACCCACTCTCCCAACGAGGAACTAAAGGGGAATTTGTAGGAATGAAATAAGGCCAAAGTTGCATAAAGCACAGAAACATATATAAAGCAAAGATGACACTCGCACTCCAGCGAACGCTGGCAAAGATAATATAATCTCACAAATAGCATATATATATGACAGGACCTAATGGTTCTCTCCGGCGTTCTGCCTGGGGCCGAATTATAACCCTGACTGGGCTACTTAACGGGTCTTTGACGTCACACTATCTCGGATCGCCTACGAGAATCGGGAAGAGTGACCATTTGTTCTACGAGGTAAAACGTCAACTCTAAATTATCTTGTCATCGAGTTCGTTCAAGGACATAACACAGGAAGGAAACGTTAGGGATTTTGTTTCTCATCTGCAACACTTAATTGTTTTAAATATTGAGAATTTTTTACTATCAAAAATTATCTTGCTTGATGAATGAGACTTAAAACCATAGCTCTCTGGTTAGAAATTGATTTGCAGGTTGATTGTTATTCCTGTTTTTATCTCTCTCTCTCTCTCTCTCTCTCTCTCTCTCTCTCTCTCTCTCTCTCTCTCTCTCTCTCTCTCTCTCTCTCTCTCTCTCCTTTTCACAGCCAGAAAACTTTTAGTCGGTAGCATCGTAAAACCCAAAACGATTCTTGTTATTAAGTTGGAGCCAAATTTCTGTTGACTATAAAACAAAATGTTGCCAAAAAAAAAATATCGACCGCTCTAGCAACGCTTACTTTCTCATATCGATCATTTTCCCTAACATTACATTCACTGCTGCGTTTTCTGGCTTCATTTTTCTTAGCAATTACTGTCTTTATCTACAATTCTTTTGCTTTTTATTTTAATCGGCGTTCACCCTAAGATTTGGAAATGTCCCCTCTTAAAAATCCATTGCAGTTACAAACCTTCTTGCCATATACCCTTCCTTCCTTGCTGACAAACTTTTTCTACATTCTAAACTATTTCTTTAACATACATTTGCTAAAGTAATCACTGTTTTTATAAGAGTTATTCTTTAAACTGTTATTGCAAATTCCATAATGCGGATTCCCCGCATTTTCCCGAGATGTAACCGAGTACGGGACCTTTCCCTGAAAAAAGTGGGACGGGTTATCTTAAAAACTAACCAGTGAATTTTCTTGAAAATAATCTCATTATGTGTCCCACACCCAAATTCTTGTAAAGGTTTAGATCTAACCTAACCTAACCTAACCTTTCCTAACCTAGGGGCATGGCAAAAAAACCGGGGCTGGTGCAATACTAGCATACCTCTCAGGAATCTGCGTCCGGTTACTCTGAAACCAACGGCACAAGAGAAAGCATCTCAAACAACGAAAAATAACACCAAAATATTTTCACAATACACATTATGGCACAGAAGAACCACGAGGAAAGGCAAAATGAGCATAATTCAAAAAAGATATTGTCTTCAGCATGGAAATACCAAGGGTATGAAAAATGACTTACGGAATGATAACCATCGCGTTGCCAGCTTCCTCGCCAAGTGAATTTATTGACATAATTCTCATATTTATCTTCCCTTTTATCGCAGATTGGTATTCCTGGCCTCTTTCCCACCATTCATTCTACAATGCATAAAGGAGAAGGCTTTAAAAATTCAACCGGAATCACACAGTTATTTAACATGAGGCGTAAAGGATGACACTCCTTTGCAAAATTGAGTTCGCGTTTTCTTTGTGCTACATATCCACTCGACAGATTTGACAGAGCAGAATAATGCAATGTTATAATGCAAGGTAGGTGAGGTTAGCTACAAAGTAGAAGCAGTTGGACGTGGTGTTTGAGTATCACTCTGAAAGAACCTGTGTAAAAGTGTTACGTGGTTTTATGAGCTTGTATGTCGACACCTAAGATTGACTTCTGATGTTGACAGGCACAAACGTACACACACACACACACACACACACACACACACACACACACACACACACATATATATATATATATATATATATATATATATATAAATATATACATATAAACATATATATATATAATATATATATATATATATATATATATATATATATATATATATATATATATATATATATATATATATATATATATATATATATATACACATAAATCAACATTCTATCTTAGATGCAAACATACAAACTCATAAAACCACGAAGCGCATTTCTACAGGTTCTCTCAGACTAACGCTCAAATACCACGTCCAACCGTTTCAACTTGGTATGTAACAACCTTAATCGTACCTTGAATTATTCTGCTCTGTCAAATCTCTCGAGCGGAAATGTAGCACAAAGAAAACGGAAGCTCAATTCTTAATAGCGAATGTCATCCTTTACGCCTCATGTAAAATAACCGCCTGATTCCGCACGAATTTTTAACAGCTTCCTCCTTTATTCATTGCGGAATGAGTGGTGGGAAAGGGGCCAGAAATACCCCTTTGCAATAAAAGGGACGATAAACAGCAGAATTATGTCCGTAAGTTCACTTGGCAAGGGCGCTGAATTCAGTCAGCTGGCAACGGAAGAGTCGTTATTCTATAAGATATTTTTCATACCCGAAGTATTTCTATGCTGACGAAATTGTCTTTCCGAATGATGCTCGTTTTGCTTTTCGTTGTGGTCCTTATGTGCTATAAAGTGTTGTGATGGTTTTTAGTTTTCTGTAAAATGAAGCTACTGAGATGGCTTTTCGTCTGTCCGTCCGCCCTCAGATATTAAAAACTACTGAGGCTAGAGGGCTGCAAATTGGTATGTCGATCATCAATCCTCCGATCATCAAACATACCAAATTACAGCCCTCTAGCTTCAATAGTTTTTATTTTATTTAAGGTTAAATTTAACCAGATCGTGCGTCTGGCACCTCTATAGGTGTCAACGACACAGACCTCCACCCGGCTATGGCTGAAAGCTTTATAGGCCGTGGCTGAGAGTTTCGTACATCAGAAAACTCGATCACGCCGAAGAAACTGAAATGGATATATATATATATATATATATATATATATATATATATATATACATATATATATATACATATATATATATATATATATATATATATATATATATATATATATATATATATATATATAGGCAGGAGAAGGGCGCAGGAACACATACAGAACCAGTACATACATTTATTCGTCTACGCGTTTCTTGACCCGTGGTCACATCATCAGGACATCATCTACAGTTATAAATTAAAAAGGGACATTCAGCATAAATAGTTAAAAGTAAATATACACAAAACATAAAAAAACTTAAAATAGAAAATCAGTTGAACTTGAACAATCGCACTTAAATACATTTACACATTAAAGAACCAGTAAAAGAAAACTTAAAATGTAAACTTAAAATGAACTTAATAAAAACTGAGCTTAATAAAAAGGAACTTAAAAATAAACTCAAAAGGTAGAGCAGAAGGCGCACCTCTCAGGATGAAAGAGGAAAACACACTAAAAGAAAACAGCACAAAAACAGGAGGGGGAGGAGGCGGACAAATGTAAACAAACAATCGCATCATGCTATGAATAGGGGAACAGCCGATGATTGGCAATTTAGCGCCGGTACAATTCTTTTGATGTTGAGACTCTCCAAGAGAAGCAGTTCTCCAGGTTCCTTAGCTTGGCCAATTATTCTAAAGTTGTTGTATTTTATTGGCGTCTTGCAACCTCTAGCGTGGGATCTTATATTCGAAAGTTCGGGATTAGACAATCTGCAACCCGTACGATAACTCACGCCCATGTGAGAATCGGCCCTGACCTTGAGGAGACGCCGAGTCGAACCAACGTAATTCCCGGAACTACATCCGGGGCACTTATACTCATATACGATGCCCGACGTCATCAAGGGACAGAGCCGATCCTTGAAGGGAAACAAAGAACCAATGGTTTTAGGATTTTTTGTTATTAATTTAATGTCAAGAGCACCAATATGTTTTTGAATAATTTTAGAAAGCTCCTTAGAAAAATTTAGATTGTTAGGTAAAAAACAGAGGCTTGCATATATAGTAAGTTTAGGTACATTGCATTTAGGCATTAAGGGTGCAAGTTTTTTATCAAGAACCTTTCTAATAACCTTAAATACTAAACGGGCAGGGAAACAGTTGTTATGAAAGTACTGCTTAAGGAAGAATACTGGCTTTCTTTTCATTCTGAAATTCTTTAGAATAATTGGCCAAGCTAAGGAACCTGGAGAACTGCTTCTCTTGGAGAGTCTCAACATCAAAAGAATTGTACCGGCGCTAAATTGCCAATCATCGGCTGTTCCCCTATTCATAGCATGATGCGATTGTTTGTTTACATTTGTCCGCCTCCTCCTCCTCCTGTTTTTGTGCTGTTTTCTTTTAGTGTGTTTTCCTCTTTCATCCTGAGAGGTGCGCCTTCTGCTCTACCTTTTGAGTTTATTTTTAAGTTCCTTTTTATTAAGCTCAGTTTTTATTAAGTTCATTTTAAGTTTACATTTTAAGTTTTCTTTTACTGGTTCTTTAATGTGTAAATGTATTTAAGTGCGATTGTTCAAGTTCAACTGATTTTCTATTTTAAGTTTTTTTATGTTTTGTGTATATTTACTTTTAACTATTTATGCTGAATGTCCCTTTTTAATTTATAACTGTAGATGATGTCCTGATGATGTGACCACGGGTCAAGAAACGCGTAGACGAATAAATGTATGTACTGGTTCTGTATGTGTTCCTGCGCCCTTCTCCTGCCTACTATAGTGCCCTCCGATGTGTGGATTATATATATATATATATATACATATATAAATATACTGTATATATATACACATTTATTTATTTATTATAGTTTGTGTGTTAGAAATATCCAAAATACAGCCATCAGAGATTAAATCTTAACACGTCATTTAATTTGCGATTAACTCGACCTGGATTACTTATTAATGTCGTTATTAATCTACTTTTCATGAGTTTAATATCAATGATATTATAATTATTATTATTATACCAGGGCACTCGTTTTTATGTCCACGTTATTTTTCTTCTGGGGCAAGCTACTACGAGCATCTGACCGTTAAAATTGTATAATTCTAGAAAATAAAATGCTTGGAAGTCGGCAAATTACAATTCTGTGTGAGTGTGTATGTGTGTGTGTGTGTGTGTGGGTGGGTATATTTTCGGTGTCCAGAACGCCTTATCAGTAGTATACAAGTTTCTCAAGACAATTGTTGTACACACTGCTAATACCAACAGTTCTCCTCCTTGCACTCGCCCCCTCCCCCCTTCCGGCTCTCTCTCTCTCTCTCTCTCTCTCTCTCTCTCTCTCTCTCTCTCTCTCTCTCTCTCTCTCTCTCAGATGCACCAAAAAGCAAGCACAAGTCACGCTACAATTACAAACATCGGATATATGACTTCATTATATTCAGTTTACTTTCAGTAACTTACCATCATCCTCATACCCATTCAAAATGAAATTATCCCGCAGCACAGTGGATGGTCCATCTTAGCTAATGGCACCATAATCTCTCTGTCTGTCTGTCTGTCTGTCTCTCTCTCTCTCTCGGGATATACTTACAAACCAGGAAATACGAAATCTTTGACAGTGCAGAATAATTCAAGGTACAACTAAGGTAGCTACAAACAAGAAACAGTTGGACGGGGTATGATTAGGTTGGGTATGCAGTTGCCCAGTACCCATAATTGAGTATGCCTTCCCTTAACCTGGTTTAGATTTACAAATGTTTTCTGGATGTGAGAAAGCTTATGCTAAAAGCGCTTGTCAATAGTGATTAAGAATAGTAAAGTAGTATGATAATCCATGCAGAGTTAACGAACTCTTACTGTACAGTGCAGAGTAAAAAGCTACATAACCTTTCCTACCCCTCTCGAGATTACGCCAGAAAAGTGTACACTACAGGGAAATCTGCACTCTCTAAGGTTTCCATAAAGCGGTGATATATTAAATCTAGCGAGACTGCTGGGCAGTTTGTTTGTGCTAGAACGTATTTCATGAGGAAAAATCCGTTTAAAAGTGTGTTTTTTTTATGTAAAAGGACGAAGTTCAGTGGTAATACATGCATATTTGAACAAATACTCCTAGTGCATGTGCATTCAGTATATATATATATATATATATATATATATATATATATATATATATATATATATATATATATATATATTGTATAAACTACTTGGGCATCATTGGCAGCAAAATTTTCAAAATAAACACTTTATTAAAAGTAACTGACTATTTAACATTAATTTTCACCTCAAACTCAAGAATATCTTGAAAGTGTGGCCTATTTATCGGATATCAATAAAAGTCTGTGGTCGTATACGGAGTTTGCACGATTCAAATATGATTAAAACATAATGTTGTACTTGCCGTGTTTGTACTGGTGGTTCCTCGCTGTTTATTACATCCAGTCTTGAAGTGCTGAGCTTCTAAGCATTATTTTTTCCGTCCGCACTTTTTTGTCCGCCCTCAGGTCTTAAAAACTACCGAGGCTAGAGGACTGCAAATTGGTCTATTGATCATCCATCCTCCAATCATCAAATACACCAAACTGCAGCCCTCTAGCCTCAGTAGTTTGATTTTAGTTATGGTTAAAGTTAGCCATAATCGTGCGTCTGGCAACGACATAGGCCAGGCCACGACTGGGCCGTGGTTAAAGTTTCATGGGCCGCTGCTCATACAGCATTATACCGAGACCACCGAAAGGTAGCTCTGTTGTCGGTGGCCTTGATTATACGATGTACAGAAAACTCGACTGCGCCGAAGAAACATCGGCATATCTAATTACTTCTTTTTTTCACTCTCTCTTGCTTCCCAGTTCATTTGAAAACGCGGATTGTGCCAACATCTCGTGATATCAAAATCAGGGGCTATTAGTAACTGCTATTTCTTTTATAGCACTTGCTTTCCTTCCATTAGATCGGTATTCATTTAATGACACATTCCACAGTTCGGGGAACCTTTCATGTCGATGTATTAAAAGCACTGTTTGATCGTAACTCCAAGTGTATTTTTCACTGAATGACATCTCAAAGGCTTTACTCAAGCCGGACGGAACAAAACTATTTGAATTTACTAACCCCAACACGGCAGTATCGGAGAGAGCTTAGAACCACGTGTTCACACTGAAGCACTAGTTAGACCAAAACTAGCTAGACTAACTTAGCGAGAGCCGAGAGTGGTAATTCTGGACAAAACTATTTGAATTTACTAATCCACACACGGCAGTATCGGAGAGAGCTTAGAACCATGCGTTCACACTGGAGCACTAGTTAGACCAAAACAACCTTTGCGAGAGCTGAGAGCAGTAATTCTAGTTATAGCGGAAATCTAGCTATAGAAGGCTGACAGAGTACACGTACCATAAGAAATCTCAAATCCTACTAAACATCCCATTTATAAATGTTAAGAGATATCTCATATCCGCTTGTTCTCTCTTTATATCAGTGGAATAGTAATGGATAACTAATGTTGGTTTTGCTGATACGTGTCCATTATTATTTTTGTAGCGCTATATGCAAGGAAATTCAGGAGCAAAGGTTGGTAGCGCTAAAGACGAGGGCATTGCGAAGAACAGGTCGGTAGCGCTAACTGAAGGGCGTTTAGAAGCAGAGGTTTATAGCGCTAGAGTCAAGAGAATTTCGAAGCATAGGTTGGTAGCGCTAACTACAGGGGCATTAAGAAGCGAAGGTCTGTAGCACTAGAGACAAGAACACTTATAAGCAATGGTTGGTAGCGCTGGAGTCAAGAGTATTCCGAAGCAAAGTCTGGTAGCGCCAAAGAAGACAAGGGCATTCCGAAGCAAAGGTTTAGCGCCAGAGACAAGAGCATTCCGAAGCAAAGGTTTGTAGGGTTAGGAACCAGTGCATTTACAAGTAATGGAGTTCCCTCCGTTTTGTGACATGAAATGATTCGGCACTTTTCTTTTGGTTTTCTTTATTTCTCTTGACACTTTCCTCTTGTTTTTCTGTCTGTTTATAGTTATCTGTAAAAGAAAACTATTGTGCCGGCTTTGTCTGTCCGTCCGCCCTCAGATCTTAAAAAACTACTGAGGCCTGAGGGCTGCAAATTGGTACGTTGATCATCCACCCTCCAGTCATCAAAAATACCAAATTGCAGCCCTCTAACATCAGTAGTTTTTATTTTACTTAAGGTTAAATTTAGCCATAATCGTGCATCTGGCAACGATACAGGACAGGCCACCGAAAGATAGATCTATTTTCGGTGGCCTTGATTATACGATGTACAGAAAACTCGACTGCATTTGTTACTTGTTTATTTTAGTGCGTGTTTCTGGTCAAAATAAGGAAACGGGAAATATCTTCTAACACAAATAAAATGGTAATATAATTTAAGACAACAAAGAAGCCGTTACTGAACGTGTTAATAACACTCAAACCCCAGTCAGCATTGTTTGACCATCGCTATAATATTCTGACTTATGGACATAAGGTCGAAAACATGAGGTGTATAACAGGGATGATCAACCATCGAGACATCCTAAAAAAGACACATCAAAATTCACAAAGAAATCCTTGTTTAATTTACGAGACAGGGAATTCGTGGAATTATTTGGGGAGAATTATATTCTCATATTTACATGTGAAAAGATTTGCTATTTCTTATGAATATTTTGGGAGCGGTGATTATATTTATCTTCAAACAAGAATTACATGCCATTTATTGACATCCCAAATATGAGCAAGGAACCGGTGCTCAAAAATAGGGTCTCCTCTCTTGTTAAATTTGAATCAAAGTTGTGTTGCTGGAGATTAAATTCCGAGAGAGAGAGAGAGAGAGAGAGAGAGAGAGAGAGAGAGAGAGAGAGAGAGAGAGAGAGAGAGAGAGAGATTTAAACGGGGTGTTACTGAAAAGGGTAAATATGTAAGGGAATGGTGTAGCGAATTGTAATGAGCATAAAAGTGCTTTGCCTGATAGGTGAAAAACGGAAAAAAAAAATTAAAAAGTTTTATCGTCATATATTAAAATTAACGCAGGCAATAAAAAGTTAATCGTGAGTCCTAATTTTTAAACTTCATTTTTAAAATTCACTTTTTAAACTTCATTTCTTTAAAAATTCATTTTTCAACTTCAATTTTCTGTATTTCTTAACTTAATTTTTTTCATTCTTCATTTTTTAGACCAGGTTTTTTAAGCTTAATAATTTAAAAATATTGTTTACAGTTTTTAAAAATATTTTTTAACTTCATTTTTAACTTGATTTTTTAAACTTCAGTTTTTAAAAAATTTTCTTAAACTTCCTTTTTTATACTATGATTTTTTAGTACAATTTTTGAAATCGTTTTTTAAACATCAGTTTTTTAAACAATTTTTTTAAACTTAATTTTTCAAAGTTGTTTTTTTAAACTTCACGTTTTTTTAACTCCATTTTTTAAACTTAATTTTTTTTCAACGTCAACAGAAATGTATTGCAATTCAGGTCTTCCAATTGACTTCCAAGAAAAATGACTACTATTTTCCTTTAGGTAATAAGTTATCTGTGAAAAAAAAGAAGGTATAGCTCGGCGATAATAAAAACTGATACTTAACAATACGAAGCAGTATTAAGACCTAACAAATATGCTTTCTTTATAAGAGTAATTCTAAAAGAAAAGAACCTCACAAATACTGTGAGTTACAGGTAAATAAAATACGAGAAACATCCAGAAATATTTTAGTGAAGCTTGAGGAATAAATATTTAATCTCCAAAATGGAAAACCACTGACCGGATTTATTGACACTTCGGAATTCCAGTATATTGGAGAATTTCTTTAAATATTTAGCAAGACAATCTCTATTCTTATATTATTCACCAGGTTTAAGGATAGGAAATTTTGAAATATCCCTCATAACATTTCCATCACGTACAAAATGACATTCTTCGTTGTCTTCACGGGACCTAATTCGTTCTGGCAAAAATTTCTAATTTGGAGTTTGTTAATGAATACCAAGTAATCATTAGTAATTATGTTTAGTAATGTATTACTGTCATGTAGGCCTTTTCATCTTAATTTTCCAGGCAATTCGGGATCATCTAACGCCGAAATTCATATGGTTCTAGTTTTGTATTAGTTAGCTAAGCATTTTCACCATGACTGAATTTTATTATTTTTTTAACGCAAGTAACAAAAGTCATCATGACTGAAATTCATTTTTTTAAACATAAGTAACAAAAGAATCCCTACACCGATATTTTCTGTTTCTACCCTATATGCCACACAGATCATCTGTAGGGGTATCCGTTCAGCAGAATCAATGCCACTGTATCGCAGACTATGTTTGTATGTTAATATAACTCTTATTAATTCATCAAAATGTTTACAAAAACTCCAGGTTTAACACGAGGAAAATTGAGTTTTTGCTCAAAAAGGCCAACGCTGAGAATATGACATTCTTTCCTGAAGAATAATCACTTTCATCTCAAATTCTGTAAAACATTGGGAGTTAAAGGAAAAATCCCTGTCTTTCATCTCATAATTTCCTCGGCGCTATTTATTATTCCAAGGCGTAGTATAAAACTCCATCTAGACCATTCTCCTCAAGCGTTCTTTACGCGCTCGTGAAATGATGATCCCTCGTCGCTTGTGTTGAATTAAATTCTTTCTACAACAAAGTCTTAAAAGTTATCTCGGCAGCTTTCATCTGCATATTTTGTGCTTTGTGTACAGAGTTGTTTCCAGGAAGATTTTGTCCCAGTAATATGGTTTCTTCAGCAACGCGTTCATAAATTTCTTCTTACCATTATTTTCCACGGCATGTACTGCTTGCTCTCTCTCTCTCTCTCTCTCTCTCTCTCTCTCTCTCTCTCTCTCTCTCTCTCTCTCTCTCTCTCTCTCGAA
>JANJGK010000003.1:20422264-20429764 GCA_039081455.1 Macrobrachium rosenbergii | reverse complement strand
GGAGAAGAGGAAAGGAAATATTAAAAAAAAGGCGGAAGACCACAACATGGAAAAAAGGATATGAAGAAAGGAACGGTAATTAAAGGATTACGAAGATAATCAAAGGGTTACATCTAAAGGAGACTACAAACTTTTCCTTTGAAGGAATTAAGCTGAATTAAAGAACCTTTCTATATTCAATGCAAGACCTTTTATATATATATATATATATATATATATATATATATATATATATATATATATAAATATATATATATATATATATATATATATATATATATATATATATATATATATATCAAGCAGCTTCCTCAGATCAGACACAAACGAACAATGAGCTTTCAATAATTATGATTCATCTCATTAGTATAACAAGGCTACACACAGGCCTATGTCACAAACTGTTCAAATCACGAGATTTCTTATCATCCAATTTGTGTTTTATGTTCAGTTTTACTGCATGCATATAAAAATTATTTTATTATGCTACTAAAGTAATAATAAGATGGTTCCTGTTGGCAGGTCAGTATCCAGTGGTCCACACCATCTGCAAAGTGAACAGAACAGAACTGTTTCTAGCAATGTTGAAATTACAGAAAAATCGGATCTTGACCTCTGACCCCAGGGCAGAGGTCAGTCACTGAGATTGGTCCATGTGTTTGGCAGCTTTGCCATGTATGTATATATATATATATATATATATATATATATATATATATATATATATATATATATATATATATACATACACACACACACACACATATATATATATATATATATATATATATATATATATATATATATATATATATATATTATACATACATACATACACACACACACACACACACACACATATATATATATATATATATATATATATATATATATATATATATATATATATATATATATATATATATATGCATAATATATGCTCAAATTTTTTCAACTATACGTTTTCCCCTTGCAAGAAATTGCACTAGAAGGCGTTACCCTTCTGGGTTTTCGACGCATATTTAGGCGGTGAGGTTGCTAGCCCTATCGCCTGTCCCATGAATGTTCAAGGTTCGCATGTACCCACAACGTCTGTTTTATGTTCAGTTTTACTGCATGCATATAACAATTACTTTATTATGCTACTAAAGTAATAATATGGTTCCTGTTGGCAAGTCAGTATCCAGTGGTCCACACCATCTGCAAAGTGAACAGAACAGAACTGTTTCTGCAATGTTGAAATTACAGGAAAATCGGATCTTGACCTCTGACCCCAGGGCAGAGGTCAGTCATTGAGATTGGTCCATGTGTTTGGCAGCTCTGCCATGTTAGCAACTACATGTCATTATATTTAATAATAATAATAATAATAATAATAATAATAATAATAATAATAATAATAATAATAATAGATCATTCATTCGTAAGAAAATTCTTAAAAAGAAGAGTTACAGCGATGAATATAACTGAAGGAATAAAAATAGACAAATAAATAAAAAACATTAAGTAAGTACAGACTAAAACAAAAATGATAGAAAAACTAAGACAAATAAGATAATTAAATAAGGCAAATAAAAAGGCGATAAATACTTACATACTAAAACAGCAATGACAGGAAAACCAGGACAAACAAGATATTTAAATAAGGAAATCTGATCTTTTTGTCCTGAAGCATCTATTAAAAACATAAGATTTGCTTGACATTTAAACGATTCATATTTGGCCAAAAACCAAACGTGAATTGAAACATTCGTTCTATTCAGAATGAAAAGAGGCAGATATCGAAGCTTCTCTTTTTAAATCAAGGAACGACACAGTTACAAAAAAATGTATATTCGAGTATGAATAATGAATCAAGAGCTTCAGTTAATATCTCAATAAATGTTGGCTCCATTAAGATATTGTCTTATCATCAAATTTGTGTTTTATGTTCAGTTTTACTGCATGCATATACAAATTATTTTATTATGCTACTAAAGTAATAATAAGATCGTTCCTGTTGGCAGGTCAGTATCCAGTGGTCCACAAGTTCTTGAAACAAAATTCATGAAAGTTACAGAAAGACAATTGTTTCTATTAAATTTAATTTAATAGATGAAGGGATGCATTGAGGAGAAGAGGAAAGGAAATATTAAAAAAAAGGCAGAAGACCAGAACATGGAAAAAAGGATATGAAGAAAGGAACAGTAATTAACGGATTACGAAGATAATCAAAGGATTACATCTAAAGGAGACTACAAACTTTTCCTCTGAAGGAATTAAGCTGAATTAAAGAACCTTTCTATATTCATTACAAGACATTAGAGGCCCCTAGAGTAGAAAGGGGGTAAAGCCACAATATTAAAAAAATAAAAAATACGGGAAAAACAGGTTAAAGTTGTGCAATTTTCAAAATACTGTAGCTCAGTTATTTTTTGATCTATTCTAAATTTTAAAAAACCTATAGATAGGAAAGTTTATGGAGAATATCGCTTATATAAGGAAAACAATTAGACTCTAGAACTAATGACTAGAAAGTGCTAGTTGTGACTAGTGGTAGGGTCTGCTACAGTACTTTCTTACAATTTGCACAACTTAAAACTGTTTTTCTGCCCTCAGATGGTGAAGAGCAGCCAAATTTTTATTCCCATTCATAAAGCAAACATAGTTATGATAACTAGGCATGACTAGTCATGCAACAAGTTTGTTCTACGCAACTGGCACAAGTTTGTTCTACGTAACTGGCACGTTTGTTCTACGCAACTGGCCTACTCATGACTAGATATTAAAAAAATTGGTAAAAAAATAGAAAAAAATAAAAAAACCATTAACCATTCCCACTGGTGACAAGTTGGTTCCCATTCATAAAGCAAACATAGTTATGATAACTAGGCATGACTAGTCATGCATTAGGATGGCTATTCATGACTAGTTATTAAAAAAATTGGTAAAAATTTGCAAAAAAAAAAAACACTAACCATTAACCATTCCCACTGGTGACAAGTTGGTTCCCATTCATAAAGCAAACATAGTTATGATAACTAGGCATGACTAGACATGCATTAGGATGGCTATTCATGACTAGTTATTAAAAAAATTGGTAAAAATTAGAAAAAAAAAGAAAAAAAACACTAACCATTAACCATTCCCATTGGTGACAAGTTGGTTCCCATTCATAAAGCAAACATAGTTATGATAACTAGGCATGACTAGTCATGCAACAAGGTGGCTATTCATGACTAGTTATTAAAAAATGGTAAAAAAATAGAAAAAAATAAAAAACCCATTAACCATTAACCATTCCCATTGGTGACAAGTTGGTTCCCATTCGTAAAGCAAACATAGTTATGATAACTAGGCATGACTAGTCATGCAAAAGGGTGGCTATTCATGACTAGTTATTCAAAAAATGGTAAAAAAAAAAAAAAAAAAAAAAAAAACATTAACCATTCCCATTGGTGACAAGTTGATTCCTATTCATAAAGCAAACATAGTTATGATAACTAGGCATGACTAGTCATGCATTAGGATGGCTGTTCATGACTAGTTATTAAAAAAAATAGTAAAAAAATAGAAAAAAGTAATAAAAAAACCATTAACCATTCCTATTGGTGACAAGTTGGTTCCCATTCATAAAGGAAACACAGTCATGATTAGTCATGAGGCTAGTCATGATTAGTTAGCTGTGAAAAATAAAAAAAAAATCCCAAATAAACATTCCCATTGGTGTAAAAATAAAGTACAAAACAAGAAAAAACAGTATGACATCAATAATAATAATAAGAGCAATAAAACCATGCAATAAAATAATGGAAAAAAAACATCAATAGGAAAGCAAACATACGGAAAATTAAGTCTTAACACTCACACTGAATCCTGCGAAGTTCTAGCTGTCCTATTAGTAGTATTCCAATCCATAATCCTAACCGGTCCAGGGTCGTCAACAGTGAGTGGGAAGGCTTATGAGGGTGTTAGGAAACAGGGAGAACTTGGGTGTCAACCCAAATGTGATCATCAGGGTTGTCGGCATCCTCAGCTAGGTTGTCATCCTGTTCATCATCATCCCGTTGCTCTGGAAGGAGAAGCCTCATCGTCTTCTGCCGCTCAACTAAGCCTTTAAACCAATCACGGTTATCTCCTCCGGGGATGTATGGAATCAGAAACTCCAAGTCCGAAAGCTTCGCAGGATTCAAAACCCTACCATTTGGGTACTTAAGTGGCAGCTCAATGTCCTGCAGGACAAGTTGCTTTGGGCGCCCATGCCCCTTGGCCTCAGCAGCAGCAGACTGTTTCCCTTTGGTCAGTGGCACAAAGACGGCTTCAGGCTCCTCAAGGCTGTAGTCCTCATTCATGAAGAAACCAGATTTGTTGGACACATCGATGATCAGTACCCATGCACGCTTCAGCCCAGCAGACCGGTTGGTGATGGAACGCTCAAGCACTTTAATGTCTTTAAAGTCACCAGCCTCCATGCTCACAGCCTTGTACTTTTTCTGCTTACTGGCATCCTTGATCAACTGTACATAGCGAGGAACACTACCAATGTACTGAACAGTACGCAGGTGCTTCTCAATCACACCAAAGACCCGATCACACGGCAGGTATGTGTGACCACTGACCAAAAAGATGACCTCAATGCGGAAGAGTCGCTTCAGGTGGAGTTGCTGCAACAGTACCAGGATGATGTAGATGTTCTTATTCTGTCCAGCACAGTTGTCGGGAAAAATCCTCAAATGGGTGAAGTCGCCATCCTCCTCTGCTGCTACCATGTCAAGCCACTTGATGAGGCAGCTTCCGATCTCATTTGGGCCACAACTAGCAACTGTTTCATCCCACAGAAACATGTAAGGAGTATCCTTTGTGAGATCATAGATGCAGAAGTTGTACAGCCACAACTTCCGCTTGTAATAAGCAGCATTGACCGGAAGCTTTGGGACAGGCAAAGTCTGCTGAAGGTCAATGGAAATTACTCAAACTCCTTCACCGGCACTGGCTTTGAGGAACTCCTGGCCTCTTTTTGCCATGTCTTTATGTCTCTGCAGCTCTTCTTCAAGGTGACTGGCATCCTTACCACCGGAATTAAGGACACTGATCTCAATAGGTAGCCGCTCACAAGTATTGCAGGTATCAGTAGCTGGAGGGGAGAAGCTGATGTTATACTGCTTTGTGAAAACTTGCCGGAAGAATGTCTCCTTGACAATAACCACACCTGGGTGCTTATCCTCCATATGCCGGTTGAAATCCACATAGAGTTGAGATATACTGCCACCTGTTGGCAAGTACAACCGATTCTTAGCCTTGGCCCTTGTATAGTGGCTAGATACAGCAGGCAGGCTCCTTATGTACTCATGTACCAAAGCCAATTCTGGGCCTTTTATTTTCCTGGCTGAGCCACCCTTGCCCCTCATGTCCTTTTGGATGGTGCCAGTGCTGGATTCCAGTGCTAACTTCTTCTTAGCCACTACCCACTCAAGCTTCTTCTTCCCAATGCCATGGATGCTCATGAAAGTTGGACGGCAGACTTTGTACTCCTTATTGCCATGTGTCACATGAAAACCAACATGCACATCCTTACGAGACTTCTCACTTTTTGTATATTTCCTTTTGTACCTCTCCACACTCATACAACTCGTAAGGTAGTTGTTGGCCAGATCTACATCCCCTAAGGCCTAGAAATTATTAAAGATTACATCAATCTTTTCACGACCCAAGGCTATGAAACAACCATCTTTACATGGGGGCCCCACTTGCCTTGCAGGCATCACTTTCTTAGTTTTATAACTCACATACTCCTGCCCTAAATTTCTAGCCTTTTTTTCTTTCGTCACTTGCCAGTCACTTACTCTCCTAACACCAGACACCTTCACACTAGCACCAACAACATCAACAACAGCACCATGGGTACCCCCAACACTACTAGGCGTGTGCCTTGTCCCTTCACCAACACTAACCTCACCAGTAACACCAGACCTAGAACTAACACCACTGGGACCTTCACCACCATCACTAGGCCTAGAACTAACACCACTGGGACCTTCACCACCATCACTTGACCCTCCAACAACACCAACACTAACTCCTGGACTGCTAACACCAACACTGCTTACACCACCTCCAACACTACGATCGCCCCCCACACTGAGATCACCTCAACACTACGACTTTTACGCTTCCTTTTTCTACTTTCACCAGAAACTAATGCCTCACCATCACTAGAATCCTCCGAAGCATCACTATTTCTGGGGCAGTAGTCTTTATCGGCGGTAGTATCGTCGAAACTATCGGCGGGATCGTAGTCTTGCTCTGCCACCTTCTCTTCCACAAGAATCTGCCATCTTGATTTGCGGGTTGGCTTCTTTTTACCATAGAAATCTATGATTTTCCGGGCATCCTCCCCTTCCCGAGTGTAATCATCGGATTCCCGATCACTGGAAGCCATTGTCTTTGCTAACTAACAATGGTTAAGGCACAATAATATCACGGAAAAGCACATTGAGTAACGCTTTGCTTTTATTGACGCATACTGTTGGAGGTTAGGAAATATGAATCGGCCTAGATCTATTTTTAATGGAACCCTACTTCGGGAAATGCATCAGTACTCTCTGCTGGTGACATTTTTTTTATATGTTATGCACTAGGATGAATTATCACATCATAATTCAGCAGATTGTTCAACTTCAGTTTCAATTTTGAGTGATTTCTGTACATTCAATCATTATCATATTCTACATGATGCTAGCAAGTGTCTAAAGACTGGAAAATTATATTATTATTATTATCATTATTATTATTATTATTATTATTATTATTATTATTATTATTATTATTCTATATGTTACCGTCAATGTCTAAAGAACAGGACATAATGAACAGCAATTGCTTTATAGAAATTTATTTGCATCAGACGTTATTTTCAGACTGAAGAACACTTGAGATGTAATACGCATAGATGAATGCAAACACTCAGTAAATCTACTGTATACTTATATCTGCAGACACATATTAAGACGCACTACCCTCTTAAGCGGACATCATTTAACTGAAAATTGAAACTTTTGGCCTTTGACGGAGTTACATCGGGTCCACAGAAAGGAGGTAAAAACCAAACATTCTGTACATTAGGAAAATTAAAAGAACTACCTGACCCCTAACGTCATCTCTTATTAAGAAGGTGAGTTCCCTATGAAAAGGGGAGTTTTTTTTTTTTTTTTTTTTTTATACTGCCGTTCGCCTCAGGACCTGTCCCAATGAATAAACTAGTAGAGCGTCCCTCTGGATGGATCTTCGTAGATAAATAGCCTCCGTAATGTTTACTTAAAGGGAATAGGAAAAAAAAAAAAAAAAAAAAAGGAAAAGTCGGTTGGTACCCCGTCAAATGTAAAAAAAAAAAAAAAAAAAAAAAAGACGTAGATTTTATTGATGGTCATCTTCTTGGTTTAACCTGACTTTCTTTTGTGAATGTTTCGTGAATTTCTATTAAAGTCTGTATCATTATAAAAACCTCTACTTTTATGAAGTCTG
>JANJGK010000003.1:20397264-20417264 GCA_039081455.1 Macrobrachium rosenbergii | reverse complement strand
ACAGAAGAAATTTCATGTGCACGAAGTTTAACACGAAAGAAATTTCATGTACAAGAAGTTTAATACAGAAGAAATTTCATTTACAAGAAGTTTAGCACACAAGAAATTTCATGAATTTCATGTACAAGAAGTTTAACACAGAAGAAATTTCCCGTGCAAAAAAATTCCCTGTGCAAAAAATTTCATATACAAAAAATTTTACTTTCAAAACATTTCATATACAAGAAATTTCACATACAAGAAATTTTACGTACACGAATCTTCACGTACGAGATATTTCACGTACAAGAAATTTCACATACATGAATTTCACATACAAGAAATTTCACACATGAGAGCTTCCAAACACAAGAAGTTTCACATACAAGAAGTTTCACAGACAATAAATTTCACCTACAAGAAATTTCAGACAAGAAACTTCACGTAAAAGAAATTTTTCACATACAATATATTTCACATGCATGAAATTTCAAGTACAAGAAACTTCACGTACAAGAAATTTCACATACAATAAATTTCACATGCAAGAAATTTCACGTACAAGAAATTTCACATACAATAAGTTTCACATACAAGAAACTTCACGTACAAGAAATTTCGCATACAGTAAGTTTCACAGACAATAAATTTCACGTACAATAAGTTTCACATACAAGAAATTTCACGTACAAGAAATTTTACATGCAATAAGTTTCGCCTACAAGAAATTTCACGTACAAGAAAATTTCACATACAAGAAGCTTCACATACGAGAAATTTCACATACAATAAATTTCACTACTCTCGTCGTCCTATAAAGATTCCCTTGATTCTTCCATGTCATTTCTCTTTGCAAATCACTTAAAAGCATGATGATAAAAAAGCAGTATTGAAATAATGGAATAGTGAGCTTCGCTGATCAAATTTTTCTGGTGAATTTCTTAGACTCTGATATGTAGTTAAATCTCTACAGATGAAATGCTCACACTTCAAAATTTTAAATTTTATCGTTTTATTTTTATTATTTCTGGGGTTTCCTCCACGAGCCGTGACTTAATATGAGATTAACTACCTCCCCTACTAAAAACAAGTCGTATAATCTTGAAAAATAAATAAATAAAAGAAACATAAGTAAATAAATAAATAAGTAAATACATTCCCTAGGAACCACAGCAGTGAGTATTCCCACTGATGACCCTTGCCCGAGGAGGCCCCCAGTGACAATAGAAAACATCATTGCTGAATATCGGATGATTTAAACATTTCAGTTTTAATCTCAATAAAATCATACAAATGAATTACCCATCCAGACCTCACGACAGTCACTGTCTCTTCTAGACTGTAAACTGTTATTTTCAAAATATACGATATTTTACTGGGTGTCTTTACAAATGTTTTCTCACGGCCTTTCTCCCGACTACAGTACCCCGCATATCTAAAACTGGTATTTTTGTATCTTTTATCTCCTGAAGAAAGTTTTTTTTTTTTTCATGGTACCTTATCCTCCATTTCTTTCGACCTTGACTCTGACTGCTTTTTTAATTGGGTAGATAGATTTACACGTCACTGACTTAACGAATGTTTCGGTCTAGAAATTTTTTATCTTTTGCCTGAGAGACGGGTAGAAAGCTCTTCGTATTTCTTTCTCAGACTACCTGGGACATCCCTTTCAAGATTTACCTGCTGGCCATTTGAGTTCTGATAAGCATGCGAAATGTCTTTTCTTTTTATTCCTTTTCTTCTCTTTTTAATAAGTGATCTATTCTTTCCGTATTTCCCATTACCTTCAGGCACTTCTTTATAATGAACACCATATTCTTTGGAAACTTGAATTTCAAGTCAATGGCCCCTTTGGTGGGCTTGTTCCATATGAATAGGGTTCATCATCTGAATAATAATAATAATAATAATAATAATAATAATAATAATAATAATAATAATAATAACAATAATAATAATAATCTGTGTGAGTTGTTCAAATACACATCGAATGAAGCAATATGATATCACATTATCATAGTGCTTCGACTGTAATTTGTTGGGAAATGCACATCTCATTGGGGTAATCTGTGCAAATACTTGCATTTCATTACATTTTCCATTATTATTCCAACGTATTTTACTCTTTGACTAATAAAATTGCACATCGACTGTGTCCGAATGCCCAGGTTTGACGCCTGAGAGAAGACAAGTGGACAGGGCACCTTTCTTTAAAAACTAATCGTCAAGTATGTACTTGCTAGTTAGACGACTGTGGTGGTTACAGCCAGAGGATAGAAAGGTCATGGAACCAACGACTTCATCCCTAGAAAACGATGAAAACCAGAAATCTCTTTTTTTTTTCATTATAATTCTTTTCTCTGTTCTGACATTTCTCAAAGACCAGAGCACCGAAAAATACTACGGCCTCAAGATAAAAACCGACTTGGAATTTTTATAACTTTATTTGTTAAAGAATTTTCTCCAGGGGTTTCCTTAATTAAAGCTGGTATTTATTCTAGGCGGCGGTTGAAATACTACTTCACCGCTTATGTGAGACACATTTGTTCTGCCATAATCTTATTAACCTACTTTTCAATTATCTTTTTTTTTTAAATAGATTATATTTCTAATTAGTATTAACTCTTATTACAAATGGGAAGAAATGAGACAAGAACTTAGATATTGAGTATTTCTTATGCTACGGGAATTATCGTGCAATTTATTTTTCAATTTTTCAACCAAAGCCTTGCTTAAAGAAAATTTTTCTATGGAGGTATTTTCGAATAAAATATTATATATTAATAAAAGGGCATTTAGGTTTTCGAAAAGCTCATGGAACTTTACTTTATTATAATATTGCACTGAACCATTCGATCTCCATTTATGAACCCTAGTTGTGGTAACTTCGAAGTAAAAATAAAACGGATGTTACGAAGACTCGTTGAAAATTGAATTCTTTCCATTCTTTGGCCAATATAGAAAAAACTATTAGTGTGTCTTCAATAAAAGCTTTTTTGTTTTTAACGAAATGTCACCGTTATATAGCCCTCAAAATGGTTTTCGCCTACTTCTATATTTCAGGAGTTCCTGACATTTCCTTTTTCAAATACCACTCTGAGTGAAAAAAAAATGCATTGTATCACAGGATAATGAAACATAGGTAATATGATGTTTAGAGAGAGAGAGAGAGAGAGAGAGAGAGAGAGAGAGAGAGAGAGAGAGAGAGAGAGAGAGAGAGAGAGAGAGAGAGAGAGAGACAGAGAGAAATTTAAAGTATGCGGTACATTACCAATTTCTAAATTACTATTTGACCCAAAATCACAACATACATTTTTCTAGCAAAGGAATAATATATTCATTGGAAAACATTTCAATTTTCTAACTGCAACCAACATAATAAATCATTTTTTTTTTCAACTGCCAAAAATGACAGTATAAAAATTACACATCAACAAATGTATCAACAAATATAAGGCTACAGCTGAAAAATAACACCTGGCATTTTAGATTTTTAATTGAGTTAGTTGTGTCGAAGCTGGGGAATGAAATTCGGTGCCTTTTCATATTGTACCAACAAACAATTATTCATTTTGCTTATTTGGGTTTGGGTCTTTTATACATTGCTTCCTGTGGAAATTTAAGAAAAAAAGGCAGGAATATATATAAAAAGACTCAGAATTTTGACGACTAATAATTAAGAAATTTGAAGATAAAAGGGAAAGTGGACCCATTACGAGGTTAAAAAAATGCAGGAATATCTTTAAAAAGACGCAGAATTTAGACGACAAATAATTAATATGATGATTGGAAAAGAAGACAAGTTGCCTATTTTTATATCATAATTAAGATTGAAAAAAGACCTTGCTTTGAAAAAAGCAAGCTCAATTATTCAGCAGGTGGAAATAATATAATGCCATTACGGGATGTGTATTCTTATTCTATTTTGTTTGCTGGACAGTGAATCTATATTGCCACTCAAATGGCAACATCGAGGCCAGACTGCATCTAGTACAAAATGCGACGAAGTTTCTTCGGCGCAATAGAGTTTTCTGTACAGCGTATAATGCTGTATGAAACTCTCAGCCACGGCCCAGGAAAGTCTCAGCCGCTGCCCATGAAACTTTCAGCCACGGCCAGGTGGTGGCCTGTGTTGTTGGCATCTACAGCGGTGCCAGTCGCACGATCATGGTTAACTTTAACCTTAATTAAGGTAAAAACTACTGAGGCTAGAGGGCTGCAATGTGGTATGTTTGATGATTGGAGGGTGGATGGTCAACATATCAATTTGCAGCCCTCTAGCCTCAGTAGTTTCTAAGATCTGAAGGCGGACGGACAGACAAATAGCCATCTCAATAGTTTTCTTTTACAGAAAACCAAATAAACAAAATAAGATAAAACCACCTGAAACCTCCCAATTCTCTTCCTTCTTCGGCAGGGGAAGAACGCAAGCTTTAAAGGGACTGGCATTCCGAAGAGGTTCGGGCCGAAGGCTTTAGGGAGACTTCATCCGAAACCTTTCCCAGACCTGATCTCTTCCTTCTCAGGAATCCTTTACAACGTACTTTTATTTTATTTCTGTTTATTTATTAATTTGTTCATTCATCTGTTTTTCCAATGACTTATCTCCTCTTTCTGTATTTCCCATTACCTTCTGTTACTTCTTTAGAATGAACACCTCAATATTCTTTGGAAGCTTGAATTCCAAGGCAGTGGCCCCTATGGTGGGCTTGTTTGCTACGAATAGGGTCCATCTTCTGAATAATAATAATAATAATAATAATAATAATAATAATAATAATAATAATAATAATAATAATAATAATAACAACAATAATAATAATAATAATAATAATAATAATAATAATAATAATAATAATAATAATAATAATAATAATAATAATAATAATACCACAGGGGAGTGGAGACGAAAGAGCAAAGCTACTCACCCAGAAGACGAAAGTAAACTTTGGTTATTTAGATAAATCAAATTAATTCTTTCTTCTGAGGTTTTGTTTTTCGAGATTTACGCATCTGGAGGATGTTCATTCTGGTGATCAGTCAGGCCTGGTCGAGAGCCTTATCTAAAAAAACAAGTAAAAAATGCGCCGAAGTTTCTTCGGCGAAATCGAGTGTTCTGTACAGCCGCTACAGCGTATAATCAAGGCCACCGAAAATAGATCTATCTTTCGGTGGTCTCGGTATAAGGCTGTATGAACCGCGGCCTATGAAACCGTAACCACTGCCCGGTGGTGGCCTATCCTATATCGTTACCAGAAGCACGATTATGGCTAACTTCAACTTTAAATAGAATAAAAACTACTGAGGCTAGAGGGCTGCAATTTGGCATGTTTGATGATTGGAGTGTGGATGATCAACATACCAATTTGCAGCCTTGTAGCCTCAGTAGTTTTTAAGATCTGAGGACGGACAGAAAAAAGTGCGGACGGATAGACAATAGTTTTCTTTTACAGAAAACTAAAAAAGCCATGTTAACTTAAGATATTACGTTTTTTTCTCATATCAAATATAATTAGTCAAAAACAAGGTAAAAACATTCGACCTTTCAATGTTTACCTCGGTAAATCAGTTCGGATCACTCATAAATGATATAGCGATCCAAACCACAATTAGCGTTCATTCACAATAACGAACTGTCTCACTGAAAGAACTGTTTTACAAAAAAAGAAAGCTTCGAAAACCACAGAAACGCTTCTGATTGCATCTTGAACTCAAGATGGAGAATTTTCCAGGACTACCGTCCATCATGTAAATGGCAGGTAAATCCACTATCCCGCAGAACCACGCACAGAAGAAGAAGAAGAAGAAGAAGAAGAAGAAGAAGAAGAAGAAGAAGAAGAAGAAGAAGAAGAAGAAGAAGGAGAAGAAGAAGAAGAAGAAGCAAAATGCACATTCCACTGCCATGCATTATTCATATCATAAAATGAAAATCTTTCTGCGAGAGATAAAAGATATGCTGGATTTCTTTTCCCACCCAAAAAGGACATGAAGATTTCTGCGTCTGGTTCTATAAGGTCAGACGTCTTATTTAAAAAAAAAAAACTAAAAGAAATTATAAAAATGGGTGGGTCGTAAACCATAGGTTTGACATATGCTAAGCAAATGTTGGTATTCTATATGATAATTCACGGTGCTATTAGGTGGGATGTTAATTAAAACTGAACACTAATAAGAGATTTGATGATGAGCTTATTTAATTTAGTGGCCCAGTAGTATAGGTCCGAAACCGGGGAAGAGGTGTTTCCTCAGGTTTAAAAAAAAATTTAAAATAATTAAACTTTCATTGTGACTTTCTCATAAGGTAATTAGTTTCTCAGCTACATTTTGATTTTGAAAGAGAAAAGTTGAAATATCATGAAGATAATAAATAAACTTAACTTTAAATTCTACTTCAAGAACAATGAGAGTGATATGGATAAATTTTCCTGTAATCTATTCATTGTCTTATCATACTTTATTCTTATAAACTTCGTAACTACGACAAAATTACCAGTAGACTCGCTTTATGCTTAATTTTTAGTTTTCTGTACAAGAAAACTATTGTGGCGGCTTTGTCTGCCCGTTCGCACTTTTTTCTGCCCGCACTTTTTCTGTCCGCACTTTTCTGTCCCCCCTCAGATCTTATAAACTATTGAGGCTAGAAGGCTGCAAATTGGTATGTTGATCATCCACCCTCCAACCATTAAACATACCAAATTGCAGCCCTCTAGCCTTGGTAGTTTTTATTTTATTTAAGGTTAAAGTTAGCCATAATCGTGCATTTGGCAACGATATAGGCCAGGCCACCACCGGCCCGTGGTTAAAGTTTCATGGGCCGCGGCTCATACACTATTATACCGAGACCACCGAAAGATAGATCTATTTTTGGTGGCCTTGATTATACGATGTACAGAAAACTCGACTGCGCCGAAGAAACTTCGGCGTATTTTTTACTAGTTTACTGGTATTACTAATCTCAATCAAAGTGGACTCTGATTTTGTTACCTCTACTCGTCAAAGAATTTTCACTGTCAAGTCGTTTCCTATTCTACTTCACGTTTTGACTAAAATTTGCATTTCAGCCAACATAAAAAATATGAGATATCCTCTGCAACTCCATCTGTTTTGCTACTTAATTAAAACTGAGCTCGTTTTCCAGGTTTGAAAGTTTGTAAAAACTAAATCATCATTCGCTCTTTCCAAAATATTAACTTCCCCTGAGAGGAATATAACACTTAATTTTCATAACCTCAGCAGAATTTGAAGTAGTTTAGCAAACTTCCTTTACTCTGAGAATCATTTTGCAAAGACATAAATAAAGCGAATGAAGATATAGACATTACAGTAACATTATAAAACGACTGCGGTGCCATAAAACACAGCTAGGTTACAGAAACGTACAGTTACACTCTAGCAGGAATTATGGGCTGGCATGAAAACATTCATACAGAGGCACTGGGCGTAAATCTGTGCGGGTCTTGAGTGAAATACACGGGACCTTTATTATGCCAAAGGTTAACTCCGCTCATTTGATAAATCACTTGAAAGCACCCTTTACGCAAATGGCAAAGGAGGGGAAGTAAATCGAAGCTAATAAATAGCAGCGTGCCTGTGGCTATAAAAGAGATGGACGATTTTTATGCGCAGGAGTAATCAAGTGAAATGTGATTCTGCCTGATCGTGTGATGTAGCCGTAGATTGAATTTGGCTGTGATTTAAAGGCGCGGGGGGGGGGGGGAATAAATAAAGACTAAAATACTGGGCATGAAAGTTAAAATAGTGAAAGTAGTATATCTAGAGTATATCTTAGTTTTACCAGAATACTGAACTGATTTAACAGCTCTCCCTAGGGCTGGCCCGAAGGATCAGACTTATTTCACGTGGCTAAGAACCAACTGGTTACTTAGCAACGGGACCTACAGCTTATTGTGGAATCCGAACCACGTTATAGCGAGAAATGAATTTCTATCACCAGAAATAAATTCCACTAATTCTTCATTAGCCGGTTGGAGACTCGAACTCGGGCCTGGCGAATGCTAGCTCACAACTCTACCGACTCCCCCAACGAGGAACTAAACAGTGAAAATTACTAAATATTCTTTTTACCCTTGCAAGATGTAGTGTAAATCCAGTCATTATCAAATTAGCTTAACAGGAAAATGCTGTATCGTAAGAACTAACCTTGGCATGTCTATTTATCTATTTACACAAATCAGTCAAAATCGTTCTGTACGTATTTGCACACATAACACTTACCTCTACAGTATTCTCTCTTGAACAAAAGGAAATTTATTTTTCTCATCCATTCTTGTAGAAAGATTCTCTCATCCATGCAAGGATTAAATGTCCTAATCTCCCTATCACATTATTTGTATATTAAGATATTCCCTCTGCAATTTAAATGACATCCGTACACTCTCAACAGCATTCGATGCTTTAAAAACTTTATAGCTCTATTATATACTTTGTACAATTTATCACACTAAGAACCGTACACACACATACTGAGTATTTGAAACCTAACATTACTGAGTTTTGAGGTAATGATTATTTTGATACGGGTTGCCAGGTTGTTCCGAACGAAGACATTAAAAAGACAGTACAAATGGAATTTGATTTACACAGATCTGTTCAAAATTATTTTAAGGGCTTCTAGATTTATTTGTGAAATCACTAGCGGATCCAGAAAAATTTCATGAGGGGGCCACCAATTTTTATATTATAAATAAATATATATATACTCGTATATATATATATATATATATATATATATATATATATATATATATATATATATATATATATAGAAGATATATTTTTGTCGTATCACAGTATAATATATTTTCTTCAGCATATCATTCCGTATTTCAGTAGAAAATATGAAATGGACAGCAATCGCCTGTTCTATCAGGAAATACCGAATCCATAATTATTATCAAGTTTGTTGTTATTATTATTTTTTTTCTCAAAAGTTTATTATTTTTATAACAGATTTTTTATTTTTTTCCATTATTTTGTCACTATTTTTCATGGGTGGGGGGCCACTTGCCCAGTTGCCACCCCCTGGATCCGCTAGTGTTTGCGATGCCGAAAATCTCCGCTTTCATAAGAACAGTTCACTCTCATATTCCTGTATCTAGAATTTCTAGATAGTTCAAACGAGATCAAATTAATTTTGATATCCTTCACTATAAATTTTTCTTTATATTCTACTAGCCGCGACATAATCTTCCAACCATTTCAGATTTTGTCAGACGCTTAGAACTTTATGCGTAATATTTTCTTTTTAAATAAAATTTTCCGATGGTCCTTGTATTTACAACGCCAGTGTATGATGGCAAAGGAATCAATGATTAACAATGATTAATTCTGTCGAACTGCCATTTTCCATATGCATTTTCAACAGAGTATTTATGCCGAGGAGTTAATTCTTTCTGCCAAGAGAAAACTCATTCTTCCAAATATCTCATGGAAATCAAATAAAATTTTAAAAATACTGAATGAAAGGGGTCCAGCATAAAAATTCGCATATTTTCACTGCTTGGAGCAAACGATCAAGCACTCGAATATTACATTCGGAATATCCCGAGAAATATTCAGCCGTGTGATTATTGAAGCAACCTTTTCTGACTGCTCTGACCACGCTAAATAAAGATCAAGATACAATGAAACTCGCCTTTTTATGTCGTTTCTTTTCGAGTTATACACTTCTCAGCCGAAAACCCGCTTCATTATGAACACCAGAAACCGCAGCTTTAATGTTTTGGTGCCCTGCGAGTATTTACACCTCCTGGTGAAAGAGAGAAAAAAAAATTAAATAGAAAAACTACATAGCATTTAATGATTTCCCAAGGGCCCTGTTAGGCAAACTAAAACCTGGAAATCTAATTTCCCTGGCGAGAGATTCTTTAGAAAGGGAAAGAAAAGGGAGGTGGAAATAAATGAATAAGTGATATGGGATAGAGTTACGAAAGGCAAACTTAGTCGTCTGCGGTCATATGGAATAACAGACAGTGTTTTGTGTATTCTTGCCACCATGAGTGGTTGCATTTCTTGAGTGTTTCAGAGCTCGGATAATTCTTTTCTTTTTCAGTCTTTTACAATGAAGACCATTCATATGTATTTCTCTTCAATGTCCAAAACCCTGAAATATTTTACTCCCTGACAGCCAACAAATATAACTGATTAAAAAGGTCTTAGCTCATAATTACAAAGTTCATCAGCCATGCGTTCATTAAGCTATCATAAGTGGGCGTATCAGCGCTGCTAAAAATTTACATTTTAAAATGTATAATTTTTATTATGAAATTTCTATATATAACGATTTTTATTGTTTTATTTTTATATATACCATTTTCATATATACCATTTTTTATGTATAATTTTTATGTATAAGATTTTATATATACAATTTTATATATAAATTTTTATATATAAGATTTTTATATATACCACTTTATGTACCATTTTTACATAAACCATTTGTATATATACCAGTTTTAAGTATAATTTTTAATATATACCATTTTTACTACTTTGTTTCTAGTAATTTATTTTTATATACCATTTTTAATATTTTATTTTGGAATATACCATTCTTTCATATACCATTTTTATTTATACCATCTTTATATATCACATTTTTATATATACCATATTTATATATACTATTTTCATATATACTATCTTTATTACTTTATTTGTATATTTAAAATGAGGAAATTATTCATTAATACGTCATGAAATTAGCCTTCTAGTTTGTGTTATGTAAATGTTGCTTGAAATAATTCTCTTCAGCTCTTGTTGATCTGGTCGGAGAGCTTCTCCCAGTGATATCCTGATATAAATGCAAATTGCCTCTGTTCATCCTAATAATTTCCTGAATTATTTTTTAAAGAAATATTTTCAAGAATTTTTTTTTTTCAAAATAAAAAAAAAATCGTTGGCTTCATTACACAGACAAAATTACGATGTGCTTCCGTTCACCACTTATCCTTCCCCGTAGTAGGGGTAGTGCCGTCACTGCACCTCACGTGGTGCACTGCAGGCATTACTTAAAGTTCTTTGCAGCGTCCTTGCTACCCCTAGCTGCAACCTCTTTCATTTCTTTTATTGTATCGCCGTTCACAGTCTCTTCCTTCCATCTGACTTTGCAACATCTAACCATTGTTAGTGCAACTGCGAGGTTTTCCTCCTGTTACACCTGTCAAACCTTCTTATTGTCAATTTTCCTTTCAGCTGAATGACCTCATAGGTTACCAGCGCTTGGTCTATATCCTAAATTCTGAATTCCAGTTCCAATTCCAATCTGAATTCCAATTCCAATCACTTATCTTATAAGCTACTGACAACTTCGTTTCATTGGTTATTTCAGTACTTGCTGTGACATTAACAATCTTGTATCTAAGATAGTGAAGATCAAGTCTCTTCTTACCGTAGTTCTCTGGTTTTGCTCGTGATCAGAAAGTATGGATTCATTCTATATCTTTGAATACCTTGTCAATTGTTTCGAGGGTCCTCTGTCAATCCATCGGCGTACTGGATGTTTCATAGCATATTTGTTTCGTTATTCATTTTCCCTCACCTAATTTACCCGTCTTCCCCTAACTGCTAACGACTCACTTCGCTGAGCCTCCATCAGGCGAAGAAATGACTGCAGAGAAATGTCTAATATCTTAATGACCCGACAAGCGAAGATGTTTCTACAGACTATTAACTGGGCCTTTTTCTTTGATGATAAGTTGAATGGTAATTAGCATCATTTTATTATTACTCAGAAGATGAACCCTATTCATATGGAACCATCCATAAGTATATCAGGTCGTAAATATATCATAAGACAAGCTCTGTCGATTACAATGCTGTATAATGTTGAATTATTCTGAAAGATGAACCCTATTTATATGAAGCAACCAGTAAATATATCAGGCCATAAATATTTCGTGAAACAAGCTCTGTCGATTACAATGTTGTATAATGTTGAATTATTCTGAAAGATGAACCCTATTTATATGAAGCAACCAGTAAATATATCAGGCCATAAATATATCGTGAAACAAGCTCTGTCGATTACAATGTTATATAATGTTGAATTATTCTGAAAGATGAACCCTATTTATATGAAGCAACCAGTAAATATATCAGGCCATAAATATATCGTGAAACAAGCTCTGTCGATTACAATGTTGTATAATGTTGAATTATTCTGAAAGATGAACCCTATTTATATGAAGCAACCAGTAAATATATCAGGCCATAAATATATCGTGAAACAAGCTCTGTCGACTACAATGTTGTATAATGTTGAATTATTCAGAAGATGAACCCTATTTATATGAAGCAACCGGTAAATATATCAGGCCATAAATATATCATAAAACAAGCTTGGACGATTATAATGTTGTGATATATTGAACTATTCAGAAGATGAACCCTGTTCATATGGAACAACCAATAAATATATCAGGCCATAAATATATCATAAAACAAGCTCTGTCGATTAGTGTTGTAAAATATAGAATTATACTATGATACAACCGAGACTTACACTCAAGAAAATAAAATATATTTATTAATAGAATGAATCAAAGCCCAAGCAAATGCTTTAATTAGGACAAAATACGAAGCTTTTTAAGACACCTTGGCAGTCAGACTTCCCGAGCCCGTTTTATGAAGGGAAAATTCCCATCTTCGCTTCTCGGGTCATTAAGATATTAGAGATTTCTCTGCAACAGTTTCTTCGCCTGATGGAGGCTCAGAGAAGTGGTTGATTAGCAGTGTTAGGAGAAGACGGGTAAATTAGGTGGGGAAAATGAATTACGAAGCAAATGTGCTATGAAACGAATGAATGACGTAATGAAAGCATTGCAAACTTATTTAAGAAAGCGTCCGATAAATAATGTTTAAATATGATGTGAGCGGTTAGGGGAAAGCAGAAATTAAGATAAATTACGATACAAGAGCACTTTAAACTAATTCAGTTAATAAACGCATTGGAACCTTTTTTTTTTTTTTAAGAAAAAATCATAAAATATCTTGATTTAATAGAGGCAGTAATACGTAAGTCAATGCCAGTGAAGATTACCCTCATAAGCAGGACTAATAAAAATTTAAAAAAAATATGAAAACGCACAAAAATGCTTAAAAATACTGAATTAATGAATGACCTAACAAGGAGAAAGAATGATACTGCTGTATTAAACGTCCTCTTAACCATAAGGTTGAGGATAATCCTGAAATAATTAGCTGCTTTCCAATGTTTTCTTCACATACGGATTATTGTTATAATCTTTGTAGCTCGTTAGGTATTATCTGTTATGCATAATATTAATTGTTTTTATTTATTTATTTATTTTTTTTTGTGTAAGAATCTCGAAAAGTGTGATGGAAGTAGAATACGAAATACTTTCTTAAACTGCCAAGAAGCTATCTCTTCAGGGATACAATAATAATCTGCCTGCTTAAGTTATAAAAGTATATCAACTCCCTTGGATAGTGTATAGCAATTTATTGTTCATCTCTCTCTCTCTCTCTCTCTCTCTCTCTCTCTCTCTCTCTCTCTCTCTCTCTCTCTCTCTGTTTTAGTATACATGCATTTCATTAAATGTTAAAGATAATAACTGAACTGATTAAAGAAACATTTCATTATTTAAAAACATAAATAACTTCTTGTGATTTTTGTTTTCTCTAGACTATAATCCCTTCTACTACATTATCTTCGAAAAGGGTCTATCTTATTCTGTAAGAAAGCGAAGAAAAACCCTGTATATCATGATGACAGATAAGAAGCAATTTTGACGATGACACCCTTCGTGCAAGCACACACACTCTCTCTCTCTCTCTCTCTCTCTCTCTCTCTCTCTCTCTCTCTCTCTCTCTCTCTCTCTCTCTCTCTCTCTCTCTCTCTGCTTCGCGTGTCGTCATTATCTTGTCATTTCCCCCTACTTCCTGGGATTTTGCAGCCTCCACCTTGAGTAGAGGAAATTACTGTCGTGAAATTCTAAATCTTTTTCTAATGGCCCAAGAAGCGGAAATTATAAACAATGTGTTTGCTCAATGATTTAGACTTAGATTTCTCTTGTATACTTCAAAGCCTTTCTCTGAAGGTGTAGGTATTAACAGGACCACACACCGATTCTAAGTATAATTCTAACTTTAATCTTTAAAAATATCATCGGTGATGTCCTCTTACTAACAATTTCTTTGTTCGTTGTAATTCCACGTAGCTTCTATTTTATTATCTTTTCCAGAGATTATTACACATAGAGTATATTTTACTAAGCCTCCAGTTTTAATTATAAGTCCTGACTGCGCTTTTGAAATACAAACACGCGATACTACGGAGACTGTCACAAACATTCTTTAATTAGACAATATGAACCGTTTTTTGGATGAGAACGTATATGAGTACCAACCTTAACATTGCTCACCAATACTGACGACATATATTAATTCCTTTAGATACAAGATTCTACACTGACATTGCCGGATAATAATCTCTTATTCTGCTAAAAAGACGTTCAGCTTAACCATTCTTTGTATAAATTATATACACAAACATACTTAGGAGAACGCTTTAGAACCTACTCATTAATATCCGTCAAGTTGATTTGATGCACTGTACACTTAATGAAACGACTTCTAGAATGAGCTTCGCTAATGGAAACGTTTTTTGTTTGTTCTTAATATATATATATATATATATATATATATATATATATATATATATATATATATATATATATATATATATATATATGTATATATATACTGTATATTTATATATATGTATATTACTGTGCATGTGACAGAAACACATACACACACATATATATGGCTGTGAAATATTTTCTGTTAAAACAGAATTCCATCTGGTATAAATACCGCTTTTCTGTAACTTTTTCTCATTCACTATTTGCCTGAGGAGAGAGATAGTTTGGTCTCTGAAATATAGCTTTTATTTTCCACATTTTGGCGTCTATATGTGCTCCCTTATATTTGATACATACATACATATATGAATGAATTTTTATCACATCACCGTGATTCATATACAAGCATTAAGCTACAAGCGTCCTTTAATATCCAATGCGCGCTACCTCGGAGATAATATATTTTCATATATGTTACCCGAAGGGTAATTTTTTAGTTGGTAATAAGTTCGTCGTCTCGTGGGCTCGAACCAAAGAAGACAAGAACTCAGGACTACAGTGACGCGATTTTAACCACACGGCATACATACATACATATATATATATATATATATATATATATATATATATATATATATATATATATATATATATATATATATATATATATGTGTGTGTGTGTGTGTGTGTGTGTGTGTGTGTGTGTGTGTGTGTGTGTGTGCGTGTGCATGTATTGACGGAGTTTTCGAGTTGGGAAAAGCTGAGGAGGAGAGCCAATCATCACAGACTGCTCCGCAAAAGACTTGCCTCTCTTCCCACTTCATCTGTGCCTTTTGTTTACACCTAAAGAAAAATAAAAACTTTATTTTTGGTGATTTCCCCGGGGTTCTCTTTCAGTATAACTAAACTAAGAAAATCCAATTTCCTATTTTGGAAACTCGTTAGTCAAGAAATGGGAAAAAACAGAGAGAGAGAGAGAGAGAGAGACCCGGTTGCATTCCAACATTTTTTTTTCTTTTTTTCATCTTGTTGATAATTATGATTTGTGATAAGAAATGCAATACGCTGGTGTCACGAGAATTCTTATTTTTCGTTCTAAAATCTTGTAATATCTTTTTATAAATGTATTATAATGTTTACTTACGATTGCTGAATACTGTGATATTATTTATACATATATATATATATATATATATATATATATATATATATATATATATATATATATATATATATATATGTAAATTACGTATGTATACTATATATTTTTACTTTTATAGATAAATTATGACTTAATGCTTGAATTACTTATTTATATATATATATATATATATATATATATATATATATATATATATATATATATATATATATATATATATATATATATATATATATATATATATAACCTTTTTATATAAATCATGACCAATGCCTGAATTATTAAATCAAACACAATATATAACCTTTTTGTATAAATTATAAGTAATGCCTGAATTATCTCTATCAGATATTGATATTATTAAATCATAACACATCATGTCACCGTCAGCCATTGTTATCTCATCTAAACATTAATGGTCAGACATACTTTCGGTACGGCTTAACTTTGCTTCTCCTAACGCGATTTCTTATAAAACTGAATCAATTTTGAATAATCGATGTTTTTAAATATATCACTAATAAGTAAATTGGCGTGTTTACCGATACTGTCGACACATTAATTGTTTATCGATAACTTATATAATGAGTATTATTAATGTTGTTTAGAAGATGAATCCTATTTTCATGGAATAAGCCCACCATAGGGGCCACTGACTTGAAATTCAAGCTTCCAAAGAATATTATGGTGTTCATTAGAAAAAATTAGCAGAAGGCAATGGATAACGCAGAAAGAAGAGATCACTTACTAAAAAAAGAATAAAGAAATTTACAAATTAATAAATAAATAGAAAACATGTCAGGACAATATAATTTTGCATAAAGCTTTGGAGATCATTAGAGTCAGCATTTTTAGTTTTCTGTAAAAGAAAACTATTGAGATGGCTATTTGTCCGTCCCTCAGCACTTTTTCCGTTTGCCCTCAGATCTTAAAAACTACCAAGGCTAGAGGGCTGCAAATTGGTATGCTGATCATCCGCCCTCCAATCGTCAAAGATACCACATTGCAGCCCTCTAGCCTCAATAGTTTTTATTTTATTTAAGGTTAAAGTTAGCCATGATCGTGCCTCTGGCACCGCGATACGGGCCAACAACACTGACCACCACCAGTCCGTGGCTGAAAGTTTCATGGGCCCAGGCTGAGAGTTTCATTTGCCGCGGCTAAGAGTTTCATACAGCATTTTACGCTGTAAAGAAAACTCGATCGCGCCGAAGAAACTTCAGAGCATATTTTTTTATTTGTTTTTTTTTTTCTTTTTAAACCTCTAAAACAAAGTAAAATAATGATGACGAGACTCATTTCAGGAACGAAATATAAAAACCCCATACTCAAATTTGACGGCAACTTATGCCTAACCCTAAATTTCGTGAATACTGAATGTACTTATGTTCCGTAATTTTATAGTTTAAGAACATGATTGTCTGTGACAGGCAGCTGACTTTTCTCTGAGCAAATGTTATCCAAAATATATCTTTCGCTGGAAGAGAATTTCAGATTTATAAGTCTTAAACGACACCCGCCAAACATAAGCAATACCGCAGATGCCCAGATGAAGATTCTTTTGTCTAAGAAAATGATATGAAAAGTATTTCATGCTGAAAGGGAATTTCAGACTTATAGTTGAACTGAACTGAATTCAATACAGAATTTAGGCCAAAGGCCGGGCACTGCGACCTACGAGGACATTCAGCGTTGAAACGGAAATTGACAGTAAAAGGTTTGAAAGGTGTAACAGGAGGAAAATCTCGTAGTTGCACTATGAATCAATTGTTACGAGAGGATGGAAAGAAAGGTGGAAGAAAGAGAATATAAATAGAAGGTACCGTAAAAGGAATGAAAGGGGTTGCAGCTAGGGGCCGAAGCCACGCTGCAAAGAATCTTCAGTAATGACAACAGCGCACCAGATGAGGCGCACTGACGGACCTCCCTCCGGGGGAGGGGCGGTTTCAAGATTGATAAAGCCCAAACGACTGCCATGGACAATACCGCTGACATCAAGATGGAATTCGATTCCAAACTATTACCAAAAATCCCTGGTTTCAAATGATTGCGTATTGTGTTTTGCAAGGAGAGCAATTCACGATATTAAGGAAACCGCAATGCACTCTAAAAATAGCCGTCGGCTCAACGACCGTTAATGATATCTTATCATGCAACGGAGAGTTCCTTATTTCACATAAACCTCTCTGAAGGTCTTTTTAAGTTTTCTGTAAAAGAAAACTATTGTGCCGGCTTTGTCTGTCCGTCTGCACTTTTTTCTGTCCGCACTCAGATCTTAAAAACTATTGAGGCTAGAGGGCTGCAAATTAGTATGTTGACCAACCACCCACCAGTCATCAAACATACCAGATTGCAGCCCTCTAGCCCCAGAAATTTTTATTTTATTTAAGGTTAAAGTTAGCCATAATCGTGCTTCTGGCAACGATATACGATATGCCACCACCGGGCCGCGGTTAAAGTTTCATGGGCGCGGCTCATATAGCATTATACCGAGACCACCGAAAAATAGATCTATTTTCGGTGGCCTTGAGTATACGCTGTAGCGGCTGTACAGAAAACTCGATTGCGCCGAAGAAACTTCGGCGCAATTTTTACTGGATTTTATATTTTTCTCGTAACAATGATAGTGTTTATAAATGTCCAGATTGAAATGTTGTCTGGCAATGTATTATGAGTGATGTTCATAAAAAAATTTACAATGTATCGATTTTTACTGGACATTTTCGCAATTTGACAAAACGCAGCCAATATGCAACCAGATTTGTGCTATATTTGTTCCATAAAGGAAAATGTTATCTGCATTTTCTTACATGTCCACATGTATACTAATATAAGAATCTCTCCTCCATCCTCTAATAATAATAATAATAATAATAATAATAATAATAATAATAATAATAATAATAATAATAATAATAATAATATACAAAGAAAACTCACCGGTACTCATTCCGTTACGAATATAATCTTGAAACCAGTGGCCAAATATAATAATAATAATAATAATAATAATAATAATAATAATAATAATAATAATAATAATAATGCACAAAGCAAACTCACTGGTAGTCATTCCATTACGAACATAATCTTGAAACCAGTGGCCAAAAACGTTACAAAATAAATAACAAATACGTCTATTTAGTCATAACGGAAAATATTTACCACTGATGTCCCTCCGCTCGGAAAAAAAAAAAAAAAAAATCCCACCCTCTTAATTGAAAGAAACAGAAAACATGCAACGCATTCGAAAAGATTTGCTGGACGGCAAAATGTGTCATCATTTTCTCCGGGGGTGGAAACCCATCTTTCTTTCATTCTTCTGGGGCCGCGGGGGAGGGGTGGGGGTTTAGGGACAAGCTCCAAAAATACCGGGCCAATAACAAACGGGGAAGCCAATCAGCGAGAGAAAAGGGAGGACTGGGAGACGGAACAAAAGAAAGAATATCAAACAATCGAGGGAAAGAGAGGTTTAAGGGCAGGAAGGATATTGGAATTTATATGGCTCTTGTTCGCCTGGTTGCTGTTGCTACGTAGGATTTACGATGCGTTCATTTGGATTTACTTTTCGTTTGTTTGTTTGTTTTATTTTTCCTTGTTAGGATTAGGATTTCTCTTATTTACGCATGTTTCCTTGATTCGTTATCGCATGCTGCAACTATGGTTCTGTTTTTTCCCCATGTTGGGATCTCTCTTATTTACCTTTATTTCATTTTCTTGGTCCATTATTGTATGCTGTAACTATGGTTCTGACAGACAATATTATCTTGCCCTATATATAATTTGTATATACACTATTTTATATTTAAACGAGGAAGAATCATATATAATATTCGTATAAAAATGATACATGATCCTTCCTTATTTAAATTAAATTTGAATGAAGACAAATCATCATTCTTGAGTAGTCATTTAAATACTAGATGATCCATGGGAAGCAATCAACACGGCAAAGGCTATTATGGCGCTATAATTCCTAACTTGCGAGTTGGGGTCTTTGCTTCGCATACCAAATCGCCAAAAGAGGTGCGCTAATATTCATGATGTCATTTCCATGTTAGGGTTACACGCATGAGACCGCGAATAATTAGCCCAATTATGATAGTGTTTGCTGTTTTGTATTATTATTATTATTATTATTATTATTATTATTATTATTATTATTATTATTATTATTATTATTATTATTATTCAGTAAAAGACCTATTCATATGGAACAAGCCCACCAT
>JANJGK010000003.1:20387264-20392264 GCA_039081455.1 Macrobrachium rosenbergii | reverse complement strand
AAATATGTACTGTAGCATGAACAGCAATCATTTAAAGAGAGAGAGAGAGAGAGAGAGAGAGAGAGAGAGAGAGAGAGAGAGAGAGAGAGAGAGAGAGAGAGAGAGAGAGAGAGAGAGACGACGGTATTAGGTAAGATGCTAGTCTCCTTAGTGCAACATTCCTACCTTTTTCCTTCTCTTTATAAACTGGAGTACCCAGGCTTCTGGTGCGGTCTCGTAAACCAGAGTAAACATCCTGAAGACATTAACAAAAGAGGATCTCACTAATTTATTTACTAGCAGCTTTGAACTTCAGTGCGGTTGTGGTTGTAATTGTTGTGGTTGTAATCGCATTCTCTTGCGTTTTAGTGAATTACGTATGAGGTCATTCAGCGCTGTGATAAATGAACATGATTTTAAAACAAATAAAAAACGTATACATTTATATTGGAACACACAAGCACAGTAAATACATTTACGCAGGTTTCAAAACAATCTAAAATAATAATAATAATAATAATAATAATAATAATAATAATAATAATAATAATAATAATAATAATAATAATATACATCAGAAAAATCTATATTAAATCATATAAATTTGTATCTCTTAAAAAATTCTTTAAATTTAAAACATTGCTATTGACATAAAAAATTTCATAAAGGATTTTGTAAAGTTGGGGACAAGTAATTTTTTAAAGAAATTTTCAATAGCGTATGTGGTACTATAGACCACAAAAATCTTCAATGTCTTTATTACTATTTAAGTAATCAAGGAACTATATAATTTACATTACTTTTAATAATTCCTCTTTCATGCAGATTTACCTTTAACTTTTCTTCAAGGATTCAAAACTATTACAGAAAACATCTTATGATATGTTCTTTCTGTGTGGCTCGAAACATCCTTCGAAAATGGCGACACCCTTCATGAAAGGCTAGGAATCTATTACAAACATCTGTATTTTAAGGGAATATGGTGGAGGTATTAACATGACAACTGAAAATCTTACAAAGAGGAGGTATTATCCTGACAATCTTACAATAAGACAAATAAATGAAATAAGGGCTAGACTACCACACCCGATAGGGTTTGACAAATTCTCCCGAACGAGCAAAGGAATATTTAATTTCAAAAGGATGACTAAAATCCAGTAAGATTAAACATGATATCGAAGAGGTTTCCCTATAAAAATGACTTGTGTATTCACTAAAATAAAATTTTTATTAGAATATATGCTTCCCCCGTTTCTGTATATGCATATATATATATATATATATATTTATATAAGTATATATATATATATATATATATATATATATATATATATATATATATATATATATATATATATAGATGAAGTTAATCTCTAAAATGTAACTAATTTAGATGATTACATTGGAGAGACAAAATTGAAAGTTTTAAATATAACTATTTTTTTTTTACTAAGAGCAAGGTTTTGATTAAAATCTGTTTCCATATCGCTTGTATGTAAGTGTTGGCGGAGGTAATCTAAAATATCATATTAACTAACATTTTTACACTAAAAAAATGCACATTCGAATGACTATTATTGTATCAAAATCTAATCAAAATATGTAATAACGTCAGTGTTGCGACCTATATCTCACATTACGCGATATGCAATTCTCTGTTTTTGTGATTTCCATTGGCTCTGGGAGGTGATATAGTGTGAAAAGATTTGCTTCATTAATTCCTTTGTTGACGGCAATAAAATTACAGTCATAATTTTTCTTTATCTCTGCCGTACATAAAAATGAACATTAATACAAATTGATTGGGAGGTGGAATAAAGTTAAAGTTTTATTTTAATCTTTTATGGTCGCTGTTTTGTTGTTGTTGATTATGATTAAACAGGCTTTATGCCAACACGGGCTTTTACTCATAGAGAAGCCCGTTTTTGGCGCATCATTACTTTGAAACTAGTGATGAGTCGTGAATGATTTGGCGTGTAAACACTGTTTACGTAAATGATACCGCAAATAGGTAATTAATTAACCACAAATAGGCAATTAATTAGGGTCCCAGTGATTCTAAAACTGGGTGCCGTGGCACAGTGCCTGGGGATGCCCCAAGATGGGCATGAATTTTGTCTTGGCTAGATCATCTCAATGAACACTTGTAAAAAAAAAAAATTTGTATAGTGCAAAATTCAAATTAATTCTTTGGGAAGACTAGTGGCGACGAGTTGTTACAGAAATAGCTTTAAGAAGTCTTCATATAATCATTATCAGTGTGTCTACTCGTATTATGTTTATCTAATTCTTATGATATGCTCTTTGTTTGTGCAGTATATTTCTGCATGTACGGTGTTCTGATTTTGGTTTGAGTATGAATAATAATTTTTATTCAATATTAAGAACTTAATTCGAGCGATATGGTGGGATGGTGAAGAAGGGGTACCATGGTAATGGTTACATTAGTTAGGGTGCCATCACTGAAAAAAAATTGCGAACCACTGAATTAGATTGTTAAAAACATACCAACTTGAAGGTTTGGCTTCGAATATAGAAATTATAAAGAGTAACTATTACGGCATTTCCGTTGTCATTCATCCTTAAGAAAAGGATTCCTCGGATGCTTAGCTCCCTACGAAGCATTTTAACCTGCTCGAAACACTATGACACTGACCGCTGATAGCTCTCTCCCAAAAGTTAATCTCGGAAGGATCACCTGTCGAAAGCGTTTGCAAAGGTTCTTTAGATATTCACAAAGGTTTATTTGATTTTTTTATATTATTCATACGCAACTTCCCACACGCACAAACACACAGAAACACACACACACACACACACACACGTGCACACACAAGAACACAAAGGTGAAACTTACTAGATTACCTGTCGATTTATATAGATTTTAGGCAAACATGCCAAGCACTGGGGCAACTGAGGCCGTTCAGCGCTGAAACGGAAATTGACAGTAAAAGTTTGAATGGTGTAACAGGAGGAAAACCTCGCAGTTGCATTATGAATCAACTGCTAGGAAAGGGTGGACAGTAAGATGGAAGAAAGAGAATATGAACAGAGGTACAGTAAAAGGAATGAAAGCAGGTGCAGCTAGGGGCCGAAGGCACGCTGCAAAGACCCTTAAGTAATGCCTACAGTGCACCGCATGAGGTGCACTGACGGCAATACCTTCCTACGGGGTCAAGATTACCTGTCGAAAGCATTTGCAAAGTTTCACTAGATATTATTCACAAGTTCTTTTTTAGATTTGTTCTAATCCTCCTTTCCCCCCCCCCACACACACACACACACATACACACACACACACACGCTCACAAAAACACAGTGACGAAACTGACCTCGGACTTTGAGATAATGGTAGGATATGGAAGTTTCTAACATGACCCATGCCTGGTGACAGGTAGGGAGAGTAACGTATGTAGAGAGCTTTGATGGTGAAAGAATAAAGAAAGGCAAATAAGATGAAATAAAGAGACAAAATAGAGAGAGACGTGGTTACAGACAGATTCACGGGTGTAAAGACAAGTAAGGCTGAATTATAAATGCGAACAAATGATCATTGTAAGTACTTATATCGGCCTTAATAGAGAGGCGTAGGTACAGCCAGATTCACAGGTATAAGGAAAGTAGGGCTGGATTATCGGTGCGAGCAAAGATCAGTGATCAGTATAAGTACTTATGTCGGCATTAGTTAGAAACACCAAGGGAGATTCTGAGGCAACCCTTCCACTCCGGCCCAATGACCCGGCCCCACTCCAACCACCCCCCCCCCAAAAAAAAAATCATTATTTCTAATCCCGGCGTAAACAAAACAGGAACAGGAGGGATTATCTTCAAAAGAGGAAGCGATGCAAAGACGAGTGGCTTTAAATTGAATGATCTCCGAAAGCAGGAAGCATCTGTAAATGACAGATAAGAAACGTGCTCGAGTTAAAAGTAAATTTGAATGAGTTGCTGGAGCGTATGGGAGGATGAACAAAGAAGATTCCGTCCCTTCTTTCTTTCTTCTTCTTTTTTTTGGTATGTAGATGGGGCTTTGATAGAATCACAGAGTTTTCATATGGCTATGGGTACAGGGGGATAGCAAGACATGTACACCCTTAGTCCCTCACACATAACACACACACACACATATATATGTATGTATGTACGTGGTGAGGAGGGATATGGGTGAGGTGGGAGAGGGGGGGGGCGAAGGAAGAAGATACAAGGGAATAGAAATTGATGGAGAAAGTTGACTCGAGCGGCCGACCCTGCTATACAGTGAGACTGACAAGGTCGAAAGAAGAAGAAGAAGAAGAAGAAGAAGAAGAAGAAAGATGTATGTATGTATGTATGTGTGTATGTATGTATGTATGTATAAATAAATATGAGTATATATATATATAATATATATATATATATATATATATATATATATATATATATATATATATATATATATATATATATATATATATATATATATATATATATATATATATATAAGCATTAAGCTACAAACGTCCTTTAATGTCCAATTCGCTCTACCTCGGAAATAATATATTTTATACCGAAGGGGAATTTTTTAGTTGATAATAAGTTCGTCGTCCCGCGAGCCCACGGGACGACGAACTTATTATTATTATTATTATATATATATATATATATATATATATATATATATATATATATATATATATATATATATATATATATATATATACACACACACATACACGTTGCAGCAAGACTGTGAACCAGGGATTTCACGAAATCCCTGCAATTTTCAGCAAATTCGTGAAATCACAAATTCACTCAGGAACATTTGACCCCCGAGGGGCTAGTACCAAACACGGCGAAAAAAGCGATTAATCTACACTGTTTCGTATTGTATAGTACTATCCCCTCGGGGATCAAATGTGTTTCGCCGATTTCAGTACTGGCCCCTTGGTCATCAAATTCTCCTAAGCGAATCGGTGAAGTCACGAATTCCCCTAAAATTTCAGGGATCCCGTGAAATTCCTGGTTTCACAATCTTCCTGTAA
>JANJGK010000003.1:20385718-20387164 GCA_039081455.1 Macrobrachium rosenbergii | reverse complement strand
CAACTCTTAGCAAGAGAATATTCAGGCATACAACCCTTAGCAAGAGAATATTCAGACATACAACCCTTAGCAAGAGAATATTCACACATACAACCCTTAGCAAGAGAATATTCACACATACAACTCTTAGCAAGAGAATATTTAGACATACAAACCTTAGCAAGAGAATATTCACACATACAACCCTTAGCAAGAGAATATTCACACATACAACCCTTAGCAAGAGAATATTCACACATACAACCCTTAGCAAGAGAATATTCACACATACAACCCTTAGCAAGAGAATATTCACACATACAACCCTTAGCAAGAGAATATTCACACATACTACCCTTAGCAAGAGAATATTCACACATGCAACCCTTAGCAAGAGAATATTCACATACAACCCTTAGCAAGAGAATATTCACACATACAACCCTCAGCAAGAGAATATTCACACATACAACCCTTAGCAAGAGAATATTCACACATACAACCCTTAGCATGAGAATATTCACACATACAACCATTAGCAAGAGAATATTCAGACATACAACCCTTAGCTAGAGAATATTCAGACATACAACCCTCAGGTAGAGAATATTCAGACATACAACCCACTCACCTACACAAACCACAATGCATAGGTATGCCCTCGTCAGTCAAAACTTCTAATATCTAATCATCTACTATCTAAAGCGCGTCCAATTTAGCCAAATGAATTAATTTGCCTCAATGAATAACGAATCCAAAGATCTATGCGATATCGCCGGACGTAAAACAAAGGGGGGAATGAATATGCAGTCACCTGGTAATTAGCACATCAAAGGTCTCCGTCAATTCAGTGACTTCCCCATTTCAATTTAAATGACAATGCAACGTCTCTAATAAGATTATGTTTAGATGAGATTAAAATTTCCTTCTATGCTAAGACCAGAGTTCTAAAGCTTCTCTTTAGAGAAGAGGATATACGAGGAATACGGGAAAGCTCGAAGTCTAGACCGTTCTATAAAGAAAATCTCCCCCCCCCCCCCGGCCATTGAACTGTAGAAGGCGAAATCGTATAATTACGAAGGTAGTTATTATTGAATTACAGCCTTAGAATTTAAATGAAATGAATAGAGGATTTAGGCCAAAGGCCAAGCACTGGGACCTATGAGGTTATTCAGCGCTAAAACGGAAATTGAGAGTAAAAGGTTTGAAAGGTATAACAGGAGGAAAACCTCAAAACAGCTGCACTATGAATCAGTTGTCTGAGAGGGTGGAGAGTAAGATGGAATAAAAAGAATATGAAAGGAGGTGCAGTAACTGGAACGAAAGGGGTTGCAGCTAGGGGCAGAAGGGACGCTGCAAAGAACCTTAAGTAATGCCTACATTGCACGGCATGAGGTGCACTGACGGCACTAACCCCCTACGGGATACAGCCTTTGAAGACCAGAGTAGAGATGTATTAGGATAAAA
>JANJGK010000003.1:20365718-20383218 GCA_039081455.1 Macrobrachium rosenbergii | reverse complement strand
GAATAACAGGCGAAGGAGAAGAAGCGTAAAAGTCACTGGAACGAGAAGAAAGGAAAGGATAAATTCGACATTATTAAAGCAGGAAGAGAGGGAACGAATGATATCATCAGGACGCACTGAATGCCGTGAATGGAATGAATAGAGAAAATAAATGTGACTGATTTGTGCCAAACGTTACAATGCGCTCGCCAAACTTCAAACTGAGCCAGAAAATGACCAGACTTCTGGAAACAGGGTGATTGAGGTCGAGGAGGAGATAAAGTATGACTAAATATATATAAAAAAGATGGAGAAAGTCTTTGCCTGATGATATTGATTATACATACATACATACATGCATACATACACACACACACACACATATATATATATATATACTGTATATATATATATATATATATATATATATATATATATATATATATATATATAATATATATATATATATATATATATATATATATATATATATATATATATATATATATATATATATATATATATATATATGCACACTTACACATCTCTCACACACACACACTATATATATATATATATATATATATATATATATATATATATATATGTATATGCATAGTTATATTTTATTTATCTGGGAAGCATAATCATCCTTTATATTCTGTGATTCAACAAAACAAATTTATACGCAATTCAGTCATTTTGAAAGTTTCCCTAAAATAAACAACCACGCGTGATAATCTGAGCGAGACGCAAAAGTGGGGATGACAATCATTGCAGGTGTGAAATGGAAATACTGAAAATTTATATTTTAGAAAGAAAAAAGTCTCCCATGGGTTTCTATTCCATCAAGAGGATATAACACAAAGTACAAAATATGGAAGATATGGGCGGAAAATAGCAAATGTGAAATGAAAATACTGAAAATATGCTTTTCAGAAAGAAAGTCTCCCACAGCTTTCTTTTCCATTAAGAGTCTATAAAAGACATAGTACAAAATATGGAAGATACCGCGTGTAATGCAAATGAAGATATGGGCGGAAAATACCAAATGTGAAATGAAAAGACTGAAAATATATTTTTTTTAGAAAGAAAGTCTCCCAGAAGCTTTCTATTCCATTAAGAGAATATAAAAGACAAAGTACAAAATATGGAAGATACAGCGCGCGATGCAAACGAAGATAGGGCGGAAAATAGCAAACGTGAAATGAAAATACTGAAAATATGTATTTTAGAAAGAAAAAGTCTCCCTCACCTTTCTATTCCAATAAAGGAATATAAAAGACAAAGTACAAAATATGGAAGATACCGCGTGCGATGCAAACGAAGATAAGGGCGGAAAATAGCAAACGTGAAATGAAAATACTGAAAATATATTTTTTAGAAAGAAAGTCTCCCACAGCTTTCTATTCCGTTAAGAGAATATAAGAAACAAAGCACAAAATATGGAAGACACCGCATGCGGTGCAAACGAAGATATGGGGGGATAATAGCAAATGTGAAATGAGAATAACGAAAATACATGTTAAGGAAGAAAGTTTTGACACAGTTTTCCACACCATTAAGAATCTATACCCGACAAGGACCTAAAAACGGAATACATACCGTTTGTAATGCAAACGACGATACGGGGGGAAAATAGGAAATTCCTTCTTGTACTCCCGATATATTGGTCACCAAGGAAGGACCTATAGACCATGAGGTCGCGCACTGCACCTCGTATGTTCATCTGGCAGGTGAAATTGGATTCCTCTTTCCAATCAGGGCCAGGGAGGGCGAAGGGGAGAATAAAGTGGCTTTAGGGAGAGCGAAGGGACGAGATGGCCTCTCTTTATTGTTTTGAATCTTTGGGACGCGATAGGAAATGAGAAAACAGGCGATCAAAGATGGTATTCTAAAGCACCGCTGTCCATTATTGAAAACAAATCTTACAAATCCTTGTTTTCATTATCAACAGTGACTACACATCAGAGTGTTTGATTGTAAATGTTATCAGGAAAGAAACGATAAATTAGGCTTTCATCCGTTTTCAGTTTTCTGTAAAAGAAAACTATTGTGCCGGCTCTGTCTGACCAACACCCACAGATCTTAAAAACTACTGAGGCTAGAGAGCTGCAAATTGGTATGTCGATCATCCACCCTCCAATCATCAGACACACCAAATTGGAGCCCTCTAATCTCAGTAGTTTTTATTTTATTTAAGGTTTAAGTTAGCCACAATCCTGCTTCTGGCAACGTTATAGGATAGGCCACCACCATTCCGTGGTTAAAGTTTCATGGGCCGCGGCTCATACAGCATTATACCGAGACCACCGAAAGATCGATCTATTTGAGGTGGCCTCGATTATACGCTGTACAGAAAACTCGATTGCGCCGAAGAAACTTCGGCGCATTTTTTTGCTTGCTTTTTTTTTACATTTTTTTTACTGAGTTGCGTCTGAGCTGATAGCCACTGCACTAAAAACCTCTGGCAATATAAGTTTTATAAAAGAAATGTACACATGTGAACAAAATATTTAAATTGGTCAATGTCTATAGTAACAGCAAGTGTAGGCTTACTGTTTTCTACGCATTTAAAAGCCAAAATAAATAAATAAAAATCATAAATAAATAAATTAAGAGAAAATAAGATACATAACTACAGAGTAGAAAAAGTCGTTAAAACATGCAGATTATGACTGAGTTCAAGAATATATATTTATCAATTACCGTAAAATATATTGTATCTTAAATATCTGTTTTCATTTGCTTTATATAGTAGACCCATTCTGTGCGCCTAGAACCAGCAAATCCCACTGTAAGGCATCACATGCCAAAGCAACTGGATAATAAAATACTCCAGGCATACTTTTGCCCAACTTCTTTTCGAATCCCGGTAACCTCGGCGAGTAAAGCAAAGCCAAAACACCTGAGAATTCTTGTTTATCCATTTCTTCTTCTTCTTCTTCTTCTCCTCCTCCTCCTCTTAAGATTTCAGTTGCAAAGCCAGAACACCTAGGAATTCTTGTTTATCCATTTCATCTTTCTTCTTCTTCTCCTTCTCCTCTACCTCCTCCTCCTCTTCCTTCTCCTCCTCCTCCTCTTCCTTCTCCTCCTCCTCCACCCTACTGTTCTTAAGATTTCAGTTGCGAAGCCAAGACACCTGGGAATTCTTGTTTATCCATTTCGTATGCTTTCTTCTTCTTCTTCTTCTTCTTCTTCTCCATCCTCCTGTTCTTAGGATTTCAGTTGCAAAGCCAAAACACCTAAGAATCGTTGTTTATCAATTTCATATTCTTTCCTTCTTCTTCTTCTTCTTCTTCCTCCATCCTCCTGTTCTTAGGATTTCAGTTGCAAAGCCAAAACACCTAGGAATTGTTGTTTATCCATTTCATATGGTTTTCTTCTTCTTCTGCTTCTTCTTACTCCTACTCCTACTCCTACTCCTCCCCCCGCCCTCCTGCTCCTCCTCCACTTCTCTCTCGCCCCGTTCTTCTTAAGTTTTCCGTTGCAAAGCCAAAACACCTGAGAATTCTTATCCATTTCACGTGGTTTTCTCCTCCTCCCCCTTCCTCCTCCTCCTCATCCTCCTCCTCCTCCTCCTCCTCCTCCTCCACTTCCCCTCCCACTATTCTTCTTCTTCTCAAGATTTCAGTTGCGCGAGATTCAATTCACAGGAGGATCAGGGTAGCCGGACTCTCCAAGGAAAGCCATTGCAAATAAAGTCGTCCGCCGCGGCCTGCATAAAGTTTGGCTAAGCAGGAGGGGGAAAGTTTGAAGTCTGCCCAGACGTTTTTCCTCGAGTTCATGACACTTATGCTTGAGAGATTCCTGTTTGTTGTTGAGGCTTCAGGTGGAATGGGAAGTTTTAAATTGGGGCCTGCTTGGCGAGGAGGAGGAGGAGGAGGAGGAGGAGGAGGAGGAGGAGGAGGAGGAGGAGGAGGAGGAGGAGGAGGAGGAGGAGGTGGTGGTGTATTCTATTTATAATGTGGCTCGTGTGTGTCAAAGATGCACACACACACACACATGGACAAATACGTGATGTATAGACACACATATATAATTATATACATATAAATATATACTTATATATACATATACATACATACATATACAGTATATATATATATTTGTAACACACAAACACATATCCAGTATATATATATATATATATATATATATATATATATATATATATATATATATATATATATATATATATATATATATATATATATATATATATAGTCTGATCTTGAACTAAATTCTGGCATTGATTATCTCTATATGTATTAAATAGAAAAGCTTTCTAATAATCTCTAATGAGTGATCACTCGTTAATGAGCTTTTAATTTAAAGGGATTAAATCAACTTCTAATTATTGCAATTATTTTCTTCGAAAAAGGTATCCCAAATCCATTGCACGACATCCACAGGGAGGCTGTTCCGCGGTCCAACGGTGGTGAGGAATAAAGGACCTCTGGAACTCAGAAGTTCGACAGCGAGGCTAAACATTTACTGCATATTGGTGCTGTTGTTCAGCGAATCTGGTTGCTCTCGGCTGGAAAAGGTGATCGGGGATCAATTTTAAGTGTGAAAGATCTCTATTAAAATACAACTTATCAAAAAGTGACAGACAATACGATACCATCCGTCGATGGTTCCAGTCATAACTATAACTAATAATATTAGGAAACAGAAACCTACCACCACGAACCACTCTGTCTAAAAGAGATAAATCCCTGGCAGAAGCAGAATCCACACCAAAGAATAGTATTCTCGTGAAGGAAGGACACATGACCTAAAACAGGTTTCACTGATTTTATCACTGTTATAAATATGAAGCCTTACGAACAATATCTGCGGCATTTGCTGAAACATTCATTAGGTGTTTCTTAAAAATAAGATGCCAGTCAAACGTTACACCTAGAATAGTTAAAGGCTTCAGACTCTTTCAGCAAGGTCTCATCCGCCTGAAGGGGAGGACGGGGTGGAAAATTGTTAAGAGATCTGCATATCCATAGTGTTTTCGTTTTACTGAGTTCAGTCTCGTACCCAACCTACTACACCATTTACTGATCCGGTTCATGTCCCGATTGAGGCTGAGGGCATCTTCATTTCTCGTAAGTGGAGACTTGACTACACCCTCAGGAGGGTGTAGTCAAGTGTTGCATCATCGACATACTGAACAATCTTGTTTTCCAGGCCAACAACAACACCACTTGTATACACTAAACATAAAAAAAAAATAATAAATATGTCGGCCTGTGCGTCAAAATCATACATAAAAGAATATTTTGTTTCGAGTCACGATGCCAACTCTGAAACACCATTTCATCCTCATGTATACATAATACCTCAAAAGCCCGCTGATATTAGGATCTCTTTTATACTTTGATCAATTATACAATGTCCGAATTAACATACATAATAAGCGAACAACTCATTAATGGGACGCATAAAGATTAACGATTAAATCGACACTTTTGTGGTATTACTGTGAAATTAATATCAAGCGCAGGATTCAGTGAGAAAAAAGGTGTTGTTGATTAAATTCTGCATGTTTCTGCTTTCTGTTCTAATTACTCATTATCCTTCAAAACAGATGCACACACACAAGTGTGTGTGTGTGTATATATATATATATATATATATATATATATATATATATATATATATATATATATATATATATGTATGTGTGTAGGTATATATATATAATATACACACATATATATACTGTATATATACAGTATGTATATAATATATATATATATATATATATATATATATATATATATATATATATATATATTATATATATATATATATATATATATATATATATATATATATATATATATATATATATATATATATATAAACCTAATTACGAACAAGTACAGAAAAGAAGCGGTCACCACTGGGCTTTAGTCAGCTTTATCCCCATCACCTGACACATGATAATCTATATTGAACTAACACCCTCTTCAAATCATTACTGTTCATGCCACAGTCCACATTCCAGCTCACATTTCAGAACATGCCTCATCCCTGCGATGTCAATCACAGCTGTTAACCAATTTTCCCGCTGTTCTCTCAAACGCGGACTTCATTACTCTCTAACATTTGCTTGTTCACCGACGATATCTCTGGATGTCTCCCCTTCAATAAAAACGAAAAAATCCACAAATGAGTATCTCTATTCCCCCTACACATTCCACATTAGACCAAATGCATTCCCATTCAGTTGTAAAACACGGGGGGGAAAGTTTACCATCGGCAGAGTTCCAGCCGTGTGTTGAGCGGTGATGTAAATTATGTCATTAGTCAAACTAGCACCGCATTTCCGAAGCTTGAGTTCTCTTGAGATATGTATGCATATATATATATATATATATATATATATATATATATATATATATATATATATATATATATATATATATATAGATAGATAGATAGATAGATAGATAGATAGATAGATAGATATATATATATATATATATATATATATATATATATATATATATATATATGTATATATATATATATATATATATATATATATATATGTATATATATATATATATATATATATATATATATATATGTATATATATATATATATATATATATATATATATATATATATATATATATATATATATATATATATATATATTATACACACACAAAACGATTACCCTCACTACAGTTGCAGCGATGGAAATAACAATATTTCTAATGGCACTGAGTAAATATGAAATATATAATTAATATAACTACGACATTTAGCCAATAATTGGGTAAAAGGCAACTCCATTGTACAGAGTTTGGTAATATATGACTTATAAATCATAAAAAATCTTTTTCGACCTTCTGCTTGATAAAGCAAAATATCAAAGGTTTATTAATAGCAACACGATTCTCTGGAGAAATGATTAACAATGATGACGGGAACCATTACAATGGCATTATTCTAATCAAACTCATTCTGATTAACTCTAATCAGCTGACATCGAGTCCGAATGTAACTAATTCTTAAATTATAACTGATTAATCAAAATGCGTCATTAATTATATGTCTAAAATATGTCCTTAATTACATGTCTTCTACTTATATTCGTTATTTTTACAGATGTCACCAAGATTTGACATCTATGACAATTTATGAAAATGGAAAGCAACTATATTACTTTGTAAATGACTTTAAATAATAAAATCATTCGGGAAAACAGTGTGTCATTATTAGTGTAACGTTATTTTTAGTACTTCCAGTACTTAGGCGGTTCAAGTGTAATTAAAGGCAAAATTATTAGTGATAATGAAACTGATGATGACTCATTATCACCTATGTGGATGGTGATAATCGTGCGTTTATTGTATAATACATAATTATGAAGCATAAAGGATCTTCCGTAGGGAAAATGCTCTCTTTAGCAAAATCTCCCCGCCCCCACCCCAGGGGGTTAGTGCCGTCAGTGCACCTCACGCTGTGCACTGTAGGCATTACTTCAGGTTCTTTGCAGCGTCCCCTCGGTTCCTAGCTGCAACCCCTTTCACTCCTTTTACTGTACCTCCATTCATATCCTCTCTCTTCCATCTTGCTATCCACCCTCTCTTAACACCTCCTGTTACACCTTTCAAGCCTTTCTACTCTCAATTTCCCTGTCAGCGCTGAATGACCTCATAGGTTCCAGTGCTTGGCCTTTGGCCTCAATTCTATACTCCATCCAACAAAATTCCCCAAACAGTACTTTTGTTATTTGTTAAAAAACAAAAGTTTTACAAAAAACACTGCAGATGCACACAGTGTGGAAAATGCATTGAGAGAACGTGGCAAAAAAAGTGACTGGATTCTATGGACTTATCGTGGATCAAGCAAAATGGAATCCTCTGTACTCTGAAACCGAAAAAGAACAAACAAAAAGTATGAATAAATACCACACTTCACTTTGCCCTGAATGATTTTTGTTTTAAAATATTGCGCGATATATCTACTACTTTCACACTGAAGCTATACACTATTTTTCTATTCTGTATCTAGTATCTCGTATTCATGGAAAAAAAAAATAATCTTGTACGGCGCATTAAAATCTGTCAATGGCTGGGCGCATTAAAATCTGTCAATGGATGTCTCATTTCTAAATCAGGTATCTCCTATTAAAAGAAAAATGACCTTATAAGTCGCACTATTATCTGTCATCTACTCTCTCAGTCTCATTCCAATGCTTCATCGCGTTCGTGCCAACTAATTCCTTTGCTTTATCGACCTGTTATTGCTTTCAATAATGAACGCTATATTCTACAGAAGCTTGAAATTCAAGTCAATTGCCTCTGTTGGCTAGTTCCGTATGAATAAGGATCATCCTCTGATTAATAATAATAATAATAATAATAATAATAATAATAATAATAATAATCAAGAAGAAAGATCACTCATTGATGTCGCAATACCATGGAACACCAGAGTAGATGAGAAAGAAAGAGAAAAAATTGATAAGTATCAAGACCTGAAAATCGAAATAAGAAGGATATGGATATGCCAATGGAAACTGTACCCATAATCATAGGAACACTAGGCACGATCCCAAGATCCCTGAAAAGGCATCTGGAAAAACTTGATACCGCAGTAGCTCCAGGACTCATGCAGAAGAGTGTGCTACTAGAAACAGCGCACATAGTGAGAGAAGTGATGGACTCCTAAGGAGGCAGGATGCAACCCGGAACCCCGCACTATAAATACCATCCAGTCGAATAGGATGACTGAGATAGATAATAATAATAATAATAATAATAATAATAATAATAATAATAATAATAATAATAATTATTATTATTATTATTATTATTATTATTATTATTATTATTATTATAATAAGGGCTTCCTTTGCCCTCGATAGCCAAACTCGGAGCAAGAGAGGTCAGCTGTCACTTTCCGCCTCTTCTGACCAGTGACTGGGCGACAAAAAAAAAAAAAAAAAATAAAATAAATAAATAAATAAATAAATAAAAACACACAACTCTTTTTGGAATAGATTCTCTTCAAGAAAAACGTTAATGGAATGGACTCTCTCTCTCTCTCTCTCTCTCTCTCTCTTTCTCTCTCTCTCTCTCTCTCTCTCTTTCCATTCTCTTCGCGACCAACCTATCTTCTCCTTGCTTATCTGCTTCTGCTCAGAAGAATCCATTTTTGCAAGATTCAATTCGCAGGCGAATCGGAGTGGCCAGAGTTCTTTTTTTTTTTTTTAATTGTTGGCGTTGCATTGCAGATAAAGTTCGAGACAAGCTGAGCAAAGTTTGTTGGGGCGTCCCGCAAGCAGTGTCTGCTTGCTCCATTTCAGGAAGTTTTGTTTCGTTAACTTTGCTTCTTCGCTTTCCCTAAATTATATCACACCAGGGAGTCGGAGAGTCTATTTGAATCTTTACATAAGAGGAGTAGTGTCTGAACAAAAGTATTTTATTTGATGATCATTCTGGTGTAAAGTCATCAGCCACAATGTTGCATGAAGCAAAATAAGGGCTGGTTTTATATCGCTTCCTAAGAGAGGAACGGAATAAGAAACACAAGTAAAAAATGCGCCGAAAACTTCGGCGCAATCGAGTTTTATGGACAGCGTATAATGCTGTATGAAACTCTCAGCCACGGCCCATGAAACTCAGCCGCTGTCCATTAATCTTTCAGCCATGGCCCGATGGTGGCCTGTGTTGTTGGCACCTACAGCGGTACCAGAGGCACGCTCATGGCTAACTTTAACATTAAATAAAATAAAAACTTCTGAGGGTAAAGGGCTGCAATTTGGTATGTTTGATGATCGGAGGGTGGATGATCAGCAGACCAATTTGCAGCCCTCTAGCCTCAGTAGTTTTTAAGATCTGACGGCGGACAGAAAAAGTGCGGACGGACAGGCAAGATTATAGCCATCTCAATAGTTTTCTTTTAGAGAAAACTAAAAATGAAAGTTTGCTTAGTTGTTTACTCAGTTGCCTCAACTATATTCATACACGTCGAAGTGAATCTGAATCTTTTGAATAACCTTTTACAGGTGAAAATGTATATATCAGTGCACTAGCGGACCAGAAGAATTTCATGGATGGGGAGCACTAATTTTCATATTATTTCTATAATAGATTTTGTAATTTTTTTCCTATTTTTATATTTCTCTTTTATGTTATTATTATCTAACTCTTCAATAATATCATTTTGCCATTATTTTTCATGGGGGGGGGGGGGGGCCGCTACGTACCCAGGTGCCCCCCCCCCCTGGATCCGCTAGTGTATCAGTAGCATCAATGAATACGGTTTGAGGAAAGAATACGCACGCATGAGTTAGGAAACATTTTATGAATTACTCTATCAATCCCTTGCGGAATATTTATATATAAAATTATATGAGTATCATTTAATAGTGTCGTGCTACTGAATGAATAGACACTTGCATACACACCATGACTTTAATGCACTTGCATATGCAACGTTGCATTATCATAGGAGATCATTTCTTTCAGAATGTTAGTATGACATTCTTACTTAAGAAGTTGAAACTCGTCAAGGTATCTACCGGTTTTCTGTCGATGCTGATGATAACGACTCAAAATGATCTGATCCAAATTATTCTTGGATCATATAAGAATAATATATGACATTGTTAATTATTGTTAGATCATATAAGAATAATATATGACATTGTTAACTATTGTTAGATCATATAAGAATAATATATGACATTGTTAACTATTGTTAGATCTATATAAGAATAATATATGACATTGTTAATTATTGTTAGACCATATAACAATAACATATGACACTGTTAATTATTGTTAGATCATATAAGAATAATATATGACATTGTTAATTATTGTTAGGTCATGTAAGAATAATATATGACATTGTTAATTATTGTTAGATCATATATAAGAATAATATATGACATTGTTAATTATTGTTAGGTCATGTAAGAATAATATATGACATTGTTAATTATTGCTAGATCATATAAGAATAATATATGACATTGTTAATCATTGTTAGATCATGTAAGAATAATATATGACATTGTTAATTATTGCTAGATCATATAAGAATAAAATATGACTTCTTTAAGGTGCTATATGACTTGTAATCATTCAAAGACTAAGATCATTAATTGGTGTAGAATAGTAGGTTTCTATTTTGTTAGTTTATTTGCACTGCCATAACAAACACTAAATAACTAGAAACGCTTGAGTAAAATGAGATAGAAATGCTGATAATTCTTTAGTTTCTGCAAAATTCTAGACAGATCATTCCCTTTGGCAAATACTCGCCAGTATCGAAATCTGAGCTGTGTAAATAAATTATCATCAGCAAGAAAATTTTCTGGTCACAAATAAAAAAACAAAAGAAATTTGAGCCTAAATATGAAGCGAATCGACCTAAATGAACATTCGACTACAGCTGTCGATGTCGATGTCAGTGGATAACGGGAGTGAAATCCTTCTGGATGATTCAAAGAGTATATATCTGAGGATTAACAGAATCGGAAACAGGACAGGCTGCAATTTTTCTGATACAATAAGTTTCGGTTTTAAAAACGGCATGTTTTTTTTTAGAAAATGTTTTTTCTTTGTTTACTGGTTAACGTATTCCCTTTGGGGAGAAAATACTGCTCTGATGGAGTTACTAAAACTGAGGAATAAAGTGAATGCGTGGAAAGAGATATTTGCAAACATAACAACTGCTATGCTGTAGCCAATATTTTCCTTGAAAACAGAGAGAGAGAGAGAGAGAGAGAGAGAGAGAGAGAGAGAGGGAGAGAGAGAGAGAGAGAGAGAGAGAGAGAGAAGGGAGGTGAGTAGTGCTAGGGAATAAAAGTTGATAAATGTTTTGCAAAAAAAAAAAAAATAGACTGACAGGCAGAGGAAAGCTTTGAACAAATTTGAGTCGAACAAAATTTTGTTACGATCCAGTGACAAAAAAAACGTACACACACACACACACACACACAAACACAACGGGAAAAATAGCAGCCATTATATGTTCTAGGCCAGTGACAAATGGAGGAATTTGAATCTGAATTTTCTTTTTTTCTCACCAACTAAGTGAGAGCAGTGGATGTTGGCCCATCCCAATTTTTACACGAATGTCAGTGTGCCCTTTGGGTTTTTCCTTTTGTCTCACGGGTTTTGCCGTCTGCTTCGAGCTGAATTTCATTGAATAAACAGAACGCTCATGAACGCAGAGGACTCTTTCAGAGGCCTTAAAGGGACACAAATCAGTTTGATGCCAGAGTAGTCAGGATGTTCTGTACTTTTTTATGGTAAAAGATCAATGATGCTTTTTTATGTGAAAGAGTTAAAGTTCGGAGGAAACAATCCGGACATTGAAGAAAATAACAATGAAAACGCATAACTGATAAACCTGCACTGTAGATTTTTCATGAATTCTGCAATAAATTTGAATATCGGAAGTACCTCTGAAATGTATCGTGCTCTCTCAGAGAGAGAGAGAGAGAGAGAGAGAGAGAGAGAGAGAGAGAGAGAGAGAGAGAGAGAAAAGATTATCTACCCGTAATCGAGTGAAAATCATTTGAGACCCATCATAATGACATAAGATACAACTTAAACTACTTGCAAATACTAAACACAGGAATCATTTGTACTTAGGAGTGCGGGATAATTTTTAACCTCCAATTCTTTAGATTTGCTTTGAATTTCCAACAAGAAAACATATAGGTCAGAGAAGAGATTATAACTCCCTTGATCCGGATAAAATGACGCGAATATCTATCGAAGAGACTTTAGTTAACACTAGAAATATCTAGGTAACACGGCTACTGAAACACTCTCTTCAACTGTCATAAATAAACAAGTACCTCCAACATCTCAAGTTCCAGCTGTCTCCAGACATTTCTCGCAAAGGACTAACTAAACCTTCTGGCAGAGAGCTCATGCGTTATTTCCTTCAGGGCATCGCGGCACACGAAATGACATTCGCCGTTAACTGCTTCGTCTCCGACAAGTTATTCAAACACCGCCCCCGAGGGAGACTTTCATGCGATGGCTTCAGTTGTGTACTCTGCTCTTGCTGTCATTTTGGACCAAAATTGTTTCCAATTTTTTTTTTTTTTGGGGGGGGGGGGCTTCTGTCATTCTGGATAAAACTTGTTTCCAATGATTTTTTTTGCCTCCTGTCATTTTGAACAAAACTTGTTTCCAATTCTGATTTTTTTTCTTCTGTCATTTTGGACAAATTGTTTCCAATTTTTTTTTTCTTCTCATTTTGGACAAAACTTGGTTCCATTTTTTTTGCTTCTGTCATTTTGGACAAAACTTGTTTCCCATTTTTTTTTGGGGGGGGGGGGGGCTCCTGTCATTTTGGACAAAACTTGTTTCCATTTTTTTTTTTCGCTTCTTTCATTTTGGACAAAACTTGCTTCCAGTTGTTTTTTTCTGTTATTTTGGACAAAACTTCTTCCCAATATTTTAATTATTTTTTTTTTTTTTTTTGCTTCCTTCATTTTGGACATAACTCCTTTCCAATTATTAGTTTTTTTTTGTCATTTTGGACCAAACTTGTTTCCAATTCCTATTTTTTGCTTCTGTCATTTTGGACAAAACTTGTTTCCAATTTTTTTTTGCTTCTGTCATTTTGGACAAAACTTGTTTCCGATTTTTTTTTTTTTTTTTTTGCTTCTGTCAAATTGGAAAAAACTTATTTCCATTTTTTTTTTTTTTTTTGCTTCTGTCATTTTGGACAAAGCTTGTTTCCAATTAGTTTCCAATATTTTTTTGTATTTTTATTTATCTTTTTTCTTGCTGTCGTCAATTTGGACAAAACTAGTTTCCAATTATTATTATTATTTTTTTTTTTTTTGCTTCTGTCATTTTGGACAAAACGTGTTTCCAATTTTTTTTTTTTTTTTTGCTTTCGTCATTTTGGACAAAACTTGTTTCCAATTCTTTCGTATTTTTTTTTTTTTTTTTGCTTCTGTCATTTTGTACAAAACTCGTTTCCAAATCTTATTTTTTTTCTTTGTGGACAGAAATGTTTTTCACAAGCCGCTGCATTTTATTTGTTTATGGTTCGTTAGAATTCTATAATAGAGGTTTTTCTATTTTTATTTACTAAGTGATATCCTCGTATTACTGTTTTTTTTTTGCGATATCATTTATTCGCTGAGAAGCGAGGTGAATTAAAATTAAAAGAAAATTTCTCGCAATGTTTTATAAACATGATGTCTTCTGATATTACGGAGACTGACACTTCCAAAATCCATATATAAAAGGGAATTTTAGCAAGGTGTAAGCCACTTAAATCACAGAAAATTTCAAATAAAAAATGAGCTAAAGAATACAGTACTTCCTTTGAATAGGAAAGTATATATATATATATATATATATATATATATATATATATATATATATATATATATATATATATATATATATATATATATATATATATATATATATATATATATATATTAGTAGGAGCCCATAAAAACGCCAAAAGGTAGAAAGTTATTGCTACAATTCAGAGACCAAACTGTCTCCCTCTGCTGGCAAGTAAAGGGGTCTCTAAAATATAGCAATAACTTTCTACCTCTAGGCGTTGTTATAGGCTCCTATTATTAAATGGGTTTCTGCTTTAACAGAAAATTTTTTATATATATATATATATATATATATATATATATATATATATATATTATATATATACACATACATACATACATACATACACACACATGAACACGATACCTTTCAGAAGTACTCCGGATATGCAAATTTACTGCAGAATTTAGGAAAAAAATACACAATAGAGGTTCACCAACTGTAAGTTTATAGTGTAATTTCCGCTAAAGAATGTTCCTAAAGTTTCCTCCAAACGTTGACTATTCCGCATAAAAGACAAAATTGCTCTCTTTCCATAAAAAGTACAAAGCGACATCCTGACTACTCTGGCATCAAACTGATTTGTGCGCCATTAAGGCCACGGAAAGAATCCTCTGCGTTCATGAGCGTTCTATTTATTCTAATGAAATTCGGCTCGAAGCTGACGCCAAAACCTGTGAGACCGGAAGGAAAAAACCCAAAGGCACACGGACGTTCGCTCAAAAATTGGGATGGGCCAACATCCACTGCTCTCACTTAGTTGGTGAAAAAAGAAGAAAATTCGAACTCGAATTCCTCCATTTGTCACCGGCCTAGAACGTGTAATGGCTGCTATTTTTCCCCTCTGAGTTTTTTCTTTGCTTTTTTGGGGTCACTGGATTCTAAAAATTTTTGCTTGACTCTGAAATTTGTTCAAAGCTTCCCTCTGCCTGTCAGTCTATTTTTTTTTTTTTTTTTGCAAAACATTTAACAGCTTGTATTCCCCAGCCTCACTCACCATCCCCGCTGGTCTCTCTCTCTCTCTCTCTCTCTCTCTCTCTCTCTCTCTCTCTCTCTTTTCAAGGAAAATATTGGCTACAGCATAGCAGCTGCTATATTTGCAAATATCTCTTTCCACGCATTCACTTTATTCCTCAGTTTTAGTAACTGCATCAGTGCAGTATTTTCTCGCCAAAGGGAATACGTTAACCAATAAACGCTGAACCTTTTTTTTCCGGGAAAAAAAAAATAGTCTTTTTTTTAAAATGAAACTTACTGTGTCAGAAAAAGTGGAACCGTTCCTGTTGCCGATTTTATTAATTCTCAGATATTCTTTGAATCACCCAGAACGAATTCCTCCCATTATCCGCTGGCATCGACATCGACAGCTGTAGTCGAATGTTCATTTAGGTCGATTCGCTTCATTTTTAGGATTATTATTTTTTGCAATTTGTACCCAACAAATTTTCTAGCTAATGATAATTTATTTACACAGCTCAGATTTCGATACTATCGAGCATTTACAAAAGGGAATTTCCAGAAACTAGAGAATTATCACCATTTCTCATTTTATTTTACTGATGTGTCTCTAGTCATTTGATATTTGTTATGGAAATGCAAATAAACTAAAAAAATAATATTCTACTATTCTACACTGATTAATGATCTTCGTCTCTGATTAACTATGAGACATGTAGCACCCTATAGAAGTCATATATCATTCTCATATATGACACCCAACAAGAATTTTGATCAGTACCTTGAGATTTAATCCTTAACATTGTCAGAAAACCGGAAGATACTTCGACATGATTAAACTTCTCGTTATGTAAGAAGCTATACTAACGCGCTTTCTGAAAGAAATGATCTTCTATGATATTGCTGTATATGTAAACACATATTCATTCAGTAGTACGAAACATTAAATGATACTCGTAGAATTTTATTTATACATATTTTGCGAGAGGATTATACAGTAATTCATATACTTTCACTAATCGTTCGCTGAATGCGCAAAAGTATTTACATTCAGCGTCTTAATGACGAACTTGCAAACGTACTTTGCTGTGGGCCTTGACATTTGTGTTCACTGATATGAATATCTTTATCTTTAAAAGGTCACCAAAAAGGTTCAGATTCACTTCGAAACGTAAGATGACGGTTGAGGCAGCTGAGCAAATAATTTTAACATAAATTTATTATCTTGTAATCTATGTTTTGATTAAAATTACTTAATCCTGCTTTTTATTCAAAGTATTAAATGTTATTTGTTATTTCATTTGAGAAAGAAATTCAGTGAATTTATTATAAATCATTAAACGGTTTGACACTTCTTGATAACTATTATTACTACAATTTATAATTATTTCTAAAGGTTTCTTTGCTTTGACTTCTCTACTACACTAATAATCGGTGGTCAGGTAAATACTTCTCTTTCGTTACAATGGAATAATCAACAGCAAGTCTTGGGCGCATGCGCAAAACCAAAAATGCCCGAAAGTCACTGCGGTCGAGGTCTAAGTGAAAATGAATAAAAATTGAAAGAAAGCATTTTTAATGTTATGCGTTGTAATTCCCTAGAAATTGGAAATTTTTTTATGCCAAAAACACAATGTGGAGTAACTCGGCAACTTTCCAGCTACACTGGAGTTCAGAGACGCAGCTGAAATTTTAATCTTTTCTGTGGGATAAAACATACTTTTGTTAACCTATTTTTCTTTCTGAGTCGTACGGCCATAAATTAAAATGTTTACCGAAATACAACGAAAAGTGATATACAATGGAGGTTTGGAAATAAGTAGAAATAAGTACTAAAATTCTATTTTCCCTGTCTGAAAATATAATAAAGATATAGACTATTACATTACACAGTAGCTACTACTGATATAAATATCAGTAGTAACTGCTACTACTAACAAAAACTGCAACTAGTATTCCGGCAAAAGTTTCATGCGCCACAAATTTTATTCCGATATTAGTGAACATTTCTGCCCTATTCAAAAACCCACTGATTTTCCCCCGCTTCTGAAAAGTTGTTTGTTTTGATTCTTTGGCCCGTCTAATGGCCGCGGGTTCCAGCGGATCTATAGAAAGGCACGACTCTTGAAACGGGAAAAGAAAAAGAGAAACCCTATTCGGTGTCATCATCAAGGCGCCATTTGGAAAATATTCACGTTCCATA
>JANJGK010000003.1:20350718-20360718 GCA_039081455.1 Macrobrachium rosenbergii | reverse complement strand
TCGTACAGCATTATACCGGGACCACATAAAGATAGATCTATTTTCGGTGTCCGTGATTATACGCTGTACAGAAAACTCGATTGCGCCGAAGAAACTTCGGCGCATTTTTTACGTGTTTTCCTTTCTAAATGGCAAGGAAAGAAAACTTCGACTTTACGATAACTCCAGGTGCATTTAATTATTAGAATCATTAATTCTACCTATGCATAAAGAAACGTGGTTTGGGGATAACTGTATGAGTTTCCATAGCTTTGTTAAGGCTTTATTTCATATGACAATTGTGAAAAATTACGTTTTAAAGGTTGATAACTCAGGCGTTCATAGCAGTTATTTTGATCAGCGATGCATATAATTTGCTGTGCTTCTGCAACGATGCTCATAGCTTATTCTTAATTTTCCTAGGGGGTATTCTCACCACTGTAATTTCCATCGCTGAAGCAAACTTTTCTATGACGCAAATGTCAGTTAATATTCTATTTTCTCTTAAGTGTTTAATGCCATTCCCCTTTACAAGGAAAGGGATTAATGCACTGACCATGCGCCAAGAGACTTTATCCAATCAATATTTTCGTCTTTGTATATCTCAGAGTGACTGGAAACCTTTCCCTGTTACTTTGCTCCAAGAGACTTTATCCAATCAATATTTTCGTCTTTGTATATCTAAGTGACTGGAAACCTTTCCATGTTACCTTCCTGGAATTAATATTCGCCCAAAAGAGCTTGCGGGCCTGGAACCAACAGCAAAAGCATCAGCTCTCTAGTAATTTCCGTCTCATATTCAGGGGGGAAAAATTCATCGGAAGCCTCCTTAGCTCTCGACCGGCGTTCTTTACTCGCCGCATAAAAACTCGGGAGTTTCACGAGAGCCTCTCGCTATTTTCCTCGGGTTTTTGCCCAAACTTTGGCCACTAACGCTTCTGTTTACACCTCTTTGGATAATCATAAAGTTGTGTGACCTCAGATGTTCCCGCGAGGTAAAAAAAAAAAAAATAAATAATTTTTTTTTTATTATTTAAGATCCGTTTACCTATCGTATGCAGAGGTCGTGTTCCTTAACTTGGCTTGGGGTTAATGCAAAACAGATAAACAAATAACGACACAAATAATATAAATATAAAAGAGAAAGTAGTGAAGGGGTGGAAACCCCACTTCTAAATAATTATAACTGTATTCTAAGTTTCTAATGTAAGAACCTTTGATACACTGTACCAAAGTTCGCAATAGAAATATCTGTATTGTAATCATAATGTAAAGGTTCAGTTGAGGAATCTTCATCTCCCTATTTGAGAAAAGCTAATGAGGCAAATAAATATTCACTGTGGCGATTAATGTTAATATACTGTATCATATTTGTACATATTTTCAGCTACAAATATCTTGGCTACAGGCCACTAATCTACTAAATATGAAATACTACCTTAAAATCACTTTCATGACGTCGATGAGTTTCATAAAGGTTGTGGCGATTAATGTTAATATATTGTATCATATTTGTACATATTTTCAATTACAAATATTTTGGCTACAGGCCACTAATTTACTAAATATGCAACCCACAGCCTTAAAATTACCTTCAGGATTCCGATGAGTTTCATAAAGGTGTTGCCTTCTGTGCCATTTAAACCCGAAGTTTACCGAAGATTGTTCAACTTTAATCACTTTGCCCACTTCACCCAACTATGCATATAACGCTGAGTTGATTAGGAAACTTCTGGACATTTAAACATGCAACGAATTATAAGCCAACTTGCACGGAATATGTGAAGGTGCCCTTTGTCTTAATGTGAAGAAAATGTGAAATGTATGGCTCCCAAAGTAAGCTCGACTGAGGATGAAATTCTCATCTAGTGAAGGAATGTGGAGTGAATACAGAAGAATGAGGAGCATTCCACACCCCCAAAAATGAATGTTATAATAGACACAGAAAACCAGATGCTTCTTGTGTTCCCTGTTCTTAATGAAGCTCTGAGCGTGGAGGCTTATGTAAAATCTAGCATCCCCTAGGAGCAATGACCAAAGTAAGACCTGAAGACCAGCTGCAGAATGGCAACATTATGATGAGGATGAAAGAAACCCAAGTTGATATAGTCGAAAATAGGTTATTTATTTATCTTTTATTTTGTGGACAGGCTTAAGACAGAAGCCCGCCATGCAAAAGAACAATTCTTATATATATATATATATATATATATATATATATATATATATATATATATATATATATATATATATATATATATATATATATATATATATATATATTTAGTTGTATTCTTCTCAATCACGAAGATAAAATATTACGATGCACTCCACAATATATATATATATATATATATATATATATATATATATATATATATATATATATATATATATATATATATATATATATATATATATATCCAAGCTTTAAAGCGTTGCTGTCGTCCTGACTCTTCCATGAATGCTTTTCATAATTAGTAATAAACAAAGATGAATGGGCAATAAACGCATATTAGCGTGGTCACGGCAGGCTGTAATGCAAACTAATCATAAGCTTCTGCCTCGGGTATTCGCTATTAGCCTAATTAATTGCCAGTCTGAATAGTCTGTACTCTTTAGACCCAAGGGATATATATATATATATATATATATATATATATATATATATATATATATATATATATATATATACATATATACTCGTATATACAGTATATAAATATATTTATATATATATATATATATATATATATATATATATATATATATATATATATATACATACGTATACATACATAATTTGATTTTATGGTCCTTAAGCTGATCCTCTCAGGTAAGATTACTTGGTTCAAGGTCAATTTTAAATAGCTAGTCTCGAGACTGAGATACACTCTGGACCTGATTAATGTCTAATGGAAAATACTGATCTCTATATATTATGCAGAGAGATCTATCCAGAAATCTAAACTACCTTAAATTTGAATTAGTAATTCTTGAAAGCTATCTCTATCATTTCTATAATTCTATGTAACTATTTATATAATTCTAGGTAATTATTCTTTAATTCTATGTAATTATTCCTTTAACTCTAGGCCATTATTTCTATAACTCTACGTAATTACTTCTCTATTTATAGGTAATTCTTTCTATAACTATGCATAGGTAATTCTTTCTACAACTATTTATAGGTAATTCTTTCTATAACTAATTAAAGGTAATTCTTTCAGTAAAACCCCAATACAAGCTGAAGAACGATAGTCAAAATGGTCGCACCAAACGGTCCTCTGTCGATGTTCAAATTCAACAGCTTTCCGATACCAGCTACTATTCCTGTGAAGCCGCGCGGTCTAAAATAAACACCAATACGCACCCACTGTAGATTCAGCGAAACTGCTTTTCATCGTCATGTTTCTCGGTAAAATCCATCCTCGCTCGTCATCTTCTGCTGTTTTTCGCTCCAGGATGAATGCGTCGGTTTTCGCCAAATTCCCGGAACCGGCGGCGCTTTGTTTTTCCCGATCTGCGAATTGAAACTTCTTTCAGCGCGATTCCGGTGAACTGCGGTTGGCAAGGGGGCCAGAATTTTATCCCCCGGAAATTTTTGTTTATTTGTTCTCATTAAGAGAATACAGTCTGCTGGATATTGCACTTATAACATTCTTACACGTGAATAAGCCCCAGTATCTCGTATGCTACTGTTTGTATTGATAACATTTTGATTCCAAGACGAACTTCTCTTGGCACGTTTTAAAAATCAGCCCCGCCCCCCGGCCCCACTTCCTCGGCAATTGAATTAATGGAAACTGTCATCAACCACGCATACACACATACACACACACACACACACAAAGCGAGAGAGAGAGAGAGAGAGAGAGAGAGAGAGAGAGAGAGAGAGAGAGAGAGAGAGAGGAGAGAGAGAGAGAGAGATAATTTTCTTACATTCTATTTGCCAGCAAAAAAAAATGAAATTGATTCTTGCATGTTGCAATAAATATGAAAGCAAATGATGCTTGTACGCTATTAATCGAGCCAACAAAACAGGAAATATTTACATGAAATGAGAGCTTTATCATGATAAAAACACGCGTCAGGAAGAGATTTTATTTTCCTTGCAATCGTTTTTATGATTAAATGTACCAGCACCGAACATGAAATTCGTTACAAAAATTCATTTTAAAAGCAGAGATGCGTCTGTTTGATCCGGAATATTTTGCAATTCAGATCTCACCGGTTACTATTCAATCTTGGCAAAAAGAGACGGACGCAGAAGGCGATGAGAAACAAAATCGCGGATCCTCGTCAGAAGAAATATCAGGAGTACGAGTGAGATAAGCTCTATCAAAAGAGGAGAAAGTTGTAGCTCTGATAGATCAAAGGAGAGAGAGAGAGAGAGAGAGAGAGAGAGAGAAGAGCTGCTTTCGAAAAGTTGTCGGACGTGGTCTTCCTGTTTTCTTATACGTCTGCGCTGGGTTTGCAACCCTTTATTTTAAACTAAGATCAATTTATATACAAGTTTATTTTGCACTGCACATATAACAAAAATATTATCTTTGCACTGAACAAAGCTACAGTCCCCTCTAAATTACTAGTTCTATATTCATATTTCACTGTATCAAGCTACGACAAATAAGTCATTATATCAAAAATATTATTTTTGCACTGAACAAAGCTACAGTCGCCTCTAAATTACTAGTTCTATATTCATAATTCACTGTATCTAGCTACGACAAATAAGTCATTATATCAAATATATTATTTTCGCACTTACTAAAGCTACAGTCGCCTCTAAATTACTAGTTCTATATTCATAATTCACTGTATCAAGCTACGACAAATAAGTCATTATATCAACTATATTATTTTTGCACTTACTAAAGCTACAGTCGCCTCTTAATTACTAGTTCTATATTCATAATTCATTGCATCTAGCTACGACAAATAAGTCATTATATCAAACATATTATTTTTGCATTTAGCAAAAGCTGCTGTCGCCTATAAATTACTAGTACTACATTCATAAATCATTGTATCAAGCTACGATAAATAAATCATTATATCATCAAACTGGGTAGCTTTTGGGCGAGAAACACAGTTAATTATTGTCATATGAAGCTTTATCAACAGTGCCCATTTTTTTTTTTTTAGCTTTCTTATTGCCGTGGTGGCGCAGTGGTAAAGTTCTTGTCTACCAGTCGAGAGGACTGGGGTTCAAATCCCGCCGCTCACTGGTGGCTTGGTGATGGCGCCGTTACATAAACCCGGTGGCCCGCCAACCTAACGGTCTGAAAACTCGAGAGGGTTAGTATGTACCAGCCCTCGGGACGGGTGGTTAAACAGTGGGCCTAGTAACACACTGGCCACGTGTCATTGGCAATGGAACTTCTCCCCCACCGTAAATATGGTGTAAGCATACAATGTCTAGAGAAAGAATGTAAGTTATTAAATGAAAGTCTTACACTGGATAATATTTTTTTTATGTGGTGTTTTATTCAAGAACTAACTTCGTTTCCTCACAAAGAGGGACCTGAGATTGAAATTGGCTTTTTTTTCGATAAAGGAATTTTTTCAAATTACGCAATCTGCTTTTACTCCGTTAATATGCCAAAATATATTAAACGATTTCCCAAAAATTATATCTTTATAGTTTTTGCAATTAGTCTAGACTAAACGTATATCAATTTATACATGATATATATACCCTTCAATTAATTTTTCTTTTATATTTCTTTCACGAATTACTGCCTTTTCATTACGTTCCTAGGAACAATTCTTTTGTTATTTTCTAAATTTCTTTGGGTCCGCAGAAAGATAAAAATGATATTAATAATTATACTATTAATATGTTTTGAAAATTGACTGCAATGATAGTCAAGAGTTATCTTTATCCATTATACAAACACACACACACACACACACATTATATATATATATATATATATATATATATATATATATATATATATATATATATATATATATATATATATATATATATATTATATATATATATATATATATATATATATATATATATATATATATATATATATATATATATATATATATATATATATATATATATACAGTATATACATACATAAAATGAGATTACCGTAGTTCTAATGCAAGAATATTTTTTTGTAACTGAACGGATGTTCTTTAGAAACAAGAGCATGAAGTCATTAGCGTAACTTTAATAATAATAATATCATCGAATAATAATAACCAAGGAGATGATGATGATGATGATGATGATAATAATAGCAATAATGAGATCATATATTTTTTAAGCCTTTATATATATATATTTTTTTTTTATTTTAACTATTGTCTTTCCTGAGTTTCTCTGTAGCATTCAATACGATTCCGTCGAAGCAATGAATATTTCGATGAAATTTATCGAGAAAACTTTTCCTTGGCCTGATATATGTGTTGTAAGTAACTGATAATGAAAATCTCGAAAAACTCCAATCACATCTCTGACCTCTTTCCCTCACTCTCAAACAGTTCATCTCCTTGGAAGCCGAATGCTTCCTCCAAAACAGGGTCAACCGCCCTGCCCACCCCGCCTCTTTGCAAAACCGTTTCCAGAAAGGAGGGAATGATAAAATGAATTCCCATGTGAAAGAGAATATATTATATACGTATTTTGGGATGCAGTGTGTGTGTGTGTGTGCGCGTGTGTGTGTGGGATGTGCCACAGTTAGTTCATCATTCGAAACCAACATTGCATACTACTGCCAGACCATTTAGAGCGCAAGACGGTTTTCCACGAGAATCCATTAGTCTGTGGAAATGAACATTCCTGTTATTGGAGATGGAATACCAAGTTTCACGAAGGCGGAAATAAAGAGCTGACATGGATTTCTCGGAATTAAACACAACGTTGTTTTCGGGGGGGTAGGGACGCTGGGTGGGGGAAGTGGATTTTCCTCAAAATCTGAACTAAGCGAGAGAGGGTACTTTACTTCTCTTCAGATGTACTGAGTTGTCATGTCAATAACGGCAATAATACATCACAGTTTTTTATATACGTAACCACGGTGGACATAGGACTGGGGCCAACAACCTCATCCCAAAAGAAGGTAAATATACTTTGGAAAAATACTTTGCATGGGTAAAAAGCACACGCGCATATTTACATTCTTACATGCTCATACTACACACACACACACACACACACACACACACACACACACACACACACACACACATATATATATATATATATATATATATATATATATATATATATATATATATATATATATATATATATATATATATAAATATATATATATATATATATATATATATATATATATATAGAGAGAGAGAGAGAGAGAGAGAGAGAGAGAGAGAGAGAGAGAGAGAGAGAGAGAGAGAGAGAGAGATTCCCTTTAGGTATTCCATGAGAAGACGAAAAACACTTTGCATTATCAAACTCCCAAGCACTATCATTTTATCTCCCGGCAGAAAACACCTCCTCCCTGCACATGTTCCACTGCCAATTAGCGAGAGCAGGACAAAACGCAATCCATCCACCAGCGCCTATTCACCCACTTTCTACATCAATTCCCTGTTCATTCGCCTGATGGAATGCGCGAGTGAAATCATCAAGTTAATCCGATTCAGTTGGAATCCTACTCAGGTGTTATTGTCCTTTCTGACTTTGACACATGTGCAAATGAACGTGACAAAGGTTTTTTTTTTTTTTTAGGTCCTAGTTTATAAAGTGAAATGCAGGTATATGTGCGTGCATCCTTGGAACAAACTACTGCGGGTAGAAATATTTTTATCTTTTTTTTTAAATGAGCTGTTGTCACTTCTATTATGAAATTATTGTGAATCTATCCTAATTAGCAAGAGTTTCTTTCTGATGATAACTGAATGTATATCTAAATGCCTTATTAATATATAATTATTATGCTTAATTATAACACTGACTTCTGCAACACAAAGATATTTAATTGTCCAGAAACTAAGCAAAGTTTCAACCTTCAATCTTATTAGGCGCCGCTAGTGAAGGCATTTTCCCGAGATGTGTGCTAGTATTCCACCAGCCCTGGTTTTTTTGCCATGCCCCTAAGTTAGGTTAGGTTAGATTGGATTAGCCTTGAGAGTAATTTGGGTGTGGGAAACATAACGAGATTAGTTTCAAGAAAATTCTGTGTCTAGTTTTTAGGATATGGCGTCCAGCTTCTTTCAGGGAAAGGTCTCAGTACTCGGTTACATCTCGGGAAAATGTGACATCAGGACAGATCTTCCAAAAATTCCTTCAAAATCCATTTTCCCAGGAAGTTCCCTGCCAGAAATAACCACTAATTCTCTTGGTAAGTAAGCAAGTTACCCATCACGCAGTCAGTCCAACAATCATTGCGACTATGAAATGGGAAAAAAAAAAACATTAATTTTTCATCTTAGCACATTCTATCTTCCCAAATGCAGCTGGATACTTCATTCTTGGGCTAAGTTTATTTGACAGAAAATTATGTTATCTTAATCTTAAAGTATTATTTTGTTTCATTCCACTCAAGTTTCCAGATTAAAGCAATTTAGCAACTTGGCAAATTACTTCCTTGAGGAGGGAACTAGCAACACGGACTTCCAGATTAGAGTCGCGTTTAATGAAAGCCGTAGGTAGCCAGCCGTTCGAAGAAGGTGAACGTAGGGCGAACGTAAATTGAATATGAATATTCATGAGCCGTTCGGAGGTGAATAACATGGTTTCCCTTGACGCAAAACGCTATTCACTCTAACAAACAGCGTCTAGAATATGAGGGCGTTCTTTTAAATAGCGAAATCCCAGATGAAAAGAACACGACTGCGAAGTAATGAAATTATCTTTTTTTTTTTTTTTAATCAAAGTTAATTTTCACACTTCACTCCCAGTTATTTCTTCGGTCAGAATATTCTTGGAATGTTGTGCAACGTATTTCCTCTAAAAATTCCGACGAACCACTGGTTTTTATATGTCAGCCACTGCAATTAAATATTTTTTAATTTAATGATTTATTTATTGATGTCATTTGAGGTAGCATATACAGTATTATCTTAATATTCCAGGCATCATATTGCGCTCTCTCTCTCTCTCTCTCTCTCTCTCTCTCTCTCTCTCTCTCTCTCTCTCTCTCTCTCTCTCTCTCTCTATATATATATATATATATATATATATATATATATATATATATATATACACACACACATATATATATATATATATATATATATATATATATATATATATATATATATATATATATATATATAGACACACACACACACACACATATATATATATATATATATATATATATATATATATATATATATATATATATATATATATATATATATATATATATATGTATATATAGCGAAAAATTCTTTAAAAACTGGATGCCAGGAATATGAAGACAATTTATGCTATTACAAATTGCGCCCAGTAAACAAATCCTTAAAGAATAATTAATTGTAATGAACGATATATAAAATCACTGGTTCATGGGAATTTCTTAAGGAAATGCGTTGCTTGACCATGGATATTCTGACAGAGGAAATAACGGGCAGTGAAACGTGAAAATTAACTCTGATTGAAAACAAGTAAAAAATGCGCCGAAGTTCCTTCAGCGCAATCGAGTTTTCTGTACAGCCGCTACAGCGCACAATCAAGGCCACCGAAAATAAATCCATCTTTCGCCCACGGTCCTGTGGTGGCCTATCCTATAGCGTTGCCAAAAGCACGATTATGGCTAACTTCAACCTTAAATTAAATAAAAAGTACTGAGGATAGAGGGCTGTAATTTAGTATGTTTGATGATTGGATGGTGTTTGATCAACATACCAATTTGCAGACCTCTAGCATCAGTAGTTTTCAAGATCTGAGGGCGGACAGAAAAAGTGCGGACAGAATAAAGTGCGGACGGACGGACAAAGCCGGCACAATAGTTTTCTTTTACAGAACACTAAAACGCTAATCTCATTATTTTGCAAGCGTGTTCTTCTCATCTTGAGTTTC
>JANJGK010000003.1:20338218-20345718 GCA_039081455.1 Macrobrachium rosenbergii | reverse complement strand
CTGGATTTGTTTCTCCATTATTATTATTATTAATACTATTATTATTATTATTATTATTATTATTATTATTATTATTATTATTATTATTATTGTCAAAATGATTTTACCAGGCCACTGAGCTGATTATCTGCTCTCACAGGGCTGGCCCAAACGGTTGGAACGGTTCTCAACCGGAAGTTGTTGCACGCTTTTGCATCACTGGACATTAAAGCAATCATTCCAGTGTTAAACCAGCGAAACTGAATAATTCTAAACTTCTGTATTCTGAACTTCTGTATTTGAAAGCAAAATTTGGTATGCGCCACTGAAATGTACATTGCACTTCTCAAATGGAAATTTTCCTTTATGTTACACGGGAATGCAAATGCGAAGCTTTTTTTACGACGTGAGCAAAAAAAAAAAAAAATATATATATATATTATATATATATATATATATATATATATATATATATATATATATATATATATATATATATATATATATATATATATATATATATATATATATATATATATACCAAACTTGATGCAACATTAGACGGGGACAAGAGACAGGAAGCCTTTCCCTGGTTTTCAATATACTGGGGGAAAGTCGGATTCGGCTTCCAAGAAAAATTAAAAACGTCGATGAATTTTCACTATGAAGTATATGTAGCGAAAGCCACTTATCGTATTATGAGACGAATTTAAGGAGCGAAGACTGCCTCTAACGAAAACAGGAAAATAAGTGGGGTTAATTTACATTTCTGGAAAACACTTACGGTCCACATAAATTTGTGGCCTCAAATGTGCCGGGCTGGCGGACAATAAATTCAGCTGGATGTAGACATCCCTTGTGCTATAACACATTGAGATGAACTAGGGCTCTTTTCTATGCAAACAGCCTTAACCTAGCGATCTACCCGTTTATAAATTTTATGTTCATTTTAGTTTTCTGAAAAGAAAACTTTTGTGCCGGCTTTGTCTGACCGTCCGCACTTTTTTCTGTCCGCCCTCAGGTCTTAAAAACCACAGACGCTAGAGGTCTGCAATTTGGTATGTTGATCATCCACCCTCCTATCATCAAGCATACCAAATTGCAGCCCTCTAGCGTCAGTAGTTTTTATTTTATTTAAGGTTAAAGTTAGCCATAATCGTGCGTCTGGCAACGATACAGGCCAGCTCACCAACAGGCCGTGGTTAAAGTTTCATGGGCCGCGACTCATACCGCATTATACCGAAACCACCGAAAGATAGATCTATTTTCGGCGTCCTTGATTACACGCTGTACAGAAAACTCGACTGCGCCGAAGAAACTTCGGCACATTTTTACCTGGTTTACCTTTCTACATAATTCTTTAGGTAGGACTTAGCTGTTAAGAGCATTCTCCGTTGAAAAAAAATACTACAACAAATACATATTGATTTCAGATTTGGAGGCGATTGCATACCTAAATATAGAAATGCTGCTCGTCATTGTACAATAAGCGCCAAAAGTGATGCGACAAATTTCAGAGGATTTCGTTCGAAATTCACTAACTGGCAACTACAGCACGTAGCTCAAAAACTTATTTTTTTCCTTCATTGAAAGCTCTATCAAGCAAAATAAAGCTAACATATGATGCACAAATATCAAATCTATGGTATTTATAACAATCATAAGAAAAAATTGCGGTAATATTGATTATTTCAAAGTTTAGTTATTGCTTCAAACTGTAGAAACGAAACAATTTGAAATTTTCGTTCAACACAGGACTACCAACATTACCGACGTATATTTAGAGGAATGTGGAAAAAATTATTTTATATCATAGCGTATTATCATTTATTTTAGCAAAGACGTATAAAACCATGCAAGTAGCAATATAATATAAATGTAAAATCTTCGTAACATTAAGCATAATCAACCATGAATGCGTCTAGATTCAACAGAGAAGTTGGGCGTGGTTGGTAGTTTGATTTCAGCTTCTAGGACTATATATACCGTTCGGACTCTACTTCAGCTTTGGCTTCGGTTTCGACCCACGGCACCAACGTAATATTATCTACCCAACCTATGAATCACCAGCCGTGTCCTACTAGAAGAGGGTGTCTTTGCCCTAATAACCCCATCGCTAGCCAGTGCCTACCAGTATTTTTTGTAGGGGGGGCGGGGTTGGTGCGGCTTGACCGAGGGCCTCCAGCATCAGCCGTAGTCATAGCTACCGGACGAACACTGTTCTGACACTTCGCAAAAGTGGTCATGCAACCTCTGATAAGATGGATCAGCTGACAGTGATTACGTAAACTCTAATCAAGATGGATCAGCTGGTGATTAGACCGCGAACCGAGGCATCAGAATCAGTTAGGAGATCTGCAATTGAATTGCATCGGACACGAACTCCAGTGCAAGAAATAGCACGACGTTTAAATCTCCACAGAGCAACTGTATATAGATGGTTGAAGAGATATAACGAAGCAGGACTAGAAAATCAAAGAAGATCTGGTCGACCTCGCTGCACGACAGAAGAGGAAGACAGGCAGATAATTGGATTTGTAAGAGAGCATCCAATAACATCATCAACAATAGTTAAAAGACAAACTAGCCTCCACATATCAAACACCACCATAAGACGTCGTTTGAGAGAAGAAGGACTTGAAAGCAGAATTCCTGCAAAGAAGCCTTTCCTTACCCAATTCCACAAAGAACAGCGACTTGGCTTCGCTCTTCAATATTTTCCTATGGAGAGCAATTTCTGGGAAAATGTTATCTGGTGCGATGAGAAAACGTTTTTTAACGACGAGAAAGGAAGGCTTTATTGTTGGCGTCCAAGGAAAAAAAGGTATGTCAGATTACTTGTGTTCGAACATTAACCTACAGTGGGATCCAACAATTATGGCGTGGTTCATCGTGTAATAATAATGGCAATAATGCACATAATTGATTATTTAGGTGTTTTTGGACCACATTAGATTAATAACCAATCCCTGATAATTGTTTAGCCTACGGTGATTCATTTGGCTATGTGTAACTATAATTTCATTTCATACACAGGCCTACTGTATAGGCCTATACATTCTTTACTTTTTAAAAATTTTTCATGGGCTACATGGTTAATCTAACTTGAGACTTACAAGTCTTAGCTTATTCTTTTTTTAGTCCAAAATAATATTTTATTAGTCTACGTGAATAATTATATTTGACTATTTGACTTAGGCCTAAGATAATAATGGAGTTTTTATTATTATTATATATATATATATATATATATATATATATATATATATATATATATATATATATATATATATATATATATATATATATCTACATCTATATCTATCTATCTATCTATCTATCTATCTATCTATCTATCTATATATATATATATATATATATATATATATATATATATATATATATATATATATATATAAATTTTTATTGTCTCCCCCTCTTTAGATTTGAGGATAAATTTGTGCGGCCATGTCTTCGAAGTGGCAGAATCGCCGCCGGCGTGTGGGGTTGGATGGCAGCATGTGGACCGGGGGCTTTGGTCCCTATTCATGAACGGTTAAATGGTCACCAGTATGTCGAAATTTTGGAGGAAGTTTTGATTCCCTCTGTGAGAGCCCTCCTGCTTCCTGACCATATCCCCATACACGTAGCTATGGACAATTCTTCTGTTCATAACAGCCGTGTCGTCCAGGAGTGGTTTAAAAGGCATCCTGAAATCATCCGGATTAACTGGCCCGCCAAATCACCAGACCTCAATCCCATCGAGAACCTATGGGCCATTATGACTAAAGAATGGGACGGCACTGCCCTTAAATCAAAACATCTACTCATCAACCACTGTTCATCTGTGTGGGAGTCTTTAAGAGGAACCAAGATATGTGAGAATTTGGTGGACTCAGTTCCGAGGAGATTAAATGCTGTTATTGACAATTTAGGCTCTTGCACAAAATATTGAATATATGTTATCGTTTTGCATGTTCATTATTGACGAATAAATGTAACTATTTATGTAAATATTTGGACAAATTTTCAAGGAGAATGTATGATTTTGTTTCATTATGAATTGTGATTATTCATTGACTTTTAAGTTTTTAAATTTCATATATATATATATATATATATATATATATATATATATATATATAATTATGAAATAGATTATGAAATGTATATCTCTTTATCTAACCTACTATAAAATCATGATTGTTTTTTAAGTTGCAGGGAAAAGCAATCTACTTAGCAACGTCTTCTCAAACTGGTAGACTTAGAGGAGATTGCCAAGTTATGTTAACATATCTTTAGTATTTCCTAAAGAGAATAATTACTCGTATGATATACTGATAAGCGAGAGTAAGATTTAACGATGATAGTTTTTAGCGTAATCCCACAAAACAAGTTGAAAGATTCTGGTAAACCAAGTACGTATTTATAAAGCTCATGATAATGAAACCTTATTTATGGAAAATCATGTTTACAACCATCTACTAGATATCCAAATAAAAGGAGAGAGAGGGTAAAAATAAGCGCAAAAATATTCTTCAGGGAGAGGAGAGAGCAAAATAAAGAGAAGAAAAATCTTCGGGAGACAAAGAGAGCAAAATTGAGGAGAGAGAAAGGTGACTAGGCCTAGTACCGGGCACAGCAAGTCTTGCAATACGTGGGCATTGTCTGTTATTTAGGCAAAGATAGAACCATTAGGACCGACGCCGGGACCTATCCTTGCACCTGGGAAACAGACTCGCTATATAAAAAATAATAAGAAAGCAGTCGTAAGCAACTACCTCGTGTAGTCGGAAAACGAAACAGCCCAACCACCCGCCACTCTACCTCAACCCACAATCCTAACACCATCTTTTTCACTTCAAACTTTTACTTCAAATCTTCTAATCATATTCCAACCGTGAAATCTAAGACTGAATTTGCGTGAGTGGGCGCATCATAAGGGCGTGATATCACCCAAATTCATATTTCCCCGTGCAACCAGTAGTCAGTTCGATCCAGTCATTACCGTATAACAGAAATCCATGAGATTTGGGGGGATTTATATCTTACACACACACACACACACACACACACACACACACACATATATATATATATATATATATATATATATATATATATATATATATATATATATATATATATATATATATATATATATATATATATATATATGTAGAATTGCGTTCTGGGTCTCACCAAACACGTATTTTCGTAGGTTTCCAATTTGTTTTAGTGCATAATTGAGACTATGCTTGTCCACGATCCGAGTGTGCATATGCTTTGCGAGCATCATTTTAATTCGAGGATCTCCTGTTATGCTCTCTCTCTCTCTCTCTCTCTCTCTCTCTCTCTCTCTCTCTCTCTCTCTCTCTCAGGGCCTTTTTATCTAGTCAGAATAACCAGACGCCTTTTTTAAGATTCAAGCACTAGGCCTATTAGTCATGCTCGGGAGATCCTCGAATTAAAATTATGCTCGCAAAGCATATGCACACTCGGATCGTGGACAAGCATAGTCTCAATTATGCACTAAAACAAATTGGAAACCTACGAAAATACTTGTTTGGTAAGACTCAGAACGCAATTCCACCTTACGATATGCGCAATTGAGAAATCCGATAAAATTATTTAATAACAAACTGGAAAATATATTTCATTGTTTATTAAAATAGGCCCAATCATGTGGCCAATGCTAAACGCGCATATAACTAGGATTGCGTTTTTTTTTTTTTTTGCACCAAATTGTGTCTTATTTACATTTCATTTAATCAGATGCTAAATCATAATAACACGATATAAGGCTATAAAAGTAGAAAGTTAATTTACAATAAATCACATTAGGCCAACGCTTATGCGCACAGTTTCTGCAGCCACTCGGTGAACACTCGACATCCCACATGCAGAGCCGCAGATGTTTCTACGGCGAGATTTTTTTTTCTCTCTCTTTTTTTTTATAAATGATGATTAAACTAGCATTGACCATTCACTTGGAAAATACCTTCTGTTGTTCTACAGCTAATCACTGATACTTATTATCAGATAAATAGGATGACAATAATTGGAATAAAATTTACTAACTGGCAACCCCACGAGAGTTTCTGAAGAATTACGATCAATTCTGAAATCTGTCGCATCACTTTTGGCGCTTACTGTACTATACTCTGTAAATAAACACGCATGGAATGCGCCATCTTAAATAAACGCATCTCTAAATGCATAAACAAGTATCTGCTTGTATCCAAAAATAAAACTGTTACATTGAGTCTTGTTGTGTGCACTGTATCAGATAATCAACAGCCTAACATGGAACATACAATTTAGGCCGAAGGACAAGCGCTGGGACCTAGGAGGTCGTTTACCGCTGAAGGGAAAACTGGGAGTAAAAGGTTTGAAAGGTGTAACAGGAGGAAAACCTCGCAGATGAGGGTGGAGAGTAAGATGGAAGAAAGAATATGAAGGGAGGTACAGTAAAAGAAATGAAAGCAGTTGCAGCTAGGGACCGAAGAGACGCTTACGAAAAAAAACCTTAAGTAAAGCTCACTGTGCAGCGCGCGAGGTGCACTGACGGCGCTACCCCCCTACGGGACCGACAGCAAGCATTTGAAAAATACCCACCGTGTAAGAACGGGAGTAATTTCGTGATTTTATTGCGTCTTGCAGCTGCTGACGTTATTTACCTTCATATCTCACATGCTTATACCTTCATTACCATAAACATCACTGTCTTAAAATACGGATATTATGCGAAAACATTTCTGCACTGGAAGAGGAGAAGGGCTAATATTGGCAGAATCATGACCCGATAATATTTCGACTTTATGGTACTACTCCTGCAGCGGACTGCCATCTCCGTAATGGCGGGAGGCGTTGAATTATTTCTTCTCCTTCGTCTTCTACTGCTCATTCTTCTTCAGACCTTAAACTATGTTGTGTTTGCAAACTTTGAGATAAAACTGACTTAATATTTACTGACAGTCATTCATATCAGTAGGTGATGTTTTTTTTTTATTTTTTTTATCTTCACATATACTTAGTCGTTCTAGGTGATTTTTTTTTACCTCACATAGAATACTCAGTGATTTTTGTTTGCAAACTTTGAGATAAAACTGACTGAATATTTACTGACAGTCATTCATATCAGTAGGTGATGTTTTTTTATTTTTTTATCTTCACAGATATTTAGTCGTTCTAGGTGATTTTTTTTTTATCCTCACATAGAATACTCAGTCATTTTTGTTTGCAAACTTTGAGATAAAACTGACTGAATATTTACTGACAGTCATTCATATCAGTAGGTGATGTTTTTTTTTTTTTTTTTTATCTTCACATATATTTAGTCGTTCTAGGTGATTTTTTTTTATCCTCACATAGAATACTCGGTCATTTTTGTTTGCAAACTTTGAGATAAAACTGACTTGTTATTTACTGACAGTCATTCATATCAGTAGGTGATGTTTTTTTTTTATTTTTTTTATCTTCACATATACTTAGTCGTTCTAGGTGATTTTTTTTATCCTC
>JANJGK010000003.1:20323218-20333218 GCA_039081455.1 Macrobrachium rosenbergii | reverse complement strand
GTTCAAAAGTTCATAATGATTAGAAAATCATGGTAAAAATCAAAGGTTCAATTTTCTCCCATAAAAACAGAGATTTGAAACTCTACCTTATCTGCCGATTTTCAAAGCCTGGGACGACTTCAAAGCTACGACTGGACAACTGCAGTTCTATCACGTTAATGAACGATCAAACTCACTTTTAGGGCAGATTTTGGCATAATCTAGATCAAAGTAACGCACGTACTCACGAATATACATAACACTTCGGAGATCACCTGACCGGCAATATTGCTGAGCTTCTCATGCAGATAGCTGAGGAATCAAACTATTTGCTGAATACAAAGATTTTACATCAAGTCTCTCGCCCTAGTTCCATCTCGCTCCAAAAATTCTTTCATCACATCTTAAAGCATTGAAGCTATGAAATGCATATATGTGTCCTTTAAATACATACTCAACTATTACGTTTCGCGTTTGTTTAACAAACACAGTAGTTCAGCAATTCATAGCCATTAAACTTGCAGGAAAAATCTTTGAGAAAAAACAAAGAATCACAGCCCGCTTCTAGCAATGTTACAAACAGGACACGCTCGTCAATTCTCAAAGACCTTTCTGTATGCCATGCGAACCGCAGAGTTGCACAGTATATGAGTAACTTGACTTGCATTAGTTAGATCACATTCCAATATATATATATTTTTTTACTTCATCTTTCGCCACAACTATTTTTTCCGTCATACCTATAATGTTTGATCACCAGACAACTGTCTACTTTTCGCGTTCAGTCTAATTCTTGTCACATAAGTTTGGCGAGATTAATTAAAAAAAAAAAAGTCCAAAAGTTTATTTTTGCAAGTTACATAAAACAAGTAAAAATTGCGCCGAAGTTTCTTCTTTTCTGTACGTCGTATAATCAAGGCCACCGAAAATAGATCTATCTTTCGGTGGTCTCGGTATAATGCTGTAAGAGCCGCGGCCCATGAATCTTTAACTACGGCCCGGTGATGGCTTGGCCTATATCGTCGCCAGACGCTCGATTATGGCTAACTTTAAACTTAAATAAAATAAAAACTACTAAGACTAGGGGGCTGCAATTTGGTACGTTTGATGGTTGGAGGGTGGATGATCAACAGACCAATTTGCAGCCTTCTAGCCTCAGTAGTTTTCAAGATCTGAGGGCGGACAGAAAAGGTGCGGACGGACAGACAAAGCTAGCACAGTAGCTTCATTTTCAGAAAACTACAATGGAAATTATTGAAGAGCTCTCGTATATTCATCTCCCATTCGGAGGTCAAAACAGAATAACAAAACTGATAAAAGCAATTCAACTCGACAAAAATGTGCAATTATAAAAAGACACTTAAAATACTATGGCTTTAAAATTTGTATTTTAATTTTTTTCATGCATTCACATGTATTTCATTCTAAATTTCAACGCATGTAACAGTTTTGCATATTTATCTTCGTGACAGCATCTGATTTTTGCAGAAATATATTTGGAACGATCGTTTCATCCAGCTTAGTTTTATTTCGCAAAAAAAAAAAAAAACACTCCATTTATAATTACGACAAATCACCCGGAATATATACCAAAAATAATTCACCTACATACTCCTGAAAGTCAGTCTTGTATACAGTCTTGTATACGTTGAATAACGTATACAGTATAGATGCAAGAAAGCCAATACGAGTCTTTTATGCCGCCATCTCTTGAAAACAGAATGACGGGGGGAAGGCGAAATCCTTTTAGGCAGAAACAGCTGGAAGCGACGTGAGCCTCACAGGTAAGAGAGTCCACTTGTGTTATTGGTTCCAGTGTACTCCAGTGCACCTGGCCCGGAACAGCTGCATTGGCTGAAATGTTATAACTGTTTCGATAACAAGAATCTGACACACAGTTTTCGCTCCTAACCAAATATTTATATATTTCACTTGTCATTCTGACTGTCTTGAATCCTTGTTTGTTTTAAGGGGTCATTTTCCCCTATTGTTTCTTATTTGGGTCATCAGTGAAGTCCCATTCATTGGTCAAAAAGAGAGAGAGAGAGAGAGAGAGAGAGAGAGAGAGAGAGAGAGAGAGAGAGAGAGAGATAGTAAAAGAACGCAAAACCCAAACAATTCGAATAACTGACTCACTGCAATTTTTTCAAGCCTTCTCCTGCGAGTTCTGATTTGATGCATCAGTGAAGTCTCTTTTACTTGTCAGGAAAGAGACAAAAAAGTTCAGATAATCGTCAATGAAACGCAAGTCGCAAAACCAAAATAATTCGAACTGTTGACTCATCGCGATTTATTCAAACGATTTCAGAAGGCATCTCAATAGTTTTCTTTTACAGAAAGCTAAAAACCCAATATGAGTTAGTCTTAACAGTATCGTTTGTAAACAGCTTTAAAATTATAGCCAAACTCGAAACAAAAATCGTTACTGAACAATTTATTCATCTTCAGTAGCAAAGTAGCCTAACCATACTTCCAAACTTTATCTAATCTAGTCCCGATAAGAAATATTTAAGGACAGGCACTCTAGGGTGAGGTAAAGACACTTATGAAAATATCATTGCATGTACTGTATTACAATTTATCAACATAAAGCACGAACTTTGAATTAAAGGTAATTATTGTATCCCATACCATTTTGTTCCTTTGGCCTGAGAGAGACAAAGATCTGAAAACTATAAATAACATGTATGGAATTCGTAATTGGATACCAAGTTTAACTTAATCTTCAAGCTAATTTTACTTCTAAAATGAGCTGTTCTGGATAATCAACAAATAAAACGAACAAGTAAAAAATGCGTCGAAGTTTCTTCGACGCAATCGAGTTTTCTGTACAGTGAATAATCAAGGCCACTGAAGATGTATCTATTTTTCGTGGTCACTGTATAATGCTGTATGACCAGCGGCCCACGAAGCTCTCAGCCGGTCGAGGCGGCCTGTGTTGTTGCGTTGCCAGAAGCACGATTATGGCTAACTTTAACCTTAAATAAAATGAAAACTACTGAGGCTAGAGGGCTGCAATTTGGTATGTTTGACGATTGGAAGTTGGATGATCAACATACCAATTTGCAGCCCTCTAGCCTCAGAAGTTTTAAGATCTGAGGGCGGAGAGAAAAAGTGAGGACAGAAAAAGTGCGGACGGACAGACAAAGCCGGGACAATAGTTTATTTTACGGAAAACTAAAAAACGACTTCTACGTCTATCTCAGTGCCTTTCTTTAATCTTCTCAAATCAAAATACTACCAGAACATTTCCGTCTGGTGTTCTGAACGTCCGAGAAGAGAAGTCCCACGTTCTATTTTGCCAACACCTGCTGGCATAATCCATGCGTAATGAGGAGGAAGGTGAGCTTATGGGCCATCAGTTCCCTCGCAGCTGAATCGAGAGTAATCTCTAATGGGTGTTGGGCCTTGCAATTCCCCTGATGCGAGCAATCACTCCGGTACCCTGACCCTAGCGGTCTCGTAGCAGGAGCCTAATGGACGAACCTGATGGAGAGAAATCAGATATGGAGAGAGATCTTGGGCCAGAGGGGAAAGGAAATGGCGGTTTACCTGTCCACTCTTCGACGTCAATAGTCGCTGATTTATGCGTGCGTCAGCATTTTGGTTCTGAGTCTTTTTGCGTGTAAGAGTAATTCGAGAGGTTAAGAGGGTACTGCGGTTGTTACAATTGCTTACGTATTGTGTATGGCAGAGAGTGACCAGTATTGTGTGTGTGTGTATATATATATATATATATATATATATATATATATATATATATATATATATATATATATATATATATATACTATATATATATATATATATATATATATATATATATATATATATATATATATATATATGTATATTATATATATTATATATATATATATATATATATATACATATATATATATATATATATATATATATATATATATATATATTATAAATATATATATATATATATATATATATATATATATATATATATATATATATACATATACACACACGTTAAAAAGGAGTTAGTTACGACTGGAGCCGTGTATCCACGAAAGCTAATGCCAAACGAAATTAAACCAAGGCAAAAAATTACCCCAGAACTTTCATATTTATTATAAAATCATTATAACTGATACACTGAAAAAATACAAAAAAAAAAAAAAAAAAAAAAATCCCCACACCAAGAATATAAACGATGAGGACGCAATTTCTCTCCGTTACAGTGAAAGGATTTAAGTCCAATCAACCCGCCTTACATGTAACATCAACGAAGCATGGGCTGGAAACCCTTCCCAAACGAATCGACGCCTGTTACGTTGTCTCACTGAGAATTAAACATGAGAAGAGAACAGGCAGGTCAGACGGTGTTGATTTGTTTGTTTACTGGGGGAATACCTTCACTCTTGATTCACATAAATTTCAGTTGTTTGAAGGGTCATACTTTTGAGAATCGGTAAGCATTTTCCCGAGACGTAACCGAGTACTGAGCTCAACCTTTCCCCGAAAAAACCGGGACGCCATATCTTAAAAACTAACCATAGAATTTTCTTGACAATAACCTCTTTATGTTAAAAGCGGGACGCCATATCTTAAAAACTAACCATAGAATTTTCTTGACAATAAGCTCTTTATGTTTCTCATACCCAAATTACAGCTCAAGTATTAATATAACCTAACTTAACCCAACTTCACCTAACCTAACCTAGGGGCATGGCAAAAAAACCGGGGCTGGTGCAATACTAGCATACATCTCAAGAATTTGCCTCCGGTAACAAATATTTCTATATCGATTGTGTTAAAACGGGAAGTCAGTTCTATTTCAAAATGAACACGGAAAACGTGGTAGTATTTCAATGGCCGTTTTGGTTGACTTGGAATCTTTCTATAAAAAATTAGTGATTGTAATACTATAAATATATAAACTAAATAAAACAGCAGAGAAGAGGTTACCAACGTATCTCTTATCAGCCCTTATTGCTTGATTGTAATGAGTATTAATAATAGCAAGAGACACAGTGAAGCTTATGTTGTTTATACGTTGTTGTCTAGATCCTTTAATATTAGAAGAGTCAGTCGAAATTTGATTGCGGTAGGTTTTGTTACATAGCAATCGATTTAATGATTCAGTATGGCAAATTATTTTCACCGTTCTTTGCATAGTCGAACTATGAGATCTGTACAGTTCACTAATAACTATATCAGGAATAAATCCTTAATTACTCAGAAACTGAAAGTTCTGGTGGTTACTGAAAAGTTCCCTATAATCTGTTATGAAATGGGTATGAAGACACATTAATAGATGGCATTCACTTAATAGGTTTTTAAGTAAATGAATCTTCTCTCTCTCTCTCTCTCTCTCTCTCTCTCTCTCTCTCTCTCTCTCTCTCTCTCTCTCTCTCTCTCGCTCTCTGTCTCAAACACACACACACACACACAACGCGTGCAAATCTACAAGAGCAATGAACAAGCACGCGTGCTTTTTCTGAATCTTCCTAAGCCAGTGGTCCCTACGCTTACGAACTTGTCTAGAAAAATTTTATATATATATATATATATATATATATATATATATATATATATATATATATATATATATATATATATATATATATATATATATATATAATGACAGCTACACCAGTGCTACACACCTCAACCAAAGGCATCTTTTTTTTTTTAATTTTTAGTGCAAACTGTGTAGAGAAGCACATAATAATAATCTTGAAGCTCCCAATCCATAAAGTCTTAGTACGAGAATCAGTAAAACAGCAACTGAAAACTAAAAAGGAACGGAACTGAATAGAGACTTTAGGCCAAAGGCCAAGCGCTGGGACCTATGAGGTCATTCAGCGCTGAAAAGGAAATCGAGAGTAGAAAGGTTTGAAAGGTGTAACAGGAGGAAAACCTCGCAGCTGCACTATGAAGCAATTGTTAGGAGAGGGTGGACAGCAAGATGGAGGAAAGAAAATATGAATGGAGGAGGTACAGTAAAAGGAATGAAAGGGGTTGCAGGTAGGGGCCGAAGGAACGTTGCAAAGAACCCTGAGTAATGCCTACAGTGCACCGCGTGAGGTGCACGGACGGCAGTACCCCCTATAGGGGAAAAAAGAAATATAAATAATATCCAACCATTCCTATAGTGTCATCACCATTTTCGGACGTCTAAAAAAAATTGCACCTATAGTGTCATACACCATTTTCGGACGTCTAAAAAAAATTGCACCTATAGTGTCATACACCATTTTCGGACGTCTAAAAAAATTGCACCTATAGTGTCATACACCATTTTCGGACGTCTAAAAAAATTGCACCTATAGTGTCATACACCATTTTCGGACGTCTAAAAAAATTGCACCTATAGTGTCATACACCATTTTCGGACGTCTAAAAAAAATTGCACCTATAGTGTCATCACCATTTTCGGACGTCTAAAAAAAATTGCACCTATAGTGTCATACACCATTTTCGGACGTCTAAAAAAAATTGCACCTATAGTGTCATACACCATTTTCGGACGTCTAAAAAAATTGCACCTATAGTGTCATACACCATTTTCGGACGTCTAAAAAAAATTGCACCTATAGTGTCATACACCATTTTCGGACGTCTAAAAAAAATTGCACCTATAGTGTCATACACCATTTTCGAACGTCTAAAAAAAATTGCACCTATAGTGTCATACACCATTTTCGAACATCTAAAAAAATTGTTCCTGTAGTGTCACACACCATTTTCGAACGTCTAAAAAAATTGCACCTACTGTATATTGTCATACACCATTTTCGAACGTCTAAAAAAATTGCACCTGTAGTGTCATACACGATTTTCGAACGTCTAAAAAAAATTGCACCTATAGTGTCATACACCATTTTCGAACGTCCAAAAAAAATTGCACCTACAGTGTCATACACCATTTTCGAACGTCTAAAAAAAATTGTACCTACAGTGTCATACACGATTTTCGAACGACTAAAAAAATTGCACCTATAGTGTCATACACCATTTTCGAACGTCCAAAAAAAATTGCACCTACAGTGTCATACACCATTTTCGAACGTCTAAAAAAAAATTGCACCTACAGTAACATACACCATTTTCGAACGTCTAAAAAAAATTGCACCTACAGTGTCATACACCACTTTCGAACGTCTAAAAACAATTGAACTTACAGTGTCATACACCATTTTCGACCGTCTAAAAAAAATTGCACCTATAGCGTCATACACCATTTTCGAACCTCTCAAAAAAATTGCACCCAACATTTTCGCTTTTAAAACAAAGATGGCCGTAGGAGCTGCCCTTAAAGAGGATAATACATTATTTTCCTTTCATCCCATCTTTCCCGGATGTAAAGGACCAGAGTCTGGCGCTTTAAAGGCTATTACGCTAACTTAAGAGGATAGAACGTCATCCGCTGGAGGAAAATTTACATAAAAGGTTTCCTGCAGTTTCTTCCCGTTCAGTTACTCCCTCAGGAGGAATGATAGCAGGAGAAAGTGGCGAAATTACTGTATTTATATATAGCGTGTAGATGACGCATTTTTATATTTGCGCATGCGCGCTCACACACGCGCATATATATACATGTATATATATATTGTATACACACACATATACTCGTACATATATATGTATGTATGTATTTCTGTCTGTCTGTTTGCCTGTATGTATGTATGTGTATATATATATGTATATATTATATATGCATACACACACACACACACACACACACACACACACACACACACACACACACATATATATATATATATATATATATATATATATATATATATATATATATATATATATATATATATATTAAATATTTATTTATATGAAGTGTGTGTGTGAGAGAGAGAGAGAGAGAGAGAGAGAGAGAGAGAGAGAGAGAGAGAGAGAGAGAGAGAGAGAGAGAGAGAGAGAGAGGTTTTATTTCCAAGTTCGTTTTCAACAGACCCCTACAAATACTGCCATGTATTACTCTCGTGCCATTTATCTTCATATCAAACCATAGCTGTTGACTTTAAATCAAATCAGGGGCTGTTTACGATTTATAGTTTTATGATGGATGTCATGCGATACCTATTAATCCAGTAAACTGTAGGCAGTGTTAATAAACTGTAACAAAGCCTTATAAAGATTAAAAGCGACAGAATTAACATATTCATGAAAAGAACACACCTATACGAAAACGTACGTTCAAAATTTCAGGTATCAATTTTCGGACCAGAACTGCAGACAACAAAAATAACAGCGAAAGATAAGAATAAAGAGAAGGCGGAAACCTGAAAAAGACAAAAGTAATAAATTCATGAGGAAAACACGCCCGTAAGAAAAGTGTACATTAAGTCTTTCAGGCGTCACTTATTGCGTATGAACTGAAGATTCCGTAAGTAACTGCTAAAGTCTAAAAAAAAAAAAAAAAAAAATTTTTCCAGGCATCACTTATCGCGGCAGAACTGAATATTACCTAAGTAACTGCTAAAGTCTACAGGAAAAAAAATATTAACATGCTAAAACCAAATATTTCAGACATTACTTATTGCGTCACAGCTGAAGATAACGTATGTAACTGCTACTGTCTAAAAAAAGAAAAAAAAGAAAAAAAAAACGAACATTTCAAACATTGCGTCAGAACTGAAGATAACGTAAGTAACTGCTAAAGTCTGAAAACAAAAAATCGAAACCAAATATTTCGGATATTACTTATTGCGTCAGAACGGAAGACAACAAAATTAACAGCGAAAGACTAAAAAAAATGGAAAAAACGACAACTTGCAACCTAATATTTCAGAAATCACTTACTGCGTCAGAACCTAGGACAACAAAATTAACAACGACAGATTAACATAAAACAAAAAAGCTTTTAAAACCAAAGCAACATTCAAAAAAAGCAAAGCCCTTTTGTCAGCCGAGAGCGTTGGCGTCGCATTACGGGGGGGTTCCCGAAAGCTAATGGATTTAGAATTATAGATATGTATCGCTCGTGAGCCAAGGACCGCCGGCTGGGCTCAGGGCCATTAAGAGGACTAATAACCGGGTACGTCAATGATTTGTGAAGTGGAGTGCAGCTGATTGATTTCTCGTAATCCGGCATTTATCAGATGCATCTCCGGGGATTACCGAGGGGTGACGGGGTCCCCGGTGGGTTCTGTTTACTTATTTGTTGTGTGTGTTTTTTTTTTCTCTTCGTTGTTAGTTTTTTTTACGATCTGTTTGTTGCGATGTTTTTAGTGGGTTAGTTTGCGTACGATTTCTGGCTTTCTTACCGTTATCTTTTCATGGGTTTTGTTGTTTAAATATTTATTCAATTTTTTTTTTTATTAATTTAGTCATTCTGTAACGATTAGATCTACAGCTGTTACTCTTCATTTAATGTTAACTCGGGAATTCTCTTCCTTCTCCTATTTTCCATCACTTTAATGAACTCCCTATTTTTATTTTTTTAATTGCAAGTCCTTCACTCTGATTGTGTTTGATCCTACCATTTTCTCCTTTTTCTTTCTATTAATATAAATTTCAACCATACGCTTTTCTCCTAAAGAATGGTTGCAAGTCACTAAGGATGGGGTTGCTAGCCCTATAGCCTCATCCACCCTGGTAGGAACCCATAACAGCCGATTAAGTACCTGATGCATAGGACACTTTTTAGGTCAAGAGAAGTACAGTGGATGTTTCTGAAAACAGGTCTGGATTATTAACAGCGCCTTCCTCTCCCCACCCCTACCCCCAACACCACCCAGCTAGGTTGTAGGTCAGGCCTAGCTTTTTTTTCTCTTTACAACCTTTACGTAATGGCGACCAATACATTAGGTTAAATGTAGGAACTCCTTTTCCCAGTCCATAATTATCTAAACAATTATTGGGATTTTTCTGGCGTTACAACTACTAAGGTCACTGACGCCACAAATTACAAAATTTCCAGACCAGTTTTTGCAAAATAAGGTTTGATATATTTCTTAGTCAAAGTCCTTCTGGACCTCTGTAGGGTCATAAGGCAGGCGCTGATCCCCTGTTTCATACGCAT
>JANJGK010000003.1:20308218-20318218 GCA_039081455.1 Macrobrachium rosenbergii | reverse complement strand
TAATAATTATTATTATTACTACTATTTTTATTACCATTATTATTATTATTAGTTGTTGTTATTATTATTATTATTATTATTATTATTATTATTATTATTATTATTATTATTATTACAAAAAGTAATGGTAATTTTTATAAAAAAAAAAATTCTTTTAATAGTAATAATGCTAGTGTTTTATCATAAGAAAGGACACAGCAAATCACAAGCACGATATAAAGCAAAATATATAATCGACTTTATATTCCACACTGCCACAACGAATTAAAGGAATGATGAACCTGAATAAAAAAAAAAATCTACGAACATTTTGAGATAAACAGCTGCTAATCTTCTAAGAAACAGAGGCAGATTCTGCCCCAAAGATAACAAATACATTTTATGGTTTTCGGAAACGGGCGTTGCAACTGAGTGGGTCCTCGTTGCACAATGGCAATTCCTCCAGGAATCCGGAGGGAAGAGGTATAAAAGTCCATGAGTCCTGCCTGGCATCTCCTATGCAACAAGATCGCAAGAACTTCATGCACGCAAATACGTACTCACAGTCCTCGAAGCTCAAGCACGGGTGAAGAGGAACTCTTATCCTTGCAGACGCATCAGAAAACAGAAACTAAATTTCCTAGAAGTATTGGCGGTCTTAGCGGCCTCAACGCCCCCCCCCCCCCCCCCCAACAACTCCGATCGTGGGCAAACCTTCTCTTGGCGCATTCAGTTTTCGTTTTGTTTTTCTCTGTTTCTTCTGTCTGAGAAAACAGCCTTTGTCATGCTTTCTTTTTTTTTCTTTGTATTTCGGGGCTGTTCGCTTTGTACTTTTGTGGAGTGCTCTACAATGTAGTCTTGCCCCCACCCCCACCCCACACACACACATACATGCATACACACATACATACATATATACATATATATAATAATATGTATATATAATTGTATATATATATATGAAGCATTTACATTTTTTCTGTGGAATATTTACATTCAATAACGCTCTGTTATTTTACATCTTAGGAGAAAAATTCAGATTTATACGCTACCGTAATTTCTAATAATCTATTAACACTTTCTTCTGATTTATGCATAGCCATAAATCCTGAGAGAGTTGGTTATTTTCGATTCTATTAAGATAGCAACAATAATTCTCGTTGGTATTTATGGCGTAAAAAGCGATTGAAATCAAAGGAAATTAATTTTACTTGCGAGAATTCGAATGCGTGTAATGAATTGCCTTAATAAAGGTTACGTGTTTATGGGTATTTTAGCAATGACTTTCAGATGATTTTTTTTTTTTTGCATATTAAGTCGTCTAGGTTAGATTTACAGTAAATCTTTTAAGTCAAGTGTATAATGATTGTTAATTATTAACGATATCTTTCTGGTTAAATATCTCGACAAATATTGCAGCGGAATTGGATGTTCAGGACTAGCAATAACTACTAAAACTATTCTGTATTCATAAGCATGGGTTTACATATCCTTCGTCGTAGGATAATGGGCTAACTGGCAACTCAGTTTCACTGTCCATCGCTGGTTAGAATCTCGTTACGGAAGGTTACTTCTTTTAATTCCCAACTGGATTCAAGGCTTGTAGCGATAAGCCCATCCAAATATTTCGAGGAAATCGAGAAGTTAAGTTGTTATCTTGGCTGTTGAAAATACGTTTGTAGGTAGGTTTTATCTGCCCAAAGAAATTCATTTACAATTATAATGTTAGTTTAAAATAAAAAGAATTTAATCTTGGATAGATTTTGGAACCCGCAAAAAAAAATATATATTCGATAACATGAAATGCAAAAATTTTGTCTGTTTATCCTATTTGTGTGTGAATCTGAGGGTTGATTCACGGTAGGGTAAATTTCAAAAGTTTAGAATGGAATTGCAGAAAGGACAATACGTCTTATATAGATTTTGGAAACTGCAAAAAAAAAAAAAAAAAAAAAAACATGACAGCATGAAATACAAAATATTTTATTTTAGTTTGTCTATTTTTGTCTTTGTGAATCTGAAGGTTGATTCACGGTACGGTAAACTTCAAAAGTTTAGAATGCAATTGAAGAAAGCACTTTAGATCTTATATAGATTCTGGAAACTGCAAAAAAAAAAAAAAAAAAAAAAATTCTCGATAACCTGGAATACAAAATATTTTTTTTTACTTTGTCTTTTTTGTGCTTGTGAATCTGAAAGCTGATTCACGGTAGAGTAAATTTCAAAAGTTTAGAATACAATTGAAGAAAGCGCATTAGATCTTATATAGATTTTGGAACCTACAAAAAAAAAAAAAAAAAAAATTCTCGGTAACATGAAATACAAAATATTTTTTTTTAGTTTGTCTTTTTGTGTGCTTGTGAATCTGGGGGCTGATTCATGGCAGTAAATTTTAAAAGGTTAGAATGCAACTGCAGATCTTATATAGATTTTGGAAACTGCAAAAAAAATAAATAAATAAAAAATACTCGATAATATGAAATTACAAAATACCTATTTTAGATCGTCTTTTTTTTGTGTGTGTGTGTTAATGAATCTGAAGGCTGATTCACGGTAGTGTAAACTTCAGGAGTTTAGAATGCAATGGGAGAAAGCACGACCACCAACTTTATTTAAAAATTCTCTCGTGTCTAGCCGTTAGCGACATGAACTCCCTCCGCTTACTCCGGAAGTTATCGCCGGAGTTTTCGGTAATCAGTGGCGGCTAAGCATGAGAAAATAACAGCAATCAACTCGCGTGGAAACTCTGGAAGGGGATTCGGAAACTTTCCCGATAGTCGCCATTTAAGTTTCCTAATGTGAAACTGTCTTGCTGAAAGAATGAAACCAGTTGTTTCGAAGAGCGTATTATGCATACCGGATGTTCACATTAGTACGCTTGGGACTTGTCATTTTGCAATGCAGGTTTTAACTTACTAATGTTTATTTTAATGTAAAAGACTGTTGTGATGCGAAAAATAATGTCTATATCTAACATACCCCTTCTTGAAAGTTGGATGATTAATGTACTAATGGAACATAGAAGCGTGTGAAGAATTCCATAGCTAGCGCTATATTGATCCGCATGAGAAGAAGATAGATTCTGTATCTAAGCTCAGGGGAGTAGCATCCAAAATAACGCTGGTAAAAGATGCACGAGCTCCCTCTCCTATGAATAAAAAAGGAGGAATAAAGGGCAGGTTCATTACCGTGGACAAAAATGAACGAGCTGACTTTTATTTCACTCTTTTCAAGAAGACATAATCATTTCTTGCCCTCATTTGGGATAACTGTTACAAAAGTTGTCGGGGAATGACTTCCTAAACAATAAAATAACTGAAATGATATGAGCTTAAAGTATTTGAATGATTAAAGTAAATATTTTTCTTTCTTAAAATTGCCCCGTTATACTCGCTTCTTTGATGCCTTTATCTCTTTTCATTAATCGGGGGGCAAATAATGTTACGGTATGCTTCGAATGACTTTTGATGTGGAACGGGGGGATGGGGGGAGAGAACAATTTTTTATCTTCCCATATTTTCACGTGTGTGTCTGTGTGTTTTGTCATACAGTTCGCGTTGCTAAGAAAATATAGATTAACTTTTTCGGAATAGACACGAAAAGAACCTTTGGGATCACTTAAGAATAATATAGAAATGGTTAAGAATAATATAGAGATGTGTCTGGTATTTCTTTTGAAACTTTTAATTTTCTGGTGATATTAAGACACCAGAATTTTTCCCCCTCCCCCACAAAAAAAAAAAAAAACGAGAAGCAAAAACTCCTACACTCCGTATAAAAGATAATTCGAGCAATCCCCATTTCCGCCCAAAATAAAACTGCCCAGGGGATTGTGTCTCTCCTAAGGGACCCTCCATGCGCAACGGCGGGCGTCCTAGAATGCATCGCATTTGGAACCCCCTTCAGCTTTCAAAGGGCTTAGCAGATGTAATCCTGCGTCATTTAGTTCCTGAAAGAGAGAGAGACGCTGACCAAGCCTTTCGTCAAGTTATTGCGCGAAACGGGTTTCCCATTTCAGAGGGCGGAAAGTTTTTCCAGTCTTCAGAGGCTCGGACTGGAATCCAGGAATCTTCGGCGAGGCGGAAATACTGATTAACAAATCCCGCTGACAAAAGACTTGAGGAAATGAACAGCAGTCGCTGTTTAACTAAATATAGGAAAGGATATTGTGATAGCTCACACACAAGTGTTTTGAATGTGGTTTAACATTCCTTGACATTTTAGTTTTTCGAAAAAGAAAATTATTGTGCCGGCTTTCTCCGTCCGCCCTCAGATCTTAAAAAATACCGAGGCTAGAGGGCTGCAAATTGATATTTTGATCTTCCACCCTCCAGTCATCAAACATACCAAATTGCAGCCCTCTAGCCTCAGTAGTTTTTATTTTATTTTCTTCTGGCAACGATATATGATAGGACACCACCGGCCGGGGGTTAAAGTTTCATAGGCCGCGGCTCACACAGCATTATACTGAGACCACCGAAAGATAGATCCATTTTCGATGGTCTTGCTTATACGACGTACAGAAAACTCGATTGTGCCGAGGAAACTTCGTCGCATTTTTTTACTTGTTTACTGTAATTTATTTTGTTCAACCGCCATTTACAAATGTAACAGGGGCCCTTACTTTAAAGTGCAAGTTCTATGTAATCATGTCGGTGTCAATTTTTTCAATTACCTTGGTTGCCTCATTTATTTTTAAAAAATTGACAGATAAGAATGTGAAAACACGTACAGAATATCAACTTATTAATTTCAAGCATTTCAGACTTTCTATACTTCTATGGATAAGAAGTTACGCTACCCACAAAATATAAAAATATTCATTCATTAGATATAGTTATATAAGCATAAGTATTTAAGAATTTTTTTTTACATGTTTTCAATATAAATATATCTCTGTCCTAAAAACCGGTATATATTCTAGTTTTCAAAAGAATATTAATCTTTTTTTTAATATCGGAATTATAAAAATTCATTTAACAGAAAAGATCTGCAGCAAAAATTCTGAACACCTGAACAACTATGATAGATTTATAGATTTATACAGATTTTTGTCACTGTTGCAAAACTTGGGGCTTTAAAATTGGTGTAACACTCTAAACTTGTAAATAAAAAAAAAAATACTTTTCTATTCTTACGTGTATAACAGTTATAATCTTTACTACAGGAATTTTTCCTTGATTAAAAACATAACTAATTAAATTCCATATTACAATAAACATTTCTTTTAAATAAGCTAAAAAAGACAAACGAACGCTTCACATTCACATCTGTTAAAAACGTCACGAAAATAGTTCATTTTAATTTGCGTATACAGTGTGGTTTCCTGGACATGTCATCTTTAATAAACGAAGTTTGTAAGAATTGCCTCACTCATTACCTCACGAAGAAAATCATCCACGTGATTATCGCATTTCTCAGAATATTTAAGGGAGGCAAAAGGCGATTCACAGAATAACACGAATATCTCAATCGATACTCATATTTTAAAGTAAATTTTGCCTTCCGTCATCGTGAGGAGGAGTCGACTGCTCATTCAGTGAAAGAAGTGTGAAAAAGGTTGGTGATATTTTATTGGCAAGACTGAAGCGATTACACTGCTCAAGGCTCCGAGGTGACGATTTTAGAGGCAAACTGTCAATTCACAAACCGAATGTTTGAAAAGTATCCTGCGTTTTTACGGAACATAGTTATAAGTTCTATTATCCGTTACGTGCAACAGATACCTACATTTTTTTTATATGAAAATATAATACGAGTTATCCACAAGGGCTTCCGAAAATGTTGAATTTTAATTTGAACTTACAATAAGATTTTAATAAACAATTTTTTTCGAATAAAAATCGACATAAATCTATATTCAAGACCTCATAAAAGCTTATTCATTAAGCAAATTACTGAAATGGTAAAATGAAAAAGAATACTCTGACGTATCGAAGAACGCTCGCAAAAGGACACGCCCTATCCAGAACCAATATAAAATGCACTCGAGGGCCAAACAGGAGACTAGTTCCGAGTAATAAACTTGCTTTGACCGCTACGAACACATTCTCGCTCCTCCATAACCAGTCATCGTCGCGAGCGTAACACTGATAGCGTGGTAATTACGCTAAAGTTCTAATAATGGGAAAACAATATTCGTCCGGCACGCTGCAGTTATGTCGTAAAGCGAAGAAAGAAATGCGTCTGACATATTACTTTTTTTCGGTTTTTACTCGACTTGTTACTTCAGAAAGGAGTTGCAAGAAGCCTTTTGTCTTCCTAACAATGACCATTTCTTTTTCTGTACTTTTCATGCCTGGGTCGTAAAACTCTTTTATGGAATGGAATTCGAGGAATAGATATATATACCGCAATAGCTTGTGTCGATGAATATTACCGAGGCGAATGTCATAAACTACGAATGACTTCATGTCTTAATGTCACTAGCGGATCCAGAAAAATTTTAATGGGGGGGCCCACCAATTTTCATATTATATATATATATATATATATATATATATATATATATATATATATATATATATATAAGCATTAAGCTACAAACGTCCTTTATTATCCAATTCGCTATACCTCGGAAATCATATATTTTCATATATGTTACCGAAGGGGAATATTTCCGAGGTAGAGCGAATTGGATATTGAAGGACGTTTGTAGCTTAATGCTTGTATATGAATCACGGTGATGTGATAAAAAGTCATATATATATATATATATATATATATATATATATATATATATATATATATATATATATATATATATATATATATATATATATATATATATATATATATATATATATATATATATATATATATAAATGATTTACTTTTCTGTATTGATAAGTTCCTTGTGATATTACTGGTTATAGTCACAGTTGTGTTCTTCAAAGCGTCTTTTTCCAGGCACCGGGTTTATTCATACGTGACATTTAAAACAGGCGCCTTGTGGCACTTTGCAATAATTTTTAACAATAGAAACATATGCTAATCACATCCATTTAAATGAAATGGATGCTATGCAACACATTGCATTCACTTTTGGCAACAAAAACTTATCCTACAAACCCAATCCGTTTAATAAAAGAAATCTCGCATTTATTCCACCTAGCTGAATTACGCCTACATAACGGATTCTAACGATGTATTTTTTTCTTAATTTTATTGTATATAAATATGGCAAATTTAACAATGAATATCCGAATTTATACACATACTTAGATGTAATAGTTGTAAGCAAAATGAACATATACATATACACATATATAATATATATATGTATATATATTATACATACATATATAAATATATACAAACACACACACACACACACGCACACACACACACACACACACACACACACACACACACACACACATATATATATATATATATATATATATATATATATATATATATATATATATATATATATATATATATATATACACACATATATATATATATATATATATATATATATATATATATATATATATATATATATATATATATATATATATATATATATATATATATGTGTGTGTGTGTGTGTGTGTATGTATATTTTATATATATATATATATATATATATATATATATATATATATATATATATATATATATATATATATATATATACATTTTATATATTATACATACATGTATAAATATATACAAACACACACATACATATACATACATATATATACACATATATATATATATATATTATATATATGTGTATATACTGTATATATACATATATATCAAACACCTCTCAGACTTCAGAAATCCACACATACATTTAAATGGTATATTCACGCAACACACGCCGATTCTGATTAGCCTTCTTTAGGTTTCACCCCACCAAAAAATTTCAATAAACTTTTATTTCTCCATCGGCGATGGAATTTCATTTATAACGCCGAGTATTAATGAGCGTGGAATATTTCATATCTTTTATCTATTTTTTTGGGTAAAATATTCTAATTAGTACATCAGGTTGGAGGTAATTTGCCCCGGCCTATTTTCGGGTGCATTAAATTATCCGTTTGACTCTCGGCTAAAAGAATGAAATGCTCATTTTTCTTCCCTCGAGGAAATTCTCAGTAGGACCAATTTACGGCAATGCTTTTTTTTGCCCTGACGCATGATTCATACTCACAGATTTTATCTTTTTTTTTTTTTTACGGAATTCAGACTGATGCTGAGTAATGAACCCCGGCTTCGCGTTGGGAAAAAAAAAATGTTTTCGTCCTGCCAAGAATGTTTTTCACGTAATTTACAAGGGAATAGCGGCCTATTCTCCAATTGTAATTAACTGGTATGGAAAAATTACGTCGGAAGTCCTGGCAACTGCGTCAAAATCAAATCAACACCGGTGAATGATGTAGATGATGTGATGGTGGGCAGCGATGTGTCGATAAGAGCAGACCAAATTGATTAATTATTCAGAATGTCCCGATGCATTTCTGTCAAAACATCATCCATTTTTATTTATTCAAATTGACTAATGACTTTTACCAACGTGTTTCTTGCTTTATTCCTCTGCAGTTTAAGTTGTGGTTTAAGTTTTATACATTTTTTTTTTTTTTTGTATGAATAATTTTTACTTTACATCAGTCGGTTTTAAAAACAGTGAAATGGTCCCTTGATTTATCAATATAATGGAGATTATGATTTCGCTCCAAAGGTGTTCTCTCAATTAGTCTCATAATTTTAATTAATGAGAGAGAGAGAGAGAGAGAGAGAGAGAGAGAGAGAGAGAGAGAGAGAGAGAGAGAGAGAGAGAGAGAGAGAGAGAAAGTCATGAAGATATTTTCCATTAAATTACAGATGAGTTTGTGCGGATATATTGAAGAACTATGACCCCACGGAACATCTGCTTTCTAAAAGGAAAAAGGCATATTAGAAAATTACATATTATAGTTTCTCATTTTCGATTTCTATTAGAGTTAACTGTTTAAGGTAAAAATATAACAATCAATATAATAGCCACGACGACCTCTTAACCTTTCGAGTTCTTCAGACTTTCTGAATTCGCTTGTCACTACAAAGGCTGAGATCCAAATGAAAGAATATCAAGAAATTCTGACGTTCGTGTCAGAATTCGAACCCGCATCCGGGTCATGTCTGTAATTTGATCTCGTTCTGACACTCAGGATACGTGTTCGAATCCTGCTACGGACCTCAGAATTTCTTCATATTTTTCATTTGGATCTCAGGCTTTGTAGTGACAAGCGTATCCAAAAAGCGAGAAGAATTCGGGAAATAAAGAGGGCATTGTGGTTATTACAATCACGTATGTATCTGTCAGTAAGTGACCGTCACATTAATATTATATATATATATATATATATATATATATATATATATATATATATATATATATATATATATATATATATATATATATATATATATATATATATATATTATATACATACATATATATTATATATATATACAGTATACATACATACATACATATATATATATATATATATATATATATATATATATATATATATATATATATATATATATTATATATACTGTATGTATATATATATATATGTATAAATATACATATGAATGACGTTTGGGTATTTCAAAAGCATGAATTAAGACACTAGATTGTTGGATGAGTTTTACAACCTGTTTTCGAAGATTAGACATTTAGGCACAGATAAGGAAGCCCACATCTGTCTAAACCATTTCATCAGTCAATGGTGATGAAAATTCACGGCAAACTTAATTGCTCTTAACAACAATGGAAATTCTCTTACCTGTTTAATTGCTGAAGATAAAGGAAATTTTCTTACCTCTTTAATGGGTGAAGATAGAGGAGATTCTCTTACCTCTTTAAACGGTGAAGATAAAGGAGATTCTCTTACCTCTTTAATGGGTGAAGGTAAAGGAGATTTTCTTACCTCTTTAATGGCTGAACATAAAGGAGATTTTCTTACCTCTTGAGTGGCTGAACATAAAGGAGATTTTCTTACCTCTATGATGG
>JANJGK010000003.1:20279968-20308118 GCA_039081455.1 Macrobrachium rosenbergii | reverse complement strand
GAATCGCGAATGATGTAATAATAAATTATGAAGTAAAGTACGTACCAGCTTTCTAGAATATAGTATTACGTTCATTTTATGTGGAAGCATTTGCATGCATCACGAGGACATAAAAAGTAGTGGGAATTTTCTTTCGTAGATGCAGCGCATTTTGACAACGAAAGTAAAATGAGAAACTGCGTTCGTTGCTTTAGTGACTTATAGTATTCTCCTGCATTTGTTGATGTAAATGAATCATGGTTTACCCGTTTCTTCTTATGTATTCATGTATGTATGCATGTATGTATGTATGTTTACATATATATATATATATATATATATATATATATATATATATATATATATATATATATATATATATATATATATATAAACATACATACATACATACACTCATACACATTATTTAATACATACATACATATATATACATATAATATATATATATATATATATATATATATATATATATATATATATATATATATATATACATATACATGCGTGTGTGTGTGTGTATATTTGTTACTCACCATAAAAAAAGTGCTTTATGGAAATAAAAATATTGCCAAACTAAGAGGGCTATCACCATTCATTCTCGTTTTCAATCTAGACGAGTCGATTGATTCAGTCGTTTGAAGTGAGGGCGCAAAAAATATGAAGAAAACCTAGACATCAATTAATGTTATCTAAATAAGGCAACTATTAATGCATATCTTTCTCAGTAAAACGCGGAGAAGATTTTCCTGGAGAATGGTAACCAGAAAAAATTCGTTTTCCCTTCGCAACCAGGAATATTTTAAGTACAGACGTTATTTACAATGTTTATTTTCGTAATACCTTGCAGCAGAGTGAAACTAACGGTCAAACAAAGGCTTCGTTTGCCTGCAGTGGTTTGACTTTCAAACCATTATGTCAAGTGGACTGGTAAGTTCAATTCCTATTGTTAAAGATCAATATTCACAATCGATAAAGCAAGACGTCTGATGTATGATTTGATGTCTGATTTTCTACCACGGGGAACAGTTCGGGGATTGTTTATTGAATATCTGTGTTAAAAGGAGAACATCCCATTTCCATTGAAGTGATCTGATGCAGCTTAGGTTAAATTTCAGGTATAACCAATATCATTCAGTCCTTGATTATAGCCTCTGATGAATAAAGAGAAGAATTCTAAACTTCAAATAATAAAGTTAAAATATTGTTCTGCAATATTTTATTCTTATTAAATAATGTGCACAAGTCCTTTTAGCTTTCTGCAAAAGAAAACTATTGTGCCGTCTTTGTCTGTCCGTCCGCACTTGATTCTGTCCGCACTCTTTCTGTCCGCCGTCACATCTTAAAAACTAGTGAGGCTACAAGGCTGCAAATTGGTATGAATATCATCCACCCTCCAATCATCCAACATACCAAATTGCAGCCCTCTAGCCTCAATAGTTTCTATTTTATTTAAGGTTAAAGTTAGCCATAATCGTGCTTCTGGCAGCGATATGGAATAGACCACAACCGGGCCGTGGTTAAAGTCTCATGGGCCGCGGCTCATACAGCATTATACCGAGACCACCGCAAGATAGATCTATTTTCTGTGGCCTTAATCATACGCTGTAGCGACTGTACAGAAAACTCGATTACTTGTTTTAGATGAATTAAGCTGCGATTAACCATCACTCTTGATCCTTCCCTCTCTTTTGTTACAGGAGACTAATTTGATTCAAACTACTTTTCGCTTATCCTTCGTCACATTAAATAACACAATTCTCGAGTGAAAAAGACGTGGATCTATTTATATTTCACAATTTTGAAATATCAATGATAAAGGTTTTGTGATCTGTACTTACTGTTTTGTAAAAATATGTAATGACAGAATTCCATCAGCTAGTTATGTAAACATCCGAGCATATGAACATTTTGTGCGAAGGGTAAATGCTGTTTAAATATATTGGTTTTCACTGCGATTCTGGAAACTAACATTTATCTCTATGGTGTACCAAAAATAAACTGTGTTAAAACAGAACTAAGAGCTCTTTTTTCTTTTCAAAATAACGAAAACAGATGAAATATATACAATTTATTTTAAGCGATCGCTCCACTTCTGAAGCTATAAACCTTGCAGATGTTCGACTGAAAACATGTAATGGAATTAATACCTAAGACTATTTAATGACAGGTCATTTCTACCTCACTCAGAATTTGTTAAGAATATATCTGACGCTTTTTGCTACGGTACCATAAGATTTTCCTTCTCAAACCGTAAAACAAAATGATTTTTCCAAGTATTCTTTTTGAGAATGTTGAGGTACTCGAGAGTTTTCCCAACCATCCAACAGGTTTGGGGGCTGAGGGGTTATGGGGCTACCCTGCTGAATCACGAGTGGTCATTTCACTTGTCAAAAAGACTCAAATATTTTATTTCCTCTGGATACGCTACCGTGGTTCCGGGAACTAGTTCCAAGAATCTACTCGTCCTTTTCAGCCCCACGGAATGCAACACCTCTCGGGTCTTTCAATAGGGGCGTCCTCCAGCATGCTACTTGCCCTGCCTAGGGCTTCCAATTACTATAGGGCGAGAGCAACAAGCGGTAAAGGGTGCCTTATGGCATGGCATGGGAGGGTTCCTCCGTCTCGTTCCGTGGCACTCAGTGACATTCTTTTTCTAGGTAGTGTGAGCAATTGCTTACTACATTTTTTTATAAAAATTGTTTTACCTCCTTTTTCTTTATCGTCTGAATTTTAAACAGAGGGGTCTGTGTTCGAAATATTATTCTTACATGTATGTGTGTATATATATATATATATATATATATATATATATATATATATATATATATATATATATATGTGTGTGTGTGTGTGTGTGTGTGTGTGTCAGTGTGTATGTGTCTGTGTGTGTGCTGTATTGGCGAGAGCGCGCTCAAACTCATTATACCTTTGGACAACATACATTTCCCGGGAACCATGATTACTATCTGAAATTCAACTTTACCTGAAAACAGACAACTGGAATTTCATGTCATTAAACTAAGGACAGGAGTGGAAGGAAGCAACCTCAGATTAATGGAGGCGGTTGGGTCCAAGAAGGCGTTAAGCAACAAATGCTTTTAATTAAAGCTGCCATCGCTATTCCTTCCGTAATTCTCCAGAGTCTTTAAAGAGTCGCTGTTTCCGGGGCCAGTATTGTGTGTGAATGTTTTGTTCTATCCTTTTACAATAGGCTACTACTTAAAATGGTACTGCATGGGTGCATGAATACTGAGTGGTACTGAACCCTTTTGCCTTTCCTCAAATGCCCATTTTATGGTTTCTAACATCTCTCCTTTTGCCTTTTCTCACGTCGATCCTTTTATGGTTTCTAACATCACCCCTTTTGCCTTTCCTCACGTCGCCCCTTTTATGGTTTCTAACACCTCCCTTTTGCCTTTCCTCACGTCGCCCCTTTTATGGTTTCCAACATCTCCCCGTTTGCCTTTCCTCACGTCGCCCCTTTTATGGTTTCTGACATCACACCTTTCGCCTTTCCTCACGTCGCCCCTTTTATGGTTTCTGACACCTCCCCTTTTGCCTTTCCTCCCGTCGCCCCTTTTATGGTTTCTGACATCACCCCTTTTGCCTTTCCTCACGTCGCCCCTTTTATGGCTTCTAACATCTCCCCTTTTGCCTTTCCTCACGTCGCCCCTTTTATGGTTTCTAGCATCTCCCCTTTTGCCTTTCCGAGCGTCGCCCCTTTTATGGTTTATGACATCACCATTTTGCCTTTCCTCACATCTCCCCTTTTATGGTTTCTGACATCAGTCCTTGTGCCTTTCCTCACGTCTCACCTTTTATGGTTTCTAGCATCTCCCCTTTTGCCTTTCCTCACGTCTCCCCTTTTATGGTTTCTAGCATCTCCCCTTTTGCCTTTCCTCACATCTCCCATTTTATGGTTTCTAGCATCTCCCCTTTTGCCTTTCCGAACGTTGCCCCTTTTATGGTTTCTGACATCACCCTTTTGCCTTTCCTCACATCTACCCTTTTATGGTTTCTGACATCACCCTTTTGCCTTTCCTCACATCTCCCCTTTTATGGTTTCTGACATCAGTCCTTGTGCCTTTCCCCACATCGCCCCTTTTATGGTTTCTAACATCTCCCCTTTTGCCTTTCCTCACATCTCCCCTTTTATGGTTTCTAGCCTCTCCCCTTTTGCCTTTCCTCACATCTCCCTTTTTATGGTTTCTAGCATCGTCCCTTTTGCCTTTCCTCACGTCGCCCCTTTTATGGTTTCTGACATCACCATTTTGCCTTTCCTCACATCTCCCCTTTTATGGTTTCTGACATCAGTCCTTGTGCCTTTCCTCACATCTCCCCTTTTATGGTTTCTGACATCAGTCCTTGTGCCTTTCCTCACATCTCCCCTTTTATGGTTTCTGACATCAGTCCTTGTGCCTTTCCTCACATCTCACCTTTTATGGTTTCTGACATCAGTCCTTGTGCCTTTCCTCACATCTCACCTTTTATGGTTTCTGACATCAGTCCTTGTGCCTTTCCTCACATCTCACCTTTTATGGTTTCTGACATCAGTCCTTGTGCCTTTCCTCACATCTCCCCTTTTATGGTTTCTGACATCAGTCCTTGTGCCTTTCCTCACATCTCCCCTTTTATGGTTTCTGACACCAGTCCTTGTGCCTTTCCTCACATCTCACCTTTTATGGTTTCTGACATCAGTCCTTGTGCCTTTCCTCACATCTCACCTTTTATGGTTTCTGACATCAGTCCTTGTGCCTTTCCTCACATCTCCCCTTTTATGGTTTCTGACATCAGTCCTTGTGCCTTTCCTCACATCTCACCCTTTATGGTTTCTAGCATCTCCCCTTTTGCCTTTCCTCACATCTCCCCTTTTATGGTTTCTAACATCTCCCCTTTTGCCTTTCCTCACGTCGCCCTTTTATGGTTTCTAACACCTCCCCTTTTGCCTTTCCTCACGTCGCCTCTTTTATGGTTTCTATCTCCCCTTTTGCCTTTCCTCACGTCGCCCCTTTTATGGTTTCTAACGTCTCCCCTTTTGCCTTTTCTCACGTCGCCCCTTTTATGGTTTCTAACGTCTCCCCTTTTGCCTTTCCTCACGTCACCCCTTTTATGGTTTCTAACATCTCCCCTTTTGCCTTTCCTCACGTCGCCTCTTTTATGGTTTCTATCTCCCCTTTTGCCTTTCCTCACGTCGCCCCTTTTATGGTTTCTGACATCTCCCCTTTTGCCTTTACTCGTGTCGCCCCTTTTATGGTTTCTGACATCTCCCCTTTTGCCTTTCCTCACGTCGACCCTTTTATGGTTTCTAACATCTCCCCTTTTTCGTTTCCTCACGTCGCCCCTTTTATGGTTTCTAACATCACCCCTTTTGTCTTTCCTCATGTCGCCCCTTTTATGGTTTCTGACATCACCCTTTTGCCTTTCCTCACGTCGCCACTTTTATGGCTTCTGACATCACCCCTTTTGCCTTTCCTCACGTCGCCCCTTTTATGGTTCTGACATCACCCCTTTTGCCTTTCCTCATGTCCCCCATTTTGTGGTTTATGACATCACCCCTTTTGCCTTTCCTCACGTCGCCCCTTTTATGGTTTCTGACATCACCCCTTTTGCCTTTCCTCACGTCGCCCCTTTTATGGTTTCTGACATCACCCCTTTTGCCTTTCCTCACGTCGCCCCTTTTATGGTTTCTGACATCACCCCTTTTGCCTTTCCTCACGTCGCCCCTTTTATGGTTTCTGACATCACCCCTTTTGCCTTTCCTCACGTCGCCCCTTTTATGGTTTCTGACATCACCCCTTTTGCCTTTCCTCACGTCGCCCCTTTTATGGTTTCTGACATCACCCCTTTTGCCTTTCCTCACGTCGCCCCTTTTATGGTTTCTGACCTCTTCCATTTGTTGTATGTAGCGTTTCCCTTTTCCTGATTCTGATGGAAGGAAATTGATTACATTTTTGAGATTGATCGGAAATAACGCAAGGATGGATGATTCACATTTGAAATGGCTCCGAATGAAATAATACGAAGACTTTAAATAATAATAACAATAATAATATTAATAATAATAATGAAAATAATAGTAATAATAATAATCTGTAAATCACCCACCTGCTATGTGTACCTGTGTAACATGCATGCCATTTCATTCAATAATAATAATAATAATAATAATAATAATAATAATGATAATAATCTGTACATCATTCACCTGCTATATATACCTGTGTAACGTGCATGCCAATTCATTCAATAATAATAAGAAGAAGAATACAAGGACTTTAAATAATAATAATAATAATAATAATAATAATAATAATAATAATAATCTGTAAACCACCCGCCTTCTATACATACCTGTGTAACGCGGTCAATTCAGTCAATTCATTCAATAATAATAATAATAATATAATAATAATACGAAGGAAGAACACCCTCTTTGAAGCAAGTTTTGTTGAATAAAATGGCTGCATTTCGCGAATTGATTTTATACCGAGTTTTCTCAATTCTTCTAATAATTAGCTTTTCCTGCACTGAGTCTTCTCAATATTGATGCGCAGGAAAAGAGAATTATTAGAACTGAGAAAACTCGATATAAAATCAATTCGCAAAATACAGCCATTTTATTCAACAATAATGTAATAATAATATTGTATCAAGCATGGCAAAATATATATGAAACGTGATTAAAATTCCTCAGTCACATAAAAGCAGACGGCCCAGGAATGAGTCTCTCACACCGAATATTGCTGTTCCATTCTAAAAGGGTTTGGTTCCGATATCAGATTCCCTCGACCGCCTTTGGAATATCGGTTTTGAGATATTTGCATGACATATTCTTTTCTTTTGTCTTTTCGTCGATTTCGCCACAACCAAACCCCAACAGTCATCGGATACTGCGCGATGCCCACATCTGTTCCGTTTTAAATATTGCCTTGATTTATAATTCTGTGAGTCGCGGTTTCATTTAGCTGTCGCGACAAGGCTGATCAACATATTTGCAAAACCTGTACAGGATCAGGGGCTTATATGCTTTCCTGAAAGGTGGTTATATATATATATATATATATATATATATATATATATATATATATATATATATATATATATATATATATATATATATAGACAAAATGCACAAAGGGAAGAGAAACAATGAAGTGCTGCCAGGCCTTTCGACTTATAGTCCTTTACTTAGCAGACTATGTAGAGGACTCTTTCCGTCGTGGATTTTGTCTTTATTTATATATTCATCAAGTTCCATATTTTCGTGGTTCAGTTATACACACAAACATATATATACAGATTATATATATATATATATATATATATATATATATATATATATATATATATATATATATAGTGCATGTATATGTGAGTATGCATGTGTATCAGTCTATCTCTCTCTGTTTGTATGTGTGTGCGTTCGTTTAAGCGTGCCCTCGTTGATAAATACCTCTAGCAACAGTGTGACCGAACCACGAATAAGATGTTTGTGTTCCCTTCCTGTAATCCTACTACCCTCGAGAAACAGAAACCGGCACGCGACAGTGAAATTGACGACTGAATTCTATGTATTTAGGCTTAAGAGATTAGAGACTCCAGATTAGAATAACTGGCATAGCATGACCAATGGAAAGATTCCACCTTGCATTTAAGGTAGGTTGGAGGCTTCGGAGATCGCCTGGTCAAGGCGTTTGTTCAGCGGGACCTTAGGATCGTGTTTATTTAACCTGAGACCTAGATTATCAATGTTCCCAGTCCTAAATGCACTCTGTCATGTATAGAAAAGACCAGTGAGCTATGGAAGTCGAGAGACATTATTCGGCGTGATGACGAACAATAAGTACACTGTGAAGAATCACAGGTTACTTCGTTCAGTACAAAGACAAATGGTCTACGGTCACTCGGGTAAATATTGCGGCAGACAGGTTGTATCGTGCGCTGTTTATCAGTATTATCGCTTTAACGAGGCCCATTTTGTAATGTAAGAGGAATGATTATGTAAAAAATGCGTCATCATGAATAACTGGGGGTAAAAAAAATCCCTCAGTTAGCGATGACTAACCACTGGAAAATGGTTGAGGTAGGTAGCACTTAGTTTTCTTTCTTATTTGGTGTAAATAATACACATCTGGTTTCTTTGAAACGTTAAACAACAATTATATATATATATATATATATATATATATATATATATATATATATATATATATATATATATATATATATATATGTATGTATGTATGTATGTATGTATGTGTATATACCCTCCCTTCTTTTTCTATTTTACCTATCCCCCTTCTTGTCCTGTTCCCTCATCTTTCATTTTCCTGTTCCATCTCCATTTTCCCCTTTCCCCAACCCTTCTTTTTCATAAGCCGAAATCGTACCCGTTCTTGCACAGCAGAAATCGTAAGCTTTGATGCGTTTCCGCAAGCTGAAGGACGAAACTGCCAATCTATCTCCCCGAGCATCTGCTGTCAAAATACGTCTAAATTAAAGAATGAACATGAAACATATGACTGAGACAGGAGGTTTCTGCTGCAAAACAACTGCGGAAGACTTGTCGAAAGACAGAACAAAATATGGTGTATTTGGCTTTTCATGTACACTGAAGGGACTCGGGTTTTCTTGGAAATCTGACTTACAGCCGAGAGGAATGCTTGCCTATCTTCAGTGATCAGTCATAAACCGCATGTGCCAACCAATTTGTCTGGCCCCTAACTCTAACTAAAGAAAATCGCATATCAGACAAATAATATAGGATATAGCCTATCTGAAGCCAAAAATAACAAAATATTCCTTGCAGCTTAGGGAATCTGACCATAAGTCAAGTAAACAAGTAAAAAATGAGCCGAAGTTTCTTCAGCGCAATCGGGTTTTCTGTACATCGTATAATCAAAGCCACCGAAAACAGATCTATCTTTCGGTGGTCTCGGTATAATGCTGTATGAGCTGCGGCCCATGAAACGTTAAACCACGGTCCGGTGGCGGCATGTCCTATATCGTTGCCAGAAGCACGATTATGGCTCACTTTAACCTCAAATAAAATAAAAAGTACTGAGGCTAGAGGGCTGCAATTTGGTATGCTTAATGATTGGAGGGTGGAGGATCAACATACCAATTTGCAGCTTTCTAACCTCAGAAGTTTTAAATATCTGAGGGCAGACAGAAAAAGTGCGGGCACAATATTTTTCTTTTACAGAACACTATAAGTGCTGTAGCGGCCATTCATCATTAAATGAAAGTGTATTTGAGACGATTATCGTATATGGCATAATTCCCACAGAATGCTGACCAAGATCTGGCAAAAATTAAATTCGGAACTTGGAAGTTATTAAACACAAATTTACACTGGACCATTTAAGAATCACGTTGGTGACATGTTTTCCAAAAGATTCATAATCTTTAAGACACATGGGGAGAGAGAGAGAGAGAGAGAGAGAGAGAGAGAGAGAGAGAGAGAGAGAGAGAGAGAGAGAGAGAGAGAGAGAGAGATTTCTCCTGAATAATAGCCAACTTTGACCTCGTTCGAATTCGGATACGAATGCAACATGCAAAAGCAATTCGATATCATATAACCATTATTCGAAAACGTGAAAGCATAAATAGCAAATTTATTAAACATTTCTCATAAATCCTCTTTAATTCCTGCATTTCTAAAGAGCAATCTCAACAGTTACCGAACTTTTATTGCTTTCGATAATGACAGTACTCTCCGCTATTGACGAAAAACTTATTATGGAGAAAGTTTTAATCGTAAGTTTGTATCTATATGCAAATGCTCCAATAATGAGACGGAATGGATTTTGTGAAAATATTCACTTAATTAGAGAGTATTGCCTTATTCTAACTCTTATCACTGAGTCTTAGATAATTGTTTCATTTATTTAATCAATTGATATTAAATGACGTAATAATTTATGTTACTGTTCGACATTTTTATCTCTTGTTAATTTATATATGTGGATTCTCTATCATCAGCGATCTCTCTCTCTCTCTCTCTTTCGTAATAAGTTGTTACTGTTTGGCATTTTAATATTTTGTTGACTTATATATACGAGTATGGCTTCTCTCTCTCTCTCTCTCTCTCTCTCTCTCTCTCTCTCTCTCTCTCTCTCTCTCGTAATGATTTGTTATTCTTTGGGCGATTTTATCTCGTCAATAGCGGAGAGTACTGTCATCATCGAAAGTAATAAAAGTTCGGTAACTGTCGAGATTGCTCTTTAGAAATGCAGGAATTAAAGAGGATTTATGAGAAATGTTTAATAAATTTGCTATTTGTGCTTTCACGTTTTCGAATAATGGTTATATGATATCGAATTGCTTTTGCATGTTGCATTCGTATCCGAATTCGAACGAGGTCAGAGTTGGCTATTATTCAGGAGAAATCTCTCTCTCTCTCTCTCTCTCTCTCTCTCTCTCTCTCTCTCTCTCTCTCTCTCTCTCTCTCTCTCTCTCGTAATGATTTGTTATTCTTTCGGCGATTTTATCTCTTGTTGATTTATATATGTTGCTTCTCTCTCTCTCTCTCTCTCTCTCTCTCTCTCTCTCTCTCTCTCTCTCTCTCTCTCGTAAGATAGTTTGTTACTGTTTGACGATTCTATCTCTTGTTGATTTATATACGTGGCCTCTCTCTCTCTCTCTCTCTCTCTCTCTCTCTCTCTCTCTCTCACACACACACACACACACACACACAATGAGGCTCAGGTATATTCATTACCAATTATTCAAATGGTCTGGTTGCCGGGTTTATTAGTTGAAACGACGGTCTCACTTTAGCTTTCCCCAGAGTTCAAAATGAGGTCAGATATATTTATCTCAAAACGTCAGAAGTTTTATTTTCTTCAACAGTTTATGAAATTAATACTGTTTTCTTACAAAGAAGAAATAAAGATTCAAAAGTATGAATTCTGTCTTAAGCTTTATACATTTATTGGGTGTTTTTTTGCAATGCATTTCGTTAGAGACATCGAGTTAGTAAGTAGGCAAAAATTGCTTTTAAATTGTACTTTCCTTTCATGAATTTCATGTGTCTTTTGTTTAATTCGTTTAATATTCGTACACATTGAACAGACGAAAACCAGTCATATTCTGAATTTTTTCTATACATATACATTCATACATACATACATACATACATACATATATATATATATATATATATATATATATATATATATATATATATATATATATATACATACATATATACATATATACATATACATATATATATATATATATATATATATATATATATATATATATATATATATATATATATATATATATATATACATATGCATATAAATATATCGATATTTCTAGTTTAATGTGTGTATATATATGTGTGTGTGTGTGTTTTTGTGCTTGCTGCGATACTCTGACCTTGTTTAGCTCACTGCTTTTTTAGGTTATACCATCCAGTCAAACAGGTTCCATCTTCAATAACCATTAACAAAATATATTTCCTTTTGTAAAGCAAACTCTTCTTTTTCTTTTAAGATCATCATCACGACTTTCAGACGCCTAAGAACAAAATCAACAAATCACCTTCAACGTAAATATCCACTATTATGATCAAGATCCTCCAATTGGTGTAAATTGCTCCAGAATTGTTCCACTTAAAACAAATTCCAGAAGTACTGAATGGCTGTAAATGCTGCTTCGGTAACTAACGGGAGAATAGATCAGAGGTGGCCTCGGTTAAAGATGGACAACGTGAATTTAAATTCGGGAAGTTACAGAGAGAAAGTTTAGATTAGTTGTATGGGGGGGGGGGAAGGAAAGCTGGGCAGATCTGTCTTCCATTTTAAACAGGGCACGTATACATTCTTTTTGCAAAAGTTACGGTAAAGTATTCGTAGTATACGCTGTCCGGAAACAAATTCCGAAGGGTGAGAGGGTCTCGGGTCGTGAATTAACACCGGGAACCCAAAGTTTACATAGACACCGCGTCCCGTTCGTCCCTGTATTATTCAGCTACTTTTATCATCTATATAAACGTCTGATTAAATAGATACATGTTTATCAGATACAGGAGATAATGTTTTTGAACATTCTCTGACGCTAATTTCTGTTGCTTTTGGATATTGTCTCGAAATGTATATTCGTTATTTCCAAATATTCCCTTGGATTACGCAGCCAGCTGCCACCCAACGAAAGAACTATAATACATAACATTTTTTCGAATGAATGGGCATCATTTAATGTTTACTTTCTCTCACATTTCACAACAATCCTTAAAAAGGAAGCTGGTTTGCGAATGGACAGGTATTATCTAATTATTATTTTTCTCACATTTCACAATAACCCCTGAAAAGGAAGCTAATCCACATTTAGAAAAATTGAGACTGAGCAAACAAGCGGCAACGGAAAGAGAGTTACTGATATAATTGGAGAGAAGTCTCAGCAGTCCACAATGTAAATAAGACAATCAAAGCGCGACCCCCCCCCCGCCCCGCAACGCTTGGACGATCAAGGTTATGATCTACAGATAAAAACTTTGATACCAGCTTCTTTCAACCTCCCAGAAGCCCCCCGGAGAAAAAGTAAAGTAAACGTCGCGGAGAGTCCTTTGATATTTTTGATGGCGTTCTCATGTTCTCTCCTCCTCCTCCTCCTCCTCCCCCTCCTCCGCCTCCTTCTTCTTCAGCTTCGCTGATGACACATTTGAGAAACATGGAAGAAAATGACAAAAGATGGCAAACACTGGGACGTCTAAGGCGGCGTCGACTGAATGTTTCGTATCCGTGCAAACTCGGCGTTCCGTCGGTAGGTAGTGGGGTCCCAGTATGTAATATTTCTTTATGCTGGTAACAAATTAAGTAATAAGACATAACGACGAATTGCGTACGCTTATTTGCCATATCCCTGGCACAACATTATAATACGTGATAACCTGCTGAAAAGAATATAAAGATATTTTTGTTAACGAGGTTGTTTGTATTATAGTTACGACATTTTAAAAAACGTACATTTTTGTACTGTGTTACTATTTCATTTCATTTTTATAAGGGGACTGACCACCTGACCTATTATGACCTTGACTGGCAGAGAGACAAACTCTCCCATACGTAGAACGAAGAGATAACCCTCTTTTCTGTCTATATGAAAGCCAGATGGAGAAGGTGGTAAATATACAACTCAGATATTGTTGCAATCAAATGGAAGAAACAAAGGGAGCCAGCCAAAATACTAACTTACAGACAGAGACAGACAATCTCTAAGGCAGCTATACACACATCTGAAGAAGAAGAAGAAGAAGAAGAAACCAATGTTAGTGTCACCAGTTGCCTAAATACTAACTTACAGAGAGAGACAGACAATCTCTAAGGCAGATATACACACACACACATCTGAAGAAGAAGAAGAAGAAGCAGAAGAAGAAGAAGAAGAAGAAGAAACCAACGTTAGTGTCACCAGTTGCCTACAAAGAACGATCAAAGATCTTATCACAAAAACTTTTCTCTGACGAGCGGGATCTAATCTTCAGACAACCTTTGATCTTGATTGTTCGCCAAGATAACTTTCTTGAATCCTCGATGTGTGAAATAAGTTTTCCTTGACACGTTATGACGAGTTAGAGAGAAAGAAGGAGGGGAAGATGAGCCTCTTCGCTCTCGAGTAGACTAGACTGTCAGACTTGGAATGATTTTTTCTTGGCGTATCGGTTATCTGAATGTTTGGTTACCCGTGTTAGGTCTACTCTTAAATTTCTTTTGGAATTGCGTAATTTCTCTTGAAATTGCGTAATGAAATTACTTAATTTATTTTGAAATTACGTAATTTCTTTTGAAAGTGATACGGCTCACATCGGAATATCACAAGTTCTATACAAAATAAATACAAGTGTATTTTGATGCAGTAAGCAGAAAACATTTATTGGGTCATTTTTAAAGGTTAATTATTTCTCGTCCTATGCTAGTTTCAAGGGAGAAACAGCACAAACAAGCAAAAATTTAATTGCAGCTTCTAAGCAAAAAATGCTATGAAACTAATACAACGTGACATTAAACGGTATCATGGAAAAGTCAAAGACTTTGCAATCTTTGATATAACCGTGAGTCGTAGACGATTGTGCAGAGCACAGCTGTGAAAGAATACTTTACTCTGTGCCCGTTAGTGAACTCTATACATATAAATGTACACGCGCGCGCACAAACACACAGACACACACACACACACATACATATATATATATATATATATATATATATATATATATATATATATATATATATATATATATATATATATATATAGTGTGTGTGTGTGTGTGTGTGTGCGTGTGTGGAGAGAGAGAGAGAGAGAGAGAGAGAGAGAGAGAGAGAGAGAGAGAGAGAGAGAGAGAGAGAGAGAGAGAGAGAGAGAGGGCAGAATGAAGACTCCACATAACAAAAGCAACGGAGCACCGGGCACAGAATACATCATCACACGCACACTCCAAAAATAAAAAGCAGTTTTGGAGAGGCCATACTTACATGACTCCCCGAAGGCTAGAAAAAGGGTTTCCAGTGAGAATTCTGAAGGGAAAGGAGAAGTGCCTGAAGAGAGAGAAAAAATATAAGGTTTACAGGGAGCTGGCATTTGACGCCTGCCCGAGTACAAGAACGTTTGCAGAGGTATAAATAGCACTAAAGGGGAGCAAGCCATATAGAGGGGTAACGGTTCGGGCATCAGAATTTCGATGGGATGTGAACAGGGACTTTCGATAACATTTGCAGGAGCGGTAAGGAGTGGGTACTAATTAGACGAGGTTTGGCAAGGTGGCTGAAAATGATTTGTCGTGCTCTGAAAAAGGTCGAAAGCCATAACTAAATAGAGAATGTATCAGAGAACAAAGATTGGAGAATGAGCTATAAGTTGTTGAAATACGCACTAGATAACAGGCAGATAATAGACAAGTATGTAATGAAAGAATAAAATACATTTATGCATTTTATAGAAATTATTAATGCATGAGTTTAACAGAACTAAACTGCTCCAAACGCCTGTTGATGGTGCAGTCACTATTCTCTCTTTGTATTTGTAAGTACACTAATTATGCAATGAAAAAATGTCATGAACAATATACGTCTTTCAACACTGCCCGTTAGAGACTATTGAAATCTGTTCTCTTGTTATAAATAACTTCTCTATCCAGGGACCACCTTATCTTTATCCAAACAAAAATTAATTTGATTAATCTTTTATATTGTAGTAACTTCGTCTCTGAAATTAAACTTTGAGATATTTTAGAAAAAAAAAATTTTATATGCGAAAAATGAACGATAAATATTGAAAACCAACCAAATTTGTTATACCTCCAACTTCATTCTCAATTTTTCCGATAAGCACCGTCAGCATTTTTCGTTCCTATGTTTGAACTCGTCTTCGACAGTTTTGGAGATCAATTGTAAAGTTTCGATGATTTGGTTATAAGGACGTCTTATTGATACACGTGTACAACTCTCTCTCTCTCTCTCTCTCTCTCTCTCTCTCTCTCTCTCTCTCTCTCTCTCTCTCACCAGTATTTATTTACACTTCCTAACACATTTGCTTTCAGTCAATGACAGAACCACTTTGTTCATATGGTTATTAATTAACAAACTTGTACAGTACATGGCACTGTAAAAATTAAGAAAATTACCAGTATTTTCTTTATTTATGCATAAATTAATTTATATGTATTATCACACAACCACACACACGTATATATATATATATATATATATATATATATATATATATATATATATATATATATATACACATATACACACAGTATATATGCGCGTGTGTGTCTGTATAATATGTACATATATACACATATATTTATATATATACCATAAATGCAAATGTTTTATGACTCATAATTACTGTTACAGCATTCATGTTGCTGGTAAGCTTCGCCCAGAGTTAACCAACAATGATGTTTAAACAAACTGTTATTGCATTCAAATTAAGAATTATTTTTTGACAGATGCCACGAAAACTTACGAGTCCGTGACAGATGAAACACGAAAAGCAAATATCCTAAACTTCTTTTACAAACTTCCTAACATATCACGTTTGACAAACTTCTTAACATATTATATTTTACATCTTGTTTAGTTCCTGGTAAAACTCATCATTCATCACGGTATTATTTTCGTATTGATTAGTAAGCGATGAAGATTGATGAAAGATTATCTTCGGCGATTCTTCAAAATCCCCGCTCAACACCTTATCGAAACTTGCATGATTAATTAGCAAGGATAGCAGCAGAGCTTTGGTGTTTAAAAGAATCATTTGGAGATATTTAATTTTTCCGGGGGCTATTCTTGTACTCTGCACTCTGAAAAGAGTACGCGCATGATTATGATTATTTAGTCCATGAAAATAAATTTTACACAGAATCCCTCAAAAGTTTTGTTTTGAAACTACCTCTCTCTCTCTCTCTCTCTCTCTCTCTCTCTCTCTCTCTCTCTCTCTCTCTCTCTCTCTCTCTCTCTCTCTCTCTCTCTCAGGGCCCAAGATTGCTGACTATCAAAGAAATTATTTACAGGTCTATGTGAATACTTGTTTCTGACCAATATCTAACTTACAATTTTGCCAGCATCCATTTAACTTCGAAAAATGTAACAGGGTAGCCCTCAGAAATCTGAACATAATTTTTCGGATGTTGACATAACAGACCGAGGTACAGATTCCAGAAAGTTAAAAACGGAGAGCAAGAGACTGGTTTGAACCAGTAACAAAACATTATATATAAATCAGGAAACTTCTTTGAAAAAGTGATGTTATCCGAAGAAAAAGGGAAAGACCTATTGGCTGGAGGAAATAATGAGAGTGACGGTATGAATGTGTCCACCATGCGTTAACGTAAAAGTCGTTATAAAGCTCTGCACCAATGAACACCGCCAATTTTAATGAATAATTATAGGCATAACTTCATCAAAATACTCACGATAGCCATGCCGAGAAATATAACCATTTCTTGCACCACGGGTACCATCAGAACAGCTAATGCAGAATTGTTGCCAATGGTAATGATGCGCTGATTCAAAGGCTTTCTCTGAGGGAAAGTTTCGTCAGAGCACAGTCCGGTTCGATAGAAAGTACTGATTAATTTAATAACCAAAATATAAATTTAACTGATAACTAACACCATCTTCTCTATTGGAAATGATAATCGTCACTTCACTCTTCTCCTCTGAACACAGTTTCTCGTTCCTGCATACAGAAATACTCGGTGCATCAAATAAGCAGAGAAAGAATTACCTGATATCAATTATGAAGAACTAGGCAGACCTGGAGGAAGGAAATTGATTTTTCTGTCTTGTCCTTCCACATTTAACATAAATCTGACATTGGCAATTAGGTCATATTCTTGAAGCGTGTTTACTCTGTGACTTTATTACCAGGATGGTGGTAAAAGAAATCAATCTCAGACCTACGTACGTATCTTAGACTTCATACGAGGGAGATTTAAAGGTCACTTGTGACGTAAAGTATGCGCAGATCTGAAAACAGAGCGATAATATTTACAGAAGAAATTGACGTCAGAATGAAGCGAAAGATCTGAGGAAGTTGGCGCTATAAGGTAGCTTTTATGTGAGTATTGTTCTATTTTTTTTTATATCTCTCGTTTCCTGCTTCTTTTATTTAAATAGAAAGTGCTGACGTATTTTAATCGTGATGTACACGTGGATTCATCTATAATTATGAGATATTTGTCCAGATTTAACAGGATTATACTGACGCTGTGAACTCTTAGTAATCAGTTAGGTAACACATACAAACACACTCATACACACACACACACACACACACACACACACACACACACACACACACACACACACACATATATATATATATATATATATATATATATATATATATATATATATATATATGTATATATATATATATATATATATATATATATATATATATATTCATTAGATGTCATGGCTAATTGATTATTTATCAGCTTTCTATTCACTTTCTCTATTTCCTTTATGAAACTGAAAAGAAAGCGGTTCAGTAACCAGTTATCCACGAAATTTATTGAAAATTGCGTGCGAGAAAAACTTTGCCCAAGAAACATGTATACGTATATGTATATTTATATTTATACATACATACATACATACATACATATATATATACATATATATATATATATATATATATATATATATATATATATATATATATATATATATATATATATATATATATGCATGTATTTCAGATTCGGTTATATTGATGAACATTCTTTTAAATTCTAGTTTTCTTATTTCAAATAAATGAATATTGGTTCTTGTGAGATGTGTATACACACCTGAGATGCCTCACTCTATTCCTTGAAAAGGTGATAAAATTCCTTCGCTTCCTGCTTCAAATTAATAAGATTTAATGACTTACGATGGAGAGTTTTTTGAGCAGGCATGATTAAGGAAGTTTGTTCATTAAGGTCTTAAGAGGTAAAAAAAAAAGAAAAAAAAAAGCGCAGAAGACTCGTTAGTGTTAATTTGGATTCCCGATTCTTGCGAAGCTGTTGTGTCGAAACCAAGCAAAAAGTCTTCCATTTTTTTTTCGGGATATGTCAAGTTTTAATCTATCTCTTCTTCATATGTCACGTTAATTTTATCCTCTCGCAAATTATGAATGAGTATGTCAAATTTTAATCTTCATCGTATCACAATTTATGGATGAGTATGTCAAATATTAAGTCTGCCAATTTTTCATATATCAGGTTTATTTTTTCCAATCACAATTTATGGATGAGTATGTCAAACTTTAAGTCTGTCAATTTTTCATATATCAGGTTAATTTTATCCTATCGCAGTTTATAGATGAGTATGTCAAATTCTAAGTCTGCCAATTTTTTGTATATAAGGTTTATTTTTTTCCTATCGCAACTGATAGATGAGTATGCCAAACTTTAAGTCTGCCAATTTTTCATGTACCAGGTTAATTCATCCTATCGCAGTTTATGGATGAGTATGTCAAACTTTAAGTAAGCCAATTTCTCTTATATCAGGTTTATTTCATCCAATCGCAATTTATGGATAAGTGTGTCAAATTAAAATTCCGCCAATTTTTCATACATTAGGTTTATTTTTTCCTATCGCATTTTATGGATAAATATGTCATATTATAAGTCTGACAATTTTTCATGTATCAGGTTTTTTTTAATCACATCGCAATTTATATAAGAGTATGTCAAACTTTAAGTCTGTCAATTTTTTCATATATCAAGTTTATTTTTCCAATCACCATTTATGGATGAATACGTTATATTATAAGTATGACAATATTTTTCATTTATCGGGTTTATTTTATCCTATCGCAATTTATATGAGTATGTCAGACTTAGAGTCTGCCAAGTTTTCATATATCAGTTTTTTTATCCTACCGCAGTTTATGGATGAGTATGTCAAATTTTAAGTCTTCCAATCTTTCATATATCAGGTTTATTTCATCCTATCGCAATTGACGGATGAGTATGCCAAATTTTAAGTCTGCCAATTTTTCGTATATAAGCTTTATTTTTTCCTATCGCAATTTATGGATAAGTATGTCATATTATAAGCCTGACGGTATTTTTCATTTATCAGGTTTATTTTATCTAATCGCAATTTATATATGAATATGTCAAACTTTAAGTCTGCCAATTTTCTAAGTAAACCATCAATTGCGATAGGGTGAAATAACTCTATATATATGAGTATGTCAAATTTTGTCTGCCAATTTTTCTTATATAAGGGTTATTTCATCCTACCCCACTTGATGGTTTACTTAGAAAATATTAGGCAATTGTAGAGAGGAAATTAAGTCAACTGATAGAGCTGCTGGTGGCGGAAAAGTATTACATTTGCTTTCTTTTAAATGTTCAACTGCGTGACAGGAAACATCACATCATTTCTCATTGCAGTGCCAAAATCAAATGACCCGTCTTTAAAGGAATTTATGCTCATTGTCTCAAATGGGATAAAGGAATGACACGCTATGCGCACCAATTTATTCTTTTGTCGTTTAATTCAGTTTCCAGAGCTGTAATTCGTGGAATTCGAGCTTTTCTTTCACATGACAAGTAATATAATTTCATTTTGCGGCTAAAAATTTACGTTTTCTTGGTTCCCGTTTATATATACTCCTTTCTTCATTTACCAAAAATTGTTCTGAACTGATCTACATGAATTTTTATACATATAATAATTCGTTTGACAAAAGAGATGAAAATCATCAAATCATCAGCTTTACGTTACTTTCAGAATTGCTAAAATTTTCATAAATCATATTTTCACTTCGGAATCGCTTGGGTGATGGAGTTGAGTTTTCTCTTCCTTATCCAATTTCTCCCTATACAGGGAGTGGTTTTAAAGTTTATTATCCTGCCGTTACCGTTTTTGGGATGAAGTTGCTAGCCTGACGCCCAGGATGATGAGAAGATGGCGCCTGATCACCCCTTCTAGTTAGGACCATAATAAACGCTACTTAACTTCTCTGATCGGGGAAATTGTGGTCTACGAAAATATGTTCTTGGTGGTCCTGCTCCAGCATTTTTCACGAAAATTTGCGAGAATACTTATCGATAAATTTACAAAAGCTTCGAAACGTTTCAGTCCTTAACATTTAACAACTTTTTTATTTTACAATAAAGAAAAAGTGTCAACTATAATATTGGTTCAATTAACCATTTGCTCATTCGGGTAAAAAAAACATAAATGGCTTAATTTTAAATAAACTGCAGAACAGGGTCTTAATCCATAAATAAGATTTGACTTGTATTATCATATTATTAGTAAATGGTAAATATGAAAATATTGGAATTACATACAAGACTACTAAGGCTTGATTTCTTATATAGGCTGCTGATCTTCCTTTTCCACCTCTCTCTGTTCTCTTTGAAATTTAACCTGTTTCCTAGTCCTTCCTTTGCACTTATGTAGAGATATGCTTCACAGATATTGCTAAACAATGGACGCTAGATATTTCTATTTTTTTTTTTTTTTTTTTTTTTTGGAATTTGCTTCATTATCACAAAATTAAACAAACGCATTACTCACCTAATATAATTCATCTCATAATTTCCTACAATATAATCTCTTTTGGATATAAATACAATAATTCATTAACTATGGAAAATGTTAGTTACATTAAAACGAAAAATCATAACATTCGAGTATTGTAAAGTTCTATTAGTAATATATTCTCGCACGCTCTTCTCTATAGCAAGGCGAAGAGAAAGAGAAGGTCTGCTCACTTCCCCCCAAAATCCCCCATGTGGGCGGAGCTTCGTCTACCTCCTTACTGCGTCAGCAGGCGAATTGCCGCAAAGTGCAGGTACCTCTACGATACGTCATCGCCTACGTAGTTACCCCAGGTGGGAGGCGACTCCACCCAATTGATCAGACCTTGTTTCTCTTGGCCTTCCTCTATATAACTATCAAGTGATCACATAAAAAAAAATCCAATAGTCATCTCCTTTAACCATAATTCTAGTTATAAATTGTTCGACGGCTAAAAACCTAAAAGACAAAGATCTTTCCTGGCCACTGGGCTATAATTTTAGCGCACGGACAACTTGCAATATGTCACTGAGCATTACTGAGATATAATGGTGGTCACACGTGCAAAGTACCTCCTGCAGGATGTGGAATAATTGCGAGAATTTCCTTTGAAAGAATGTTGCTCACTGTATCTTTAAAGTGAGATTTTTTTTTACGGAGGAATCATATTAGATAACGTTTATAAAAAAAAAAAATGGATTATTTTGATAGGTAATACATGGTTGGAAGTATCTACCAAATTATTCAAAGCTCTAATATAAAACGTTTGTACGATACACCATAATTCCAGTGAATTCTCTTAGTGTGGAAGACCTGAGTTGATTTTCAAACTTCCAGGTAACATAATTCCTATGGAAGTACCTGCGTTCATATATATATATATATATATATATATATATATATATATATATATATATATATATATATATATATATATATATATATATATATATATATATATATATATATTTACATACATACATACACACATATATATGTATTTATATATATATATATATATATATATATATATATATATATATATATATATATATATATATATATATACAGTGTATACACACACACACACACACACACATATATATATATATATATATATATATATATATATATATATATATATATATATATATATATATATATATATATATATGAATACAGACAACATTTTACAAATTGTGCAGCGCTGTGACAAAAACTTGTCACATGGGAACACCGAACACGCATCACTTTTAATTAGCATTAATTTTTATTTACTTAAAGGCAGAACACAATGAGATTGTATCCAAAAGGTCCAATTTAGACCAGTGCCAAAGAATTACAGAAGCAATTGTCCTGCCGCTTTCTGAAGGCTGTACGAATCATTACAGAAAAACTGTAAGTAAAAAATGCGTCGAAGTTTCTTCGGCGCAATTGAGTTTTCTGTACAGCCGCTACAGCGTATAAGGCCAGCAAAAATAGATCTCTCTTTAGGCAGTCTCGGTATAATGCTGTATGAGTCGTGGCCCAATAAACCTTAACCACGGCCCGGTGGTGGCCTGTCCTAAATCGTTGCCAGAAGCACGATTATGGCTGGTTTTAACCTTAAATAAAATAAAAGCTACTGAGGACAGAGCGCTGCAATTTGGTATGTTTGGTGAATGGAGGTTGGATGATCAACATCCAATTTTCAGCCCTCTAACCTCAGTAGTTTTTAAGATCTGAGGGTGGACAGAAAAAGTGCGGACGGACAAACAAAGCCATCTCAATAGTTTTCTTTTACAGACAACTAAAAATCTTGGTTAACTAACTTCTTGCGGTTGTGGATTGTAATATCTGCTGCAAACTTTAGTATAATCTAAATTGTAAGGAATTATTTATTACCGTGAGCAGACGATATGCGAGAGTATGAGCAAATGTTATTCATATATACAAACTGCTAATCATTATTCGTTAAAATTACATAAAATTGTTTAATGCTTAATATTCAATTTCTTTTAACGCATGTTATTCAAAACGGGATCTTTTATCGTTAGAACTAACCTTTAGTGTTTAATCTCTACTTGCAGAAAGTTTCACTACGGAAACGAAGCATTCTTTTTCCTGGACGCATAATCACAGTTCTTCCTATTCTTTTTAGAATTACCCTACAGCATCCAATTTTGAATTCCTGAAAACGTCAGGAAATGGAGAATCAGACGCATATCACGAACATTCCCTCTTCACGCCACATATAAAACAACTGAATGATTCAGCAAGAATATTTAATGCCGAATCCTTCGTAGTTTATGGAGAGAAAATTGGAAAGAGCAGAGGGAAAACTTTATGCGATAAAAGAAACGATAAATCGCCAAATTATGGCTATAAATCCCCACGGCAAAGACAGTAAAGACAGTGTAGCCAGTCACACGGTATCTGAAGGAAGATTTTATCCTTCGAGAAATATCTGTCGCATCCGTGGCACTAACAAGGTAAAGGGAATCGCATATTTAGGTGGTGCCTAATTTTCCTTTTCTTTACACGAATCCTCGTTAAGTCCTTTCGATGCACTGCTTATCCATAAACATTTTCAGAAATAATCTTCATCATGAAAGACTATGGAACATCCTCCCTGAGGATACCGTGTAATTGGAACTTCAGAAGGTCAAGCGAAGATGCACTGCATTACTGCCCTAATAAAATTCTCCTTGCATTTTAATAATTGACTTACATTGTTTTTTTTTTTTTGTTTATTGATTTGTTAATCTATATTTTCTTTTTTAATATCTGAACCCTTCCTTCTGTACTTCTCATTACCATCTTTTACTTCTTTCAAATGAATATAATATTCCTTGGAAGCCCAAATTTCAAGTCAATGGCCCCTGCGGGCTTGTTCCATACGAACAGGGTTCATCATCTGAATAATAATATAATAATAATAATAATAATAATAATAATAATAATAATAATAATAATAATAATAATAATAATAATAATCTTACCAAAGTACAGTATTATATTCAAAATTCTTCTAAAAGCAATTGATGATCGGGACTTGAAAATCATTATAATTAAAATTCCAACCTTTACTCCCCTTAATGTGATATGTATATATATATATATATATATATATATATATATATATATATATATATATATGTGTGTGTGTGTGTGTGTGTGCGTGTGTGCATGTTAAATGTATGGCGCTGCTGAAGCAGTTAGGGAGTATCGCGTACTAGAATTCATAAATAATAAAGTACATTAAAGCATGAACGGGAGGTAATTTACGGGACAATATCGTTGTAGGACCATTATTATACAGAGTTGAATTGAACTGAATATAGAATTTAGGCCAAAGGCCAAGCACTGGGACCAATAAAGTTATTCAGCGCTGAAACGGAAATTGACAGTAAAAGGTTTGAAAGGTGTAACAGGAGGAAAACCTCTCAGTTACACTATGAATCAATTGTTAGAAAACAATAAATCCTTAGATGCAGATTTTAGACATTTTTTTTACAATAGATCCTTAGAAAACAATAAATCCTTAGATGCAGATTTTAGACTTTTTTTTTTACAATAAATCTTAGAAAACAAATTACTTCGCATGTTTAGGATTAAATGTTGGTTAACGAAAAGAGATTAATTTCATTAAAGAATATACCAGGAAGCACTGAGTTTTAAATTACGAAACAGGACGAACAAACCTAAAACGGTGAACTGCTGAAGACTAAAATTGACGGTGGAAATGAAAGAAATAAGAATACTGAAGGAAGGAAGTATTATTTAAAGATACTTAACGATGTAGAAAAACAGATAAAGGACGACAAACCCTTAAGAAGATCTAAAGTAAATAAAAATAAACCAATTGTATAAAAAAAATACAAAAAAACTCAATCACTTCACCTGGATATGTTTAATACAAATTTGGGGCCTGAAACATTGCGTTCACAGAGCAAACAACCATGTTTCAAAATACGCGTTTATGCTATTAGTGTATAAGCACTACAAGCAATAATCGTTTTGTCTATGCAAATAGCATAACGAAGCTCACTGGTATATTTTCATTAGCAAATGGAAGTAAGGGTATCATGCTTGGGCATTTACGCTCATCCCTTCTCCTCTAATGGAAAGCGGATTTTTCCTTCATACCTGACTGTTCTGCTAAACTCTGCTTTGGGAAAGCAGCAGTGAAAAGAGGAAGAGAATCGCTTGTCACGTCAAAACCACATCGCTGCTGATTACAGGAGTTCAAAAGCAGCAAGCAAAGCCGCATTTAGTAGAATATTAATAAAGATCAATATCAGCATACAGAGTAATAGAATATTGTAAAGTTCAAAAGCAGCAAACAGAGCAGCGAGTACTAGAATGTCATAAAGTTCAAGGCAGCGAACACAGAATAGAGTAGTATAACATTATCAAGTTCACAAGCAACAAAGCAGCGAGTAACAGAATATTGTAAAGTTCAAAAGCAGCAAACAGAGCAGCGAGTAGCAGAATACTGTAAAGTTCAAAAGCAGCAAACAAAGCAGCGAGTTGTAGAATACTGTAAAGTTCAAAGCAGCAAACAGAGCAGCGAGTAGCAGAATACTGTAAAGTTCAAAAGCAGCAAACCGAGCAGCGAGCAGTAGTATATTGTAAAGTTCAAAAGCAGCAAACAGAGCAGCGAGAAGAAGAATATAACGATCAAAAGCAGCAAACAGCAGCAAGTAGCAGAATATTGTAAAGTTCAAAAGCAGCAAACACAACAGCGAATACCAGAATATTATAAAGTTCAAAAGCAGCAAAAAGAACAGCAACTGGAAGAATGACATCGACTGTGAAATGAGAAATACTTTTAGATTAGGTTACAGGAAAATGTAATTATGAAGGATTTACCAAATGCCTTGAAGCTGACTCATGCGATTATAAAAGACAAGTGACTCAGAAAGAACTCAATTTTTAGTTCTCTGTAAAAGAAAACTATAGTGTCGGCTTTGTCTGTCCGTCCGCACTTTATTCTGTCCGCCCTCAGATCTTAAGAACTACTGAGGCTAGAGGGCTGCAAATTGGCATGTTGATGATCCACCATCCAATCATCACACATACCAAAATGCAGCCCTCTAGCCTCAGTAGTTTTCATTTTATTTAAGGTTAAAGTTAGCCGTAATCGCGCTTCTGGCAACGGATAGGATAGCTCACCACCGGGACATGGTTAAATTTTCAAGGACCGGGGCTCATACAGCATTATACCGAGACCACCGAAAGATAGATCTACAGTATTATCGGTAGCCTTAGTTATGCGCTGTAGCGACTGTACAGAAAACTCGATTGCACGGAAGAAACTTCGGCGGATTTTGTACTTGTTTCGGGCAGAAAATTAGTTATCTATATACTATTTTCCAAAGCTAGATTGTGACAGCTCTCCCAACTTTTGACAAGGAATTAGAGAAGCTTCACGGAACAGTGCCATAGATGCTTATATTTTAAACAACACCATTTATTTATGTTACAGTATTTATTAGAAGAGCATCCTTAGGGCAGGGTCAAAGATGTTTGTATCTCATAATACCATTAATCTATTTTACAGCATGGGGCAGAGTATTTACTAAAAAAAAAAAAGTACCCATAACCACAAAAATGAAAATAACTAAAAAGAAAAAGGAAAATTTCAGTGCAATGATTACTGAGGATAACTGGATAACTAATCGAAACTTATGCCCATGCTTTCCTTACTAAGTAGAACACCGGGAATAGTAATTGGGCTCATCCCCTCCACTCTAATGGAAGGCAACATTTTCCCTTACGATCGTAACTATTCAGATAAACGCTTAGGGGGAAGAAGCAGCAACGGAGCCTCGGAAATTGGATTAAAATGAGCCGAGGAAGGGGAAACCCAATAATAGAATTAATGCAACGCTGCTGATTACGGAGATGATCCAAGGCCCCATTAGATGCTGAAAATTCAAAGACCGCTCCGTAAGGAATTGGGGGGAGGCAGGGTGGGTGCTTTGCAATTGAAGGTATGCGTGTCGAGGTTCAGGATATGTAGCAATGAAATTTATTCATGTGTGTAAACAGCTGATCCTGTGCAAAGCAATAAGTTATATCGATGTTGAGGACATATGGTATGAAATTTGTTGATGGACATTAAATATATATATATATATATATATATATATATATATATATATATATATATATATATATATATATATATATATATACGTATGTGTGTATTTGTTGAGAGAGAGAGAGAGAGAGAGAGAGAGAGAGAGAGAGAGAGAGAGAGAGAGAGAGAGAGAGAGAGAGAGAGAGAGAGAGAGAGATTTCACTTTAAAAACTCTGCATAATAAACATCCATTGACATTCTGCTTTTGTATTTTATAATATTTTAAAACGTGTATTATTCAAAAATAATTAGTAAGCGTTCAGTTAACATCCAAACCTTTGTCAGCCGCATAGTACGTATACGAACAATAAAGCACAAGGGTATATATAACTTATCATTTTATTTCTTTTACATCAGATCTCAGGTTCTACATCTATCATGGTTACACCAAGTTTGTGACACTGAAAGGTGAACTCAATCGAAGATCTGCGTGATAAGCGGAAAAAGGTCTCGATTTAAATAAACATTCATTTGATTAGCAGCTAAATGTTTGGGGAGTTCAGTTCACCAGTTTTGTATTTATTCATTCAACTTAGTGGTCGGTTATACATTTTGTCATTGTTCATCAAGTATATATCTTTTGGTTTTCATTCAAATCTGAACTCTAGGTAATAATAATAATAATAATAATAATAATAATAATAATAATAATAATAATAATAATAATAATAATAATAAGGAAGGAGGTAGATCTTCTCTTGAACATGTACTGTTAAAAAAGATGGCTGCACCGTGCGAATTATTCCTATATAGAGGCCTTGAGGTAGCCAGGATCCACCGTTTTTTAAATACGCGCACTTTTATAGCGAATAGAACTGCTGTATAAAAGCTGCTTATATATTCCTCTTTGCCGAAATATGAACATCGGGCTGTTGTTGCCCAGTATTAACATGGAAGGAGAAGCGAGTCATAAAAAAAATTGCGAAGCCTCAATATAAGATCAATTCGCACGTTGCAGCCATCACTTTTAACA
>JANJGK010000003.1:20267468-20274968 GCA_039081455.1 Macrobrachium rosenbergii | reverse complement strand
ATTACTGATAAGCCACGTATTTATGAAAGACTTCAACGTCGTGGTTTCGTGGAAATACTAATTCACTTTGGATAATGTCTAATTTAAGACTGTCGAAGATAGTAAAGAAGCACAGTGCAAGAATAACGCATTCCTGCAAGAGTCCTTTACATGAATTATTCTTCTCATATAAATGGCAAAGGGTGCGTTTCAGAATCAAATGTCACCATGCAAAGCTAGAAAAGGCGTCCTTTATAAGAAGGATTCCACCTCTATAAATAATGAAACGGAAACCTTCGCATTTAATTATGACAAAAATCTTTAGCCTGAAATGTGTTTGTAAATATAAGGAAAACTTTTTATAACACGCTTTAATAAAATGCACTAAAAAAGTAAAAAATAATTTTTTCCCGACACACCATGATTTTCTTACACTTAATCATGTCTACAAAAATAAAAGCGTGGGAGCCAAACATGGAAGGATATATTATAAGAAAAGACATATATATATTTTTTATTTCCTTCCATGTTTGGGGCCCACGCTTTTATTTTTGTAGACATGATTAATTGTAAAAAAAAAAAAAGCCTGGTGTGTCTCAACAAATGATTTTTTTTTACTTTTTTAGTGCACGTTAATAAAAGCGCGTTTTAAAAAGTTGTTTTTATATTTTTTTTATTCTATCCTTTTTTGTAACCGATTTATGATTGTAACTAAAAAAAATTTAACGTGATTTCCCGTCGGGAAATCCACGAGTTATTAATTGATTCTACCGAGTCAAAGAAGGTATGAAAAATCCGTAGAGTTATTAACTTATTCTACAGAGTCAAAGAAGGTATGAAAAATCCGTAGAGCTATTAACTTATTCTACCGAGCCAAAGAAGGTTTGAAAAATCCGTAGAGTTTGTTAACTTATTCTACCGAGTCAAAGAAGGTATGAAAAATCCGTAGAGTTATTAACTTATTCTGCCGAGTCAAAGAAGGTATGAAGAATCCGTAGAGTTATTAACTTATTCTACCGAGTCAAAGAAGGTAGGAAAAATCCGTAGAGTTATTGACTTATTCTACAGAGTCAAAGAAGGTAAGAAAAATCCGTAGAGTTATTAACTTATTCTACCGAGTCAAAGAAGGTATGAAAAATCCGTAGAGTTACTAACTTATTCTACCAAGTCAAAGAAGGTATGAAAAATCCATAGAGTTATTAACTTATTCTACTGAGTCAAAGAAGGTATTGAAAAATCCATAGAGTTATTAACTTATTCCACCGAGTCAAAGAGGGTAAGAAAAATCCGTAGAGTTATTAACTTATTCTACTGAGTCAAAGAAGGTAAGAAAATCCGTAGAGTTATTAACTTATTCTACCGAGTCAAAGAAGGTATGAAAAATCAGTAGAGTTATTAACTTATTCTACCGAGTCAAAGAAGGTATGAAAAATCCGTAGAGTTACTAACTTATTCTACCGAGTCAAAGAAGGCATTGAAAAATCCATAGAGTTATTAGCTTATTCTACCGAGTCAAAGAAGGTATGAAAAATCCATAGAGTTATTAACTTATTGTACCGAGCAAAGAAGGTATTAAAAATCCGTAGTTTATTTACTTATTCTACCGAGTCAAAGAAGGTATGAAAAATCCGTAGAGTTTATTAACTTATTCTACTGAGTCAAAAAAGGTATGAAAAATCCGTAGAGTTATTAACTTATTCTAGTGAGCAAAGAAGGTATGAAAAATCCGTAGAGTTTATTAACTTATTCTACTGAGTCAAAGAAGGTATGAAAAATCCGCAGAGTTATTAGCTTATTCTACTGAGCCAAAGAAGGTATGAAAAATCCGAAGATTTTCACACAAATCCTGAGATACTGGGAGAGGTCACTGTAGGGTCAATAGAGGTCACTGCTGACCTACTGATCACGTATGGTTGTTTTGTCACCGGAGTCGAATAACTATGCAAACAGAGGTCAAGTAAAATAATAACATGTAAAAACATAATTGATATTTGTTTTCTCGCTGATTTAATAAAAATAGGGTTTACTCTGGCTGAGTGGCTGACCCACAGAAGACGAGAACAATCGTCTCCAGTTTAGGAGAAATTTATGATCTACATTTACAGTCGGTGAATATCAAAGATATTAAATTTCGTTTTCATATATATTGACTCTTGTTTCGAAATCTAATAAATGAAATATCAAACAAAAATGTTAAATCATTACATATTTCATTGGCATCAGTCTCTTGACATTCTGTAATTTTATTAAACATTCCTGGGATCAGAGCTCTTATAATCCAATATCCTAATAATGTATCTTATATATTTTTGAAAAGTATTTCATAAATAATGTATTTCGTTATTCCAGAAAGGGTTTTATTATGAAAAATCTCTCAGGCATTGGCGTAGGCAGGTGTATGCATGTGTAGGCGTGCGCGAGTTACATCATGACGCCCCAGCAATGAAATGAGCAGGTGTTTTAATGGACTCTCTTTGTTATTTCATAAAACTGAAAACGTGGAAATTATGTCAAAGCAGCAACATTAATATTCATTTCCATTGCTTCGAGGACAATACGTAGTTTTAACGGTAATTACAAGCTGTGTGGAGTTTTGTTCCGACTTTTAATCGTTCTTTTTATTGTTTCTGAAAAATACTTTGGAAAAAAAACATTTGGCTAGGGGCCGAAGGCACTCTGCAAAGAACCTTAAGTAATGCCTACAGTGCACCGCATGAGGTGCACTGACGGAACTACGCCTCCCCCACCCCCCCGGCCCCTGCTGCTGCTACGGGGCAAATCAACATCAGATGCCAACTGATATGTCTACCACATAAAGTTGCGTGATCTCATTTGGTGATTTTTAGCTCCCATGTAATTATACCTCTACAAAATGAGAATACTCTCATCTTCTACAAAATGAGAATACTCTCATCTACTATTTGGCTAAATATATCTTTGCATATGATAGTTGCACATTTTACTCCCTTGAAGCAGCATTCTCCAGCCTCCGGTTTCCAAGATTTTGAAAGACAGTAGATAAATTTCACCTAATATAACCCTGAACTAATTCCTCTTGTAGCTAATATTTCCGCTTGATGTTCCCTCTCTCTCTCTCTCTCTCTCTCTCTCTCTCTCTCTCTCTCTCTCTCTCTCATCCGAGGTAACTCATCTCATCTTCAAAATATTTTCGCTATATGCCCTCTCTCTCTCTCTCTCTCTCTCTCTCTCTCTCTCTCTCTCTCTCTCTCTCTCTCTCTCTCTCTCTCATCCGAGGTAACGCATTTCATCTTCAAAATATTTTCGCTAAATGCCCTCTCTCTCTCTCTCTCTCTCTCTCTCTCTCTCTCTCTCTCTCTCTCTCTCTCTCTCTCTCTCTCTCTCTCATCCGGGATAACTCATCTCATCTCCATTCACCTGTAAGTGTTGATTGCTTAACCTCTCGCCGCAATTTGCATATTAATTAGGCATGAAGAACCGCTTCCTCCTCCAACTCCAACCGCTTTTATTAAAGGCTGAAGGGTTCCTGGGAGAGTCTGTCTTGGCTTGATTGGTTCGTCAGAAACGGGAAATATTCTGTATGTTCACGGTTTGGAAACTCTTAGCAACATCGGTAATTATCACGATATAGGAAGAACTGGAAGAATTTCGCACCGCTGCTGAGGGAAAATACGCAGCTAATATTTTCCACATGGGTTGCCTGAAATACCTGATACGAAGAGAAATTAACTCCACTGTGACACGAGGTTCACTACATTCCGTTCTGAAAGTTCTAGGCCAGTGGTTCTTAATTAACCTTTTTATTACCACGCCCCCCTCCAGGAGTTGGTCCTTCCCTCCACGCCACCCTTGCGTCTGTGAGTAAAATTCCCACCAGAGTTCAAGGAAAATTAAAAAAAAAAAAAAAAAAAAAAAAGAGAGAAGGAGAAGGGGTTTCGAGGGATAGAGAGGGAAGTAAATCATCACAAAACATGCTAAGCCCAACGAGTCTAACTAGAGTGGTAGACTATAGGAAACCAACGTTATAAGGCGATGCGTTTGCATTTTTTCATAAACTGAATATTAGTTCCTCACTCTTGCTAAGAGAATAACGAATATAATTAGAGAATTTTTTAATTTTCCCTAGGGCTCGCGCCTCCCCTGGAAATTGCTGACGCCCCCTAGTGGGGCACAGCCCCCCTCCCGCCGGTTCTGGAGCTGGAGAAACGTCCACAAGACATTAGCTCGATTAAATATACAAAAAGCGCACTTGGCAGCTAATATATATTAGAAAAAAATCCAAATGTTAAAAATGTTAGGTTATTCTGATTTTTATCATTACTCAGTTTCATTTATTTTATTTTTATGGTACAGATGGAAGCTTGAGTAAATGTATTTAATATGTGCAGGTGTTCTAGTGTGGAAGCATATGCCTTTTTCGCATATTTTCAGTTTCATTATTCATTCATCATTTAGTCCCAGTGCTTAGCCTGTGGCTTAGACCTGGGACTCCATTTCATTTTAATCCTTCGGGCCAGCTCTATGAGAGCTGTTAATCAGCTCAGTGGTCTGGTTAAACTATTTTAATAATAATAATAATTTAAATATTCTGTTGCATATTAGAATCTCCTGTTGATATTTTCCTTATTGATAAACTAGAGTTCATAATTACGCTGTATATTATTATTATTATTATTATTATTATTATTATTATTATTATTTAGAGGATGAACCTTATTGATACGGAAAGAGCCCACTTCAAAACTCCAAAACACACACACAACAAAAACAACAACACACAAATTGAGGAAAAAAAACTCACTTGGATATTTAAAACTCCAAACGCCAGCTCCCACACCACTAACCATTTCACAAGCAATAGCTTCCACTGACTTGAATTTCAAGCTTCCAAAGAATATTAAGGTGTTCATTAGGAAAGAAGTAAGAGGAGGAAAAGAGAAAAACAGAAAGATCTCACTTATCAAAAAGAAAAAAAATAAACTAAAAAACTGATGAATAGGTAAAAAAGTAAAAAAAATATAATTATTATTATGAAAATGTAAAGAACATTCTATTATTAAAGACTTACCCCCACAAGACAGTAATTGCTTATATTTTGAAAAATTTGGGTTGATTAGTGATGTTTTCCATTACCTAAATCAAGGAGACAAAGTCCCTGACCTAAGTTAAGGAGATTACATTCCCTGACCTAAATTAAGGAGACAAAATCCCTGACCTAAACTGAGGAGACAAAGTCCCTGACCTAAATTAAGGAGATTACATTCCCTGACCTAAATTAAGGAGACAAAGTCCCTGACCTAATTTAAGGAGACAAAGTCCCTGACCTAAATTTAGGAGACAAAGTACCTGACCTAAATTAAGGAGATTACAGTCGCTGACCTATATTGAGGAGACAAAGTCCCTGACCTAAATAAAAGAGACAAAGTCCCTGACCTAAATTAAGGAGACAAAAAATTCTATTAATTCGCAAACCCTCCCAAAATCAACGTCTACACCTCGAAGGTAATTATTCATCCTCATCACTTAAAAAAACCAAGGGTTAACCCAACGACATTTTAGCCCCTGAATCGTTAATGTCATTAACGTGTAAGGTTGAGAAAGCCCCTGCAACGAAGAAATATCTCCCCGAATCATTTTATCCAACCGCCAGCGAAAACGAGAAACCATGAAAGCGTGATATTAGTTCGGTTTTTTTTTTTTTCTTCAACCACTCTCCTTAATCGAGCTTGAGAGGACTCGTGTGTATATTGACATTTCTTTTCAAACTGAATCTAAGGAAGAGGTCATTATTATTTCTCTTCCAATGCAGGTTCTCAAAATCAAATCGGGGGGGAAACAATTTCTTCAGCGTTTCAGATTATGAATATTTCGCCAATTCTTTTTTTTTTTTCAGACTCGGTAATAATAATTTTTAGACATTACAGGTTTGCGATATTTTCAATTTCTTATTTTACAATACATTTCCTCGAACGAACGCGGCACCTATTTATAAATCATGCGCCTTGTTTCTGTCTTATTCTACTACTTTGCTATTATGTATTATAAACGGGATTGACCATCAGACATCTAAAGAAAAAAAAAATGCCCTACTGCGTAAGGGTGCTTTAAAAATCATTATTCTAATACAAGCGCAAGCACTTGGAATTATTGCGCAAATTTTCTAGTAGATAAAATTGATTGGGTTTTCCACAAAGTCGCTCAATTTCTTTAAAAGAGGAATGTCACATAAACTCAAGGAAAATTCAACGTACTATATCATGTATGTTAAAACACTGTATTAATGAAAGCAGTGGACTATGGTAAAGCCAGAATTGTAGTGATTTTAACACCCCAACACCTGCTTGTAAGAGTAAAGATAAAGCAATGTTCAAAGCAAAATAGCTTTAATTTATTCTAAAAAATTTATCACCCATTTACTACTAATATCTTTCTTATCAATGCGATTATTTAAAACTACGAATATTGTTATAACATTTATAGGCATTCAGTTCCATCAAAATGTCTGTTAGAAACTAATGTTATCTACTTGCTCACATAAGACAAAATCCACTCCATATTGGGAAACATATTGTTTCTTTTCCTCATTAATTTTGTAGGTGATACTTTTACTTTGAAAGGGTCATTCTAATTTGTAGGTCCTGAACTCTTTTCGCATTAATAAAATATATTCGACACCAGAAAATTATTAAGTATAATCTTGTAAAGCTTCGATGATGCATGGAGTAACTGACAACGAAAGGCTTAAGCTTTTAGAAGCATTGCCATAGAAAAGCTTAATCCCCATACATTAATCTACATAACAGGTGCCTTTGTAAACTGGAACTGTTCCTTCTTAATTTAGCTGACTTATAATAATTATTTTTTGCCCTGAAACTGTTCCTTCTTAATTCAACTGACTTATAATAATTGTTTTTTGCCCTGAAACTGTTCCTTCTTAATTCAACTGACTTATAATAATTGTTTTTTGCCAAGATATTCAAATCTACGGCTTTTGCGACCAGGGCATATCAACCTAATTTAGCTAGCAATGAAGTATGCTTTTAAAGCTGTCCTCGTTCATTTTGGGATGAAAATGTCATTTTTTTTTTTTTTTCAACCAAATCTATATATGAATATGATCCCTCCCTCCAATCTCTCATTATAGAAAAAACAAGCAAAAGAAAAATCAACTGTAAGATCATAAAAACCAAATTCTGTGAATCCAGTCATCATGATCAAAGAAGCCCGAAGTTTGGTTTCCTGCCTGAAAGATTGATAACAGGAGGAAGAAGAAGAAGAAGAAGAAGAAGAAGAAGAAGAAGAAGAAGAAGAAGAAGAAGAAGAAGAAGAAGAAGAAGAGGATCTGAAAGTGTTCTGATCTCGGTAAATATTCTTCAAAAGTATTTCGGTGAGGTTTCTTGACAAGTGTTTAACCTCAGACTCGGTGCGATAGAGTGAGTTTTTTTTTTTTTTTTACTTTACTTTACTTTACCTCAATCACAGGGGTCCTTGTGCATATCAGATTCCCATCTGGAGGAGTGGTTGTGGGTTTGGTGTTTCAGA
>JANJGK010000003.1:20249968-20264968 GCA_039081455.1 Macrobrachium rosenbergii | reverse complement strand
GAGAGAGAGAGAGAGAGAGAGAGAGAGAGAGAGAGAGATTATTTGTAAACTGACGACTGGAATAATGTTAAACAACACTTACAAGGAACTGATTGAATGGAACAGCCTCTTGAATAAGATCAAAGGCTTCGTAATTCTTTTTCCTTTTTTTTATTTTTTCGTCTTCTGTCGTTGATTCTCTTTCCAGAATTTAAGGAACGACGTTTCTGCATACTAATTAACCGTTTCTAATTATGCTTCTTCTAATTAACAGTCAGGTGGTGAATTTATGATGGGAGGAAGGCGTATTTCAAGTTCTAGAAATTAGTTTTGCTGTGTTCTTTAATTTTTCCTAATGGATGGAATGCTAATGTCTAAATTAAAACTGTGAACGAATAAGAGCAGAAATATTTTTAAACTTTTCACGAAAAAAAAAGTTTTTTTTAAATACAGTCATACTTTTGACGAAAAAAGCAAATAGTAATAATCTTTTTTTTTTTGTTTCACTTGTTCTTTAATTTGCTCAATAACAGGTACTGCAATGAATAAAAGGAATCAAGAACATGAGAGAAAGTAGAAGGAATATTGCACAACTGAAAAAATGGCACGAGAACCTCGTTTTGAAAAAGGAAAAAAGATAGTAAAGAAATGCTTTACTGTTAGTTCAATTTTAGGTTGTGCCAACCTCAGCAATGCCTACCCAAGGTAGGAATGAATTAAAAAAATTACTGAAAAGGAAGAAATGAATAACAACGGCAAAAACTGAAACAGAACGCTTCTTCAAAACGGCTGGTATTAGGGAAATGGAAAAGGAAGCCGAGATAGGATATAAAAGACATGTGAACATATCTTTATATTATTGGTCTCCACTTGGTTAATGTGGGTAATTGTATGTCGTTTCAGAGAAGAGATAATCCCTCACAATTAATGGAAGACTGATTGTATGACTGTCTTTACAATAAATAAATAAATCAATAAACACATCCACTTGGTGACGGAAAGGAGGAAAATCTGAAGAATTAAGCTCAGATCAAAGATTACATTCTCTGTAAGTCATGTCGAGAAAGAACGAAAACATGGTTATTGCCCAAAAAATGCGCGAGTGCTTCATAAACCTGAACAGATATCCCTTTAATAATAGTATAATTAAAGGCATTATGATTCTCAGACCCATCCGTAATGTCGTACAATAACAGATATCAAAATTTTTATGAGCTTTTTCTAAGCATTCAAGATATTAAAAAAAAAATTTATGAATAAATAAAGGCCACACAATTCAAGTAATGTTGAAAGACAAATATAAGAGGCAAGAGAGTTTTCTCTCCACTTCCTTATTCATCCGAGTACGCTCTGAACGCCAATGCACTTCTAGACGAATCGCCCTGGGAATAATATCCTCTCTAGATCCAGGATATTGGAGGCTGCATGCATTATTAATTATGTACTCGCATAAGATTAATGGTGTGTATGGTCATCATACTACATTTAAGGTACTTCCATTTGCATAAAGAATTTGTATCCAGGCTATATTCACCACCTTCAATGGATTTATTGACTTCCTGCCCATGTGTGCCTATCTATTATCTATTTAATTTTTCTTCTCTTGTAGTAGTGACAAGCATACCTGTGGCCATGTTTGAAAAATTCTACTAAAAACTAAGTGCCTTACGGATTTCCTTCTATACTGATAAAAGATAAAGTTGATTAAAAGGAACTATTTTATTTTGGGTTGTAAACGAGGGAAAATCAAAGTTCGATTATATTTATTTTCACTGAGGTGTAAAACATACCAAGTGAATTAGCCCCCATTATGTCTGTTAAAATAATGGAAAGTAAATGATCGCCCCCTTTTTTTTCAAGTTATGTAGGTATAAGAAGAAATGAGTGTTATTATTGTACGGCAAAAAGTAACTTTTAAAAGGATATGGACTGATGTGCGTATACAGGCAATCACAAGTGTTAGTCCCCCCAACATTCTTAATACAGTGAAATGACGATTTTTTTTTTTAGGTCAAGTGAATTCAACTTTTAATGTATCGGTTACACTTAGAACAAGAATCTTGGAGACACACTTCTTTATGCAGCAGAGAATCCTTCACGTAACAAAGATCGCAGTTTATCAATATGTATAAGATTGTAAGGCTTACGGAAACCTTGAATAGGTATGAGTGTGCCCTATAAATAAAAACTAACATATTTTTATTATACAAAACGCCTGTATTATTTCATTAATAGAGCACTTACAAAAATTCCCAGAGTCCACTGTAAACAAAGCAAATAAAACGTGAAAAAATCATCCTTTTTTGTGAGAAAACTCCGTGTCCAGATTCATAATCAAACACGCATAATTTATCTGAATTGCAATGCCTTCAAAGAAGTTTTAGTACGAAAGGAATCTTCAAACTTTTGTTCCAAATTCACTTAATTACAGCATTCGTGGCATTTAAAGCTAGTGAAAGAATTCTTTTGTGGGTAGTGAATGGAATTAAGTATTTATGAGAAAATATGTTTTTTTTTCTCTCTCTCATGGTCCTTGTAAATAGCTTTGATGTATTTTAAGCAAGTATACGAATTATTTTTAGACTATGGAAAAGAGTATTCTATTTGTGCCGTATCAACGGGTGAGTGTGATGTCACAATTTCGTCACAGCTGAAACGATTACGCCAAAGTTAATCCCCGCTCTTACTTCTTCCTTTTCCTTGTTTCTTTATTTTCTCTGGACTGGGCAAAAAAAATGGGATTCATCTCACTCTCCCAGAGTCCTTTCAAAAACCTGTAACCAAGAAAATGACACAGCCACGTGTATACTTAAGTATACAGAAGGTAATAAGGTATACATAAGGTAATATATGGAGATGCGAAGCATGGAACGTGCCCCAAAGACGAGAGACAGTATACATATGAGATACCATTTGAGAATTCTAAATCTATGCACCATTAAATAAAATCACAGATTCTACTCAACAATCATACAGGAATAAAAGTTTATCCCAGCTCTGATTTGACATTATTCTTCAATTACTTTCGAAGATAACTGCATCGTGTATGACACAATCCAAGGCTAATACGCCTGAAACATGGGAGTCAAAACATAATTTATAAAACTGAGACCAAAGAGAAGCATCCAATATTAGCCTTGGAATGTGGACATTTTACTGAACATGAATCTCACCATTATTTCCTTTCCACGACTGCCAAGGCTGTGCAAAGGAACTAATTTACCTAGGCAAGACCTACTTGTAGAAAGGAACTAATTTACCTAGGCAAGACCTACTTGTAGAAAGGAACTAATTTACCTGGACAAGACCTACTTGTAGAAAGGAACTCATTTACCTGGACAAGACCTACTTGTATAAAAGGAACTAATTTACCTGGACAAGACCTACTTGTAGAAAGGAACTCATTTACCTGGATAAGACCTACTTGTAGAAAGGAACTCATTTACCTGGACAAGACCTACTTGTAGAAAGGAACTCATTTACCTGGATAAGACCTACTTGTAGAAAGGAACTCATTTACCTGGACAAGACCTCCTAGTAGAAAGGAACTAATTTACCTAGGCAAGACCTACTTGTAGAAAGGAACTCATTTACCTGGACAAGACCTACTTGTAGAAACGAACTCATTTGCCTAGACAAACCTGCTTGTAGAAAGGAACTCATTTACGTGGACAAGACCTATTTGTAGAAAGAAACTCATTTATCTGGACAAGACCTTCGTGTAGAAAGGAACTCATTTACCTGGACAAGACCTACTTGTAGAAAAGAACTCATTTACCTGGACAAGACCTACTTGTAGAAAGGAACTCATTTACCTGGACAAGACCTCCTTGTAGAAAGGAACTCATTTACGTGGACAAGACCTCCTTGTAGAATGGAACTCATTTACCTGGACAAGACCTCCTTGTAGAAAGGAACTAATTTACCTAGGCAAGACCTACTTGTAGAAAGGAGCTCATTTACCTGGACAAGACCTACTTGTAGAAACGAACTCATTTGCCTAGACAAACCTGCTTGTAGAAAGGAACTCATTTACGTGGACAAGACCTATTTGTAGAAAGGAACTCATTTATCTGGACAAGACCTTCGTGTAGAAAGGAACTCATTTACCTGGACAAGACCTACTTGTAGAAAAGAACTTATTTGCCTAGACAAGACCTACTTGTAGAAAGGAATTCACTTACCTGGACAAGACCTACTAGTAGAAAGGAACTCATTTACCTGAACAAGACCTACTTGTAGAAAGGAACTCATTTACCTGAACAAGACTCACTTGTAGAAAGGAACTCATTCACCTGGACAAGACCTACTTGTAGAAAGGAACTAATTTACCTAGACAAGACCTACTTGTAGAAAGGAACTAATTTACCTAGACAAGACCTACTTGTAGAAAGGAACTCATTTACCTGAACAAGACTCACTTGTAGAAAGGAACTCATTCGCCTGGACAAGACCTACTTGTAGAAAGGAACTAATTTACCTAGACAAGACCTGCTTGTAGAAAGGAACTCATTTACCTGGACAAGACCTTCTTGTAGAAAGGAACTCATTTACCTGGACAAGACCTACTTGTAGAAAGGAACTAATTTACCTAGACAAGACCTACTTGTAGAAAGGAACTAATTTACCTAGACAAGACCTACTTGTAGAAAGGAACTCATTTACCTGAACAAGACTCACTTGTAGAAAGGAACTCATTCGCCTGGACAAGACCTACTTGTAGAAAGGAACTAATTTACCTAGACAAGACCTGCTTGTAGAAAGGAACTCATTTACCTGGACAAGACCTTCTTGTAGAAAGGAACTCATTTACCTGGACAAGACCTACTTGTAGAAAGGAACTTATTTGCCTAGACAAGGCCTGCTTGTAGAAAGGAACTTATTTGCCTAGACAAGGCCTACTTGTAGAAAGGAACTCATTTACCTGGACAAGACCTACTTGTAGAAAGGAACTTATTTGCCTAGACAAGGCCTACTTGTAGAAAGGAACTTATTTGCCTAGACAAGGCCTACTTGTAGAAAGGAACTCATTTACCTGGACAAGACCTGCTTGTAAACACGAGACTGTTACGAGAATGCTCGCAATATTAAACCCAGCCGGGGGCTGAAAATACATCTGCATTCATCAGCTGAAGGATGAGATTAATGAAACGAATTTATTCATGGAGCAATGGAAATGCACTTGTTGAATGCACCTGTAAAATTTCGCCATTATTGCATTCTCATGAAATACACATTAAACAGAAACTTGGCAAGCATTTGGAGGACGGTGGAGTGGGTGGGAATTAAGGAAACATCTAAATTAAGAACTCGGCCTCCTCCATTCATTAAGCTTCGTTTCTGCTTGAATTTAATTTTACTCAACTGCCTCTGATGTTCATTTCACACTAATTTTCATATATGTTGTTAAGGATTATATGAAGACCCGCGTTTTCATATAATCAAAATGTAATTTTCAGAATAACATACGCACAAAGGACCAGTCACCAGTAATTACCGACCATTCTGCAAGACTCTGAATTTCGGAACAAACGCACATTCATACTATACGAAAGGCATATAAAAAAAAACAAGCAGATTCACACTAAAAATTACTTTTTCTGCCAAACCACTTATATCTGCCAAGGTGTCATTCACATGGGAGTTCCTATGATATCCTGTTTCTTATTGTGATAAGAATTAAGACATCCTGTATATATATATATATATATATATATATATATATATATATATATATATATATATATATATATATATATATATATATATATATATATATATATATATATATATATAGTTCCCCGCGACGGGCGGTACGGGCTGTACAGCAACAGTGAACGCTCACTATTACAAAAGGGCGCTGGTTTTAAAACCCGTAAACAACGTTTCGTCAATTTCATCCAGTGACAATCATTAAAGCTGCGCACTGCCTTTAATACACATATCACGGTTACCGAGTTTGCCCAACTGGGGCAATTGATAATGATTGCATTCCTCTCCAAAGCCATTGGCAACTTGAATCTATTGAAGCCATCAATTGCGCGAAGCATTTCGTATTGACATTGATGTACCTGACGAAATCAGTGGAGAAATGGAAGCTTGGGGTGATTTGAAAGTGGTGTTCCACATTTCTCTCAAAACGCAATAACTATGAAATTGCACCAGGCTCAAAATTGCCGACGGAGTTGATTGACAGTCGAACAATAAACGACATTCGGTTAAAGAAAAGTGGTTTTTCTATTTCCAATATCCCGAAATGTACATGACAGAAAGCAGCACGTGGCACGGAATAGTCGTTAATATTTTATATAACAAATGGATCACAAACAGAAAAAAGTTAAGTATACCTTAGTTTAACCAGACTACTGGGCTGATTAACAGCTCTCCTAGGGCTGGCCCGAAGGATTAAACTTATTTTACGTGGCTAAGAACCAGTTGGTTACCTAGCAACGGGATCTACAGCTTATTGTGGAATCCGAACCGCATTAAAGCGAGAAATAAATTTCTGTCACCAGAAATAAATTCCACTAATTCTTTCATTGGCCGCTCGGAGAGTCGAACGCGGGCCCAGCAGAGTGCCAGTCGAGAACTATACCGACCCGTCCAACGGGGAAATTTCACAAACAGAAAATGCCCGTCGTGGTGAATTTGGCAGACAATTAGCAACAATCGAAGAAAACGAGCTTACATCGAGGAAATGGACCAGAACTCCTTTATAGATGTTGTGACGTTCATTTAATCCTACTTTTCAGGCCACTGAACTGCAGAAGAAGCTGAATAGACCATCTATATCGGACCACCCCAAAAGGAAATCTTCAGAAACCATTTCCTAACGAATAACGCTTGAAAGAGACAGACCAGGAGACTGGGTTTCACTCGTTTGCCTCATCTATGAAACACAGCCTTTGGAGAATCAATACATCTCTTATTCTATTTTTTTGTTTAAACTGGCATCCGTCAGAGAAGGAGAAGTTTGTTGGTCTGCCAATTAGCTGTCATCATTAATCTTGTCTGAGTCTTTCAGTCCTTCAGAAGAGAGAGAGAGAGAGAGAGAGAGAGAGAGAGAGAGAGAGCGAGAGAGAGAGAGAGAGAGAGAGAGAGAGAGAAAAGCTTTGTAAGGAAAGGGAAAATAAGATGTGACGAGACTAACCAGTATGAGGTTGTTAAAAGGAGAAAGATGTACGTTCAAAGTTGTTAAAAAAAAACAACAGGAGATATTGTGACGAGGATGGAAAATTTTAATGGTTTAGGTAACATACAGACTTGTAGGTTAATAAAAAGAAACCATACGAGGAGCAAAAGCAAAGATGAAATCACTTTGGATTCCTTAAATACATGCAAGTTGTTATACTGAAATTGTACAGCCAGCATTTTGTGTTTTACTTTACGAATGTTCAGATCACGAAAATGACTAATATATTAGCGTTTAAAGAGGATTTCCTTTCAAAAATCTTCAGAAAAACCTTAAACATGCTAAGAATTCCTTCTGTTATTCCTTTCTAATGAACACCATATTCTTTGGAAGCTTCAATTTCAAGTCAGTGGCCCCTCTGGGATTGTTCCATATGAATAGGGTTCATGATCTGAATAATAATAATAATAATAATAATAATAATAATAATAATAATAATAATAATAATAATAATAATAATAATAATAATAATAAAATGGTGACGAAATCCACAGTGATGTAGATGTAAATATATATTTTAGAAATATACATACAAATGAGAGTTTTCAAGAACCTGCTCGACTCTCCATCTCAATCTCAGAATCGAGCGGGTTCTCGAAAGCTCTCTTATGTATATACATTTCTAAAATATATATTTACATGTACACTCACTGTAGATTTCTTCACCAATAATAATAATAATAATAATAATAATAATAATAATAATAATAATAATAATAATAATAATAATGCTCTAAAGGGTCCACAATAATATGATTGTTTAAGGCTCGTGTAAAAATAAGTTTTATAAAAACTTTCGAACCCCATTCTGAAGATGAACCCGGAGTGGGGTTCGAAAGCTTTTATAAATTTTACACGAGCCTTTAACAATTATATTATTGTGGACCCTTTGGAACATTTATGAACTCTCGTAGTAGAAAGTTTGTCTCCCAGGCAATAATAATAATAATAATAATAATAATAATAATAATAATAATAATAATAATAAGAAGAAGAAGAAGAAGAAGAAGAAGAAGAAGAAGAAGAAGAAGAAGAGAAGAAGAAGAAGAAGAAGGAGGAGGAGGAGGAGGAGGAGGAGAACAGACAAGTGACAGGATCAAAGACATTTCCAGACATAAAAACCTATGACCGAAATGTCTGTAACTCCTCGTAATTCTAACAGTGAAACTCCACACAGCAGACCCAATATGGAAACGAGCAGCTCTTGATTTCACGTCTATACATCACTGATAACCTCGCCCAAACAGAATGGTCAATGATAGTAAATCGCTCGCAGTCCTGAACTAACTCCACTCTGTTTCAGGCGAGTTACTCAACCAAAAGGCAATTGAAAACGTTTACCGGTGTTCGTGTTTTCCTGTAGCGAGGTCGGCACATATGAAGTTCCTCCATTCGGCCGTATGACGTAAGTCGCTGAAGTTATGTCCCCATTTCCCGAGTAGTAATTCTGGATGTCTGAGACTTCCTTTCGATTCCAGTTGGTCAAATCATTAGCTGATTGGATATCCATAAGAAATCTGCTCTTATTCAAGTGGTTCTGGTAATCGTGGCTTATTGAAATGATTTACCATTAATTCAAGGTAAAATGACACACTGGATTTCTCAGCTTTACTGTACGAATTAAAAAGAAAAAACGGGAAAACACTATTACGTATGGCAAACCTCTCTCTCTCTCTCTCTCTCTCTCTCTCCTCTCTCTCTCTCTCTCTCTCTCTCTCTCTCTCTCTCTCTCTCTCTCTCTAATATGATACCGGTCCTTTGATACCAACAGCTGTTTTATCTTGTAGTTCAAATGTCAACAAACTTCAAGGGCAATGCACTCCATGTTATCAAAATGAGATTATGTTCGGATATCGGATGGGAATTTTATGTGGTATTATTAAATATAATGTGCCGAAATACCCAAAATTCATCGTCCTAGAAGGGAACAATTCAAAGGATTAATTCACATGAATATTTAGCTGAATTTCCCTCTACTAATGATTCAAATTCATTTTGGGTTGACTGAGAACGAGCGTTTATATAAAAACATTATTATCATTATTATTATTATTATTATTATTATTATTATTATTATTATTATTATTAAAGTACTTTAACTAGACCACTGAGCAGACTATCAGCTCTCATAGGGTTGGCCCGAAGGATTTGGACGAAATGACAGGTCTAGGCTAGAAGCCTAGTATTGGGACCAAATAGCTCATTTGGTGGGGTGATGAGCTGCTAAATCTGGAAACTGAGAAACTGAAAGTTGTCTGTGAAATATTTTCAGATTTACTTTTTTTTTCTACGAAACTATGCATCCAACTTCACAATACATTAAAAAGGTTTGAAAACAAAAATTGCGAAGGGAAAATACAGAGCGTGCTTTCAAACGTCTTTCAGTAAATACGAAGTTTTCCAGGCACAAGATCATTTATTTTAACTCGCATGCAACTGCAGCCGGCTTAAGTATTCTTTGAGTCAAGCAATTTAGCTAATGGGTCAGGTCAAGCATCAAGGCGCACACATTACTTGGCCAGAGAGAGAGAGAGAGAGAGAGGGAGAGAGAGAGAGAGAGAGAGAGAGAGAGAGAGAGAGAGAGAGAGAGAGAGAGAGAGAGAATTTTTTTTTGCCCCCAAGTTAAATTTACTTCAGTTCCCCAAACCCCACCGACCAGACCCAAGAGGAAAGAGTACTGCCGTCCTCTTTTCTGAAACCAAATTGACTACATAGAAGATAACCATTTCGGAATGACCTCCAGGCATGTATATACCCGACACTCGTTAGGTTCCTTGTTAGTTTTCTGAAAAGAAAACCATTGAGGTGACTTTGTCTGCCCGTCCGCACTTTTTCTGTCCGCCCTCAGATCTTAAAAACTGCTGAGGCTAGAGGGCTGCAAATTGGTATGTTGATCATCCACCCTCCAGTCATCAAACATACCAAATCGCAGCCGGCTAGCCTAAGCAGTTTTTTATTTGATTTAAGGTTAAAGTTAGCCATAATAGTGCATCTGGACAAGCCACCACCGGGCTGTGGTTAAAGTTTCATGGGCCGCGGCTCATACCAAGACCACCGAAAGACAGATCTATTTTCGGTGGCCTTGAGATTATACGCTGTGCAGAAAGCTCGATTGCGCCGAAGAAACTTCGGCGCATTTTTTTACTTGTTTTTATTTGGACTTTCTTCCTTATTTGCGTGGATATTTTCGCCTTTTGTTCATTCTGCACCGAAGACTGATGACCTGGAAGTTACGTTTACTCGTTACAAGCTGTCAGAAAAATGCCTTATGCACTCAAGCATCTGCTCAAAGGATTATGCAATCACACATGACAGAGGCGTATAAGCAATTTATTTGCTGCTTCGTCAGATTAGAATAATCTCAATACGCATCATTTTGTAACTGGATCATCGGATGATTAGGTTCAAACAATTTTCGACTCGGCCATCGAATTTCCAATTCAATTTAATTCTCAGATTGGTTCACTTGGTAATTACGGGGAACTGTCATATCCAAGGTGCTAATGATTGTGGCAATCCATTAAGATTCGAACCAAAGGGAGATTAATGGTTTGGAAACCTTATTTGCGTAGTAATGCCCTCGTTAATGAGGGCAGTAAGGATATTTAGGCATGTACTGCTTTCAAGAATACTGCGAACTCTGCCTGAGGACTTGTATTTAACGGACTTTCATGCCTTACTGACATATGAGTCGTACTAAAAGGTCATGAAACGGTGAATTTTTCTGCCAGGGATTTCTCCATCATATATATATATATATATATATATATATATATATATATATATATATATATATATATATATATATATATATATATATATATATATATATATATATATGTGTGTGTGTGTGTGTGTGTGTGTGTGTGTGCGTGTGTGTTTTATTCGTAAAATCGTAAAAAATGACATTGAAATAAAAACATACATTAATGATGTTTCCATAAGGGCAAAACATACTAAATACAGAAAATAACTGGACATATCTATTCCACTGTCATATTATAAATAAATAACTGGACTTATCTATTCCGCGGTCATATCATAAATATCGAATTTACTTTTCAATTTACAGCATACCATACATTTAGGAGACGTGGAAAAAAGTTTTCTTGGACCTAATAAATAAATTCCATTCGGTAAGTTCCTTCCCACAAAGCATAGGTAGTTAAAATGAAGTGACAGCTTTTGCCACATTATCGATGTGCTTTAATATTAACCCTTTGATTACGGCCGAGATGAGACCTCACACTTACCACAATCCGGAGGGTTTTCAGACGGTAGTCACCCGTAGCATGCTACCAGACGCACGAAATCGTAAACAATCATTGTAATAGCGTTTGTATTTGTTGTTTTGCTGCAAATTAACCTGTTTTATTTATATGATAATATTGTGATAGTAGCGATCCGTGATATAGATATTATGCAATTAATGTAACAACACAAATAAATAAACATAGGATAAGTACTATATATCGGGGTTTAGTGTTGCCAGAGGTATAAGCACTGCACTGATTGAGGATGACAGTCTTCTTTTTTTTTTTTTTTTGTCATTTTCTCTAATTCTGTTTGAATCCGTAAAGGACAGCTACATCACAGTTGTGTATTATAGTTAAAAATTATTTGTATATTCGTCAGAAAACTAATCATAAAGAATGTTCATCATCTTTATGGTTCCGCTTACTATTCCACTAGCTGGGCAAAAAAAAAACAAATGAGAGAGAGAGAGAGAGAGAGAGAGAGAGAGAGAGAGAGAGAGAGAGAGAGAGAGAGAGAGAGAGAGAGAGACGTGACAGAATAAAAATTTTTACCTATGATTTATTCCTTCTAATTGTACATCAATAACATTGGAGAGTAAGTAGACACAATCACAATATTGGTTGCAATATTAACCACATTTCTGGGTAATATTTTTATCAATGATCAAGCACCCAGCTGACAAGGGATACGCAATCTAGAAATTCAGATGAATTCTGCAGTGTTTGAAAAATGGTTTAAAACCCAGCTTCTTCCCAATATAGGGCCATCTGCCATCATAGTGTTGGATAACGCTTCTTATCATTCAGTTCGAATTAATAAACCTCCGACAATGTCTGCCAAAAAGGATGAAGTTAAAGACTGGCTAATAAAAAATTAGTAAAGTTGCAAAGACATTCATGTAAAGAAAATGATTACGTGATTGACAGACTGGCAAGAGATCATGGACATAGTGGTTAGGCTGCCTCCATATCACTGCCAGTATAATGCAACAGAACTGATATGGGCGCAGGTGAAATCATACGTGGCAAAGAAGAATCATTTTAAAAAATCAGACCTGCTTCCTTTGGTCAAAGAAGCAATTGAATCCATATCTTCTGACAACTGGGCTAATGATGTGAGACATGCCGAAGATATAAAAAGAGATGACGCTTCAAGAGATGTTTGCATTGATAAATATATAGATTCTTTTGTTATCGATGTAGCATCCTCTGACGAGGATTCTTCATAAGTAATGTCTCCTCATACTTCGATTGTAAATAAATTTATTGCTTTCCCTTGTTGTGTGATATCCTGTTGAACACTGAAATTGAAATAAATTGAAATATAGATCTGTTTTTTTCGACAGAAAGTGGCAGAAATATCTTTAAAAATCTACATATAACAGAAATGCCACAGCAGTGATGAGTATCATATGACAGTGCTTTAAAAGCACAGGTAAATCTAATACTGTATAAATGTGTAATATATATATATATATATATATATATATATATATATATATATATATATATATATATATATATATATATATATTGTGATATAGTTTTGAGCTTTTGAATTGCTTTCTTTCGTGCATGCCGTAATCCGTCTTTACCTCCTTGTTGTATCAAGGTTGAATTTTCACTGTACAGCTATAAAATAGCTCATAATAAACATTCTTTAAATATTGTTACACCCAATATATATATATATATATATATATATATATATATATATATATATATATATATATATATATATATATATATATATATATATATATATGGGTGTAACAATATTTAAAGAATATTTATTATGAGCTATTTTATAGGTGCACAGTGAAAATTCAACCTTGATACAGCAAGGAGGTAAAGACGGATCAGGGCATACACGAAAGAAAACAATTCAAAAGTTCAAAACTATATCACAATTATATGACTTCGATAACAGCAAAGGAACAGTAATAAAAAACTATAGTAGATGACGTAACTCAAGAACATTGCTCAGTACAGCATCCAAATAAACAAAACTGAAAATGAAAGCACATCTAGGTTTCCAAATTTCTTGCATCTATCATTTTCATATATTGAATTTTTTTTTTTATCTAAAATTTAAGTGGGACAACAAAACTTCATTCAGAACTTTCTATTATAGTACACGTGCTTGATAACAGGCGCAAACAATGAGAGCTTGAAGTCAGAAGGTTAATGGTCAGTTTAAGAGGGGCAAAGTCTCTTCCTAAAACGGTCGTACTATAGTAACCCTCCCCCCCCGCCTTTCTTGTTTACTTGCTAACCTTGTTTACTCTTATTCAGTTTTCATCCTCTGGACTTTACTACTGAAGGTAATCTATTTCTTGTTTTGTCATTGTCATTTTTCAATCTTTAAAGCATTTTAATTTTGTAAGCTCTGTTGTCAGTTTTAATTAGTGTTTTTGTATCTTTTTAGCCAGAAAAGATGGGATATGGGTGATCCCGAAGCGCACCTATTAATAAATATATCAATGATGAGCTGACTGTTCTTCCTATCCGTACTCCCTACTATATATATGCATATATGTATATATGTATATATATATGTATATGTATATATATATATATATATATATATATATATGTATTTATATGTATATATATGTGTGTGTGTGTATATATATATATATATATATATATATATACTATATATATATCTTTCTATCTATGCATCTATCTCTGTGTCTAACTATCTGTTAATACACACACTAACACACACATATATGTATACATACGTATATATTAACTTTATCACATACACAATTGTTCTGTGCATTAACTAAATTACTAAAAGGACCTCATTCAAACTGGATGGTATCTATAGATACCATGCAGTTTGAATGAGGTCCTTTTAGTAATATATATATATATATATATATATATATATATATATATATATATATATATATATATATATATATATATATATATATATATATATACATCACGAAGGAAGCAGTAGGGAAAGGCATCATCATCTACAGTTTATTTTCAATGCCGACGTTTCGCGACGAATTCCAAGTCGCATTTTCAAGGCTATAAAATATAATATAATTTGCGAACATCAATAACAAATTAATGCAATGGCAACAGCTCTTTATGTAGTAAAAATATTTAAAACAAAACACCTCATTCCAAGACAAGTCAATAATGAGTAAAAGGAGTTCACTAAAATCTTAAAACAACCTACCTATATGAAAGAAAGAACAAGACTAACATAAATAAGTACAAACAGAGTGAGGAAAACCAGTTGCCCAAACTAGGCTATAAACAATTTCACTGAGGACGATTGAGTATTTAACGACGGCACAGTCTTCCTGATAATTATGGATTCTAGGATGGTTAAGTCGTTGTTGTTCTGCACTCGGCCTAGGATGGAAAAATCCTTGCTGTCAATATAAGTTTTACATAATTTTGAATGATTTCGTATATTTGATTGCTCAGGATTAGATAACCTGCTACCTGTTCTATGACTTATGCCCCTGTGGGAATCTATGCGGACCTTCAACAGCCTCCTCGTGCATCCCACATATGTATATCCCGTGATCACATCCCAGGCAA
>JANJGK010000003.1:20238824-20249868 GCA_039081455.1 Macrobrachium rosenbergii | reverse complement strand
TTCCAATTACTTTTATCTCTAATGCTTGCATTTTTTATTTTTCAAGTTCTACAATACCACGATTTTAATCGAAACTCCGGGTGGTCAGTCTTGAATCACAGATCATAAAAATAAATTCTTGCGTCCTGAATGCCTTAATTCCCTATTTTATCAGCTTCAAAGGTTCAGTGAAGTTTTGCCAAGGGAATTTTATTACCCGATTATGTGAAGGAAATCAGTAAACAGAGTACGCAAACACACGAGGAAAGATAAAGCAATTGAAGTCACAGTTCACTCACCTTTTTTGTAGTAGCCTACATTTTCACTGTAGTACGTTTTTAAGTTTCACCAAATAAGAAAATGTGTAAACTAAAGACTGTTGTTCACTCCCCGGCCGGCTAATGAAGACTTAGAGGAATTTATTTCTGGTGATAGAAATTCATTTCTCGCTATAATGTGGTTCGGATTCCACAATAAGCTGAAGGTCCCGTTGCTAAGTAGCCAATTGGTTCTTAGCCACGTTAAATGAGTCTAATCCTTCGGGCCAGCCATAGGAGAGCTGTTAGTCAGCTCAGTGGTCTGGTAAAACTAAGGTACACTTATTTAAAGACTGTTGTAGCATTTTTGTTTTCTGGAATATATATCTCTTTGTATACAAACTGAGCATTAATAAGAGTTGCTGTACTGGGTATGGCTTAGTGTCAAACTCTCGCACAAAATGATAACCGCGTTATGAAATGAAGGTACTATATTATTATTATTATTATTATTATTATTATTATTATTATTATTATTATTATTATTATTATTTCAGTAGATAACGTTATATTACTGCAGTTTCTTTTTGACTTATGAGTTAATTTTACAGCCAGACAATCAACACTTAAATTGAACAGAAAAAACATACGTTTCACTGCAATTAGGGCTCGATGTATTTTCATCATATGAATCTCTTTGACCTCATAATTATGAAAAGCATTAATCAATAAATGAATAGATAAATATAGATTTGTTATCACAGCTCATAGATCACGAGCACGTATTCACTGTGTTCTTTTTGCCTTCAGCGTAAATATCTAGTAAATTCACTATGTGTCGCTACAGAAAACAAAACCAATAACCAATTAAAGGAATATTTAATGCCACATTAAACTGAAAAGAATGATGAATGTTAAATTTACACATAAGGAAAATTTTAAAAGTTAAATACGATCATTTTTCAAATGAAAATTGTCCTACATTACACAAAAACAAAAGGAATCACGTTTTCAAGGAACAACTTCTATAACTATGTCGAGAAAAGAAGTTGTAAGTTCACGCGTTCATTCTTAAGTTATTCGGAAGGGGATCTAAGTTTGTGCCCTTGTAAGTTTAGGAAACTCGAATCCGCTGATGTTAGAGAAGGTATTAGTGACATGAAAGCCGTCACTTCTAATCTAAGGTGGGGTGGTGGGGGTGGGGGGAGGGGGGAGTAAGGAACCCTAAATCTCCAGAGGATTTGTGAAATAGAGACCAAAAAATCTCCGCCAATACAAGGAATCATTCGTCAGTTCCGCTCTGAATTTGTAAATGCTACAATAAATTAAAAAAGAAAAAAAAACTATATATATATTATATATATATATATATATATATATATATATATATATATATATATATATATATATATATATATATATATATATATATATATATATATATATATATATTTCTTTCCTTGTAGCATTTCCTTCCATGTTTGGCAGCCACGCATTTATTTTTGTAGACATGATTAATTGTAAGAAAATCCTGGTGTGTCACAAAAAATTCTTTTTTACTTTTTGGTGCATTTTAATAAAGGCGTCTTTTAAAAAATTCTTTTTTTATATTTTTTATTAAGAGATATATTCAATACACACTCAGGCATATTATAGTTTTCTAGTATTAATCCCAGACAAAAGAATCAAGAAAGTCTGTTTATTATAAGTTGATATTTTCTTACTCTCTTTCTTTCCTGTACCCCTTTGACATACACACTGGACAGACTGTGATTTTAAAGATATTCAGTACAGCCTGATACTGCCAATCATGAACATGGCTTCATGAAAATAAATATAAACTGACACCAATGCCTGACCATCTCATGCATGACAATTCTTCCCAACTCTGAGGACTGTCATTGTGTTTGATTATTATTGTCACAAAAGAATGATCATAATGCAATGCTCTCTAAATTTTCCAAAGACTGGACACTCTCTTTCATCCTCATTCCAGCAGTCTTCCAGCCCATGCAACTGTCAAAAGAAACGAAAATGTACGCTGTACGGAGAAACACAACAAGGATTGGGCATTCGACATCACCGACCGCTTTATGTTACAAATCCATATCATTTGTTATCATGCATCACTTTGACCTTTTGGACAATTAAGAGATTCAGTCTACCGGGTAATTGCGTCGTTTCACGCGCACTGCAAATACGATCATTACGAATCACTGGATTAAAATTGTTTTATCGGTACACTCCGCGGTGTACCTACGATATTTCAGATGTACACTGGGGTAAAGTTAACCATTAAGTGGTCTGCGAAACGGAGCAGTCAAGTTAATCGTTGCATTTTTCAATGATACACAGTTCTTTTGAAAGATATGATTGCGAGGACGAACTGAATTCAAGTGAATGCCTGTCCATTTATTCGTTCTCTTTGCTTTACCATAATACAAGCTTAATATTCTTCGTTAGGAAGTGTTAATTAACCGAATAAAGCTTCAATTCAGGAATAATTGAATTTGATGTTATTGGTATCATGGTTTAAAAGAGACTATGCAGGCTTTACATGTTGCCACGGTAATTCCAGTCAAAATCATAATGGTTGCGAATATTTCAAATTTCATACACGGAGAAAGCCGAATGTTCATTAGTTTTATATCTCGACAAGCCCTGTTTCCTAGTTCATTATTTTATCTCAAGTGAAAATTAATCATTTTGTGTACGATGCTTTAAAGCGATTGTTAGAGGGTGCGAAATATTTGAGATGAATAGCAATAGTTATTTTTTTTATTAGGAAAATAAGCAGGATTCTATTAATACTTAAAGATCCCTAGTTTACACACACACACACACGCACACACACACACACACACACACACACATATATATATATATATAATATATATATATATATATATATATATATATATATATATATATATATATATATATATATATATATATATATATATATATATATATATACATAATATGTGTATGTCTGTGAAAGCGCAGAGGTTATCTTTCCTAATGAGTAAATTGTGCAACATTTCTTCCATGTCTCTCTCTCTCTCTCTCTCTCTCTCTCTCTCTCTCTCTCTCTCTCTCTCTCTCTCTCTCTCTCTCTCTCTCTCTTCTTTTCGGCTGATAAAGAAACGACTTAGCGTCTCCCCCTCTTATTGAAATCCTTACTCGACTCAATATTTTCGGGAAACCTGACCCGATAGGTGTGAATTAAAGCTCCCTCTCGTTACCCTTCATCGAATTTCAAATCTACTTTAATAGCAAACTGAGAGAGAGAGAGAGAGAGAGAGAGAGAGAGAGAGAGAGAGAGAGAGAGAGAGAGAGAGAGAGAGAGAGAGAGAGAGAGAGAGAATCTTAGGTGACCGACTGAAAATATCTGGGGTATATTACTTTGGAAAGAATTATGAACAGCAGAGAGAGAGAGAGAGAGAGAGAGAGAGAGAGAGAATCTTAGGTGAGCGACTGAAAATATCTGGGGTATATTACTTTGGAAAGAATTATGAACAGCAGAGAGAGAGAGAGAGAGAGAGAGAGAGAGAATCTTAGGTGAGCGACTGAAAATATCTGGGGTATATTACTTTGGAAAGAATTATGAACAGCAGAGAGAGAGAGAGAGAGAGGGAGAGAGAGAATCTTAGGTGACCGACTTAAAATATCTGGGGTATAGTACTTTGAAAAGAATTATGAACAGCACAACAGAGAGAGAGAGAGAGAGAGAGAGAGAGAGAGAGAGAGAGAGAGAGAAGGTGACCGACTTAAAATATCTGGGATATATTGTTTTGTAAAGAATTACGAACAGCGGGCAACAGACTGGGGAAAGTACAGCTTGCGAAAGTAAGTACAGATTGCAGAGCAACTTTGCAAACCACTGAATGACGTAAAAAAAAAAAAAGAAAGCATGAGCGGAGAAAGTGCCAGCTGAAGGATACTTTCCCATCAGCATAAAATAATACCCGATTACCCAGAGAGTAACCCCCAAGAAAAGGTTCCCACTTTATTTTATGAACATGACACTACCATAAAATAAGATGTGACACTACGTCCCACCAATACTTATTTTGCAGCAAAAGTTAGCCATATGGGAAACTATAGTTAATAAATAACCATAGCATGGTAAAACCCCATTAGGCCGAGCAAGGAAAGTGCCTCTGGTCCCTTGAAGAGCGTTGGGGGAAAGTTTGAAATATCATTACCCTAATGGAAGGAGGCAGTCAGGACTTGCTTCCGTTCACCTTGCCATAGCTGGTAGCTTCTGGATCACAGTGCCTCTGGATCATAGACCTTCTATATCGCAGTGTTTCTCGTTCATATTGCTTCTGGATCACAGGTTTCTGGATCAAAGTGCTTCTCGATCATAGTTTTTCTCGATCACAGTACTCCTCGATCACAGATCTTCTATATCACAGTTTTTCTCGATCACGGTGCTTCTGGATCACAGTGCTACTGGATCACAGTGTTTTTGGATCACAAGTGTTTCTGGATCAAAGTGCTTCCCGATCATAGTGTTTCTCGATCACAGTACTTCTCGATCACAGATCTTCTATGTCACAGTGTTTCTCGATCACAGTGCTTCTCGATCACAGTGTTTCTCGATCAAAGTGCTTCTCGATCATAGTGTTTCTCGATCACAGTACTTCTCGATCACAGATCTTCTATGTCACAGTGTTTCTGGATCACAGTGCTTCTCGATCACAGTGTTTCTGGATCACAGACCTTTTATATCACAGTGTTTCTCGATCACAGTGTTTCTAGATCAAAGTGCCTCTCGATCATAGTGTTTTCGATCACAGTACTTCTCGATCACAGATCTTCTATATCACAGTGTTTCTCGATCACAGAGTTTCTCGATCAAAGCGCTTCTCGATCATAGTGTTTCTCGATCACAGTACTTCTCGATCATAGACCTTCTATATCACAGTGTTTCTCGATGACAGTGCTTTTGGATTAAAGTGCTCTCGATCTAAGCGTTTCTCGATCATAGCGTTTCCCGATCACAGTACTTCTCGATCACAGTGTTCCTGGATCACGGTGTTTCTCGATAACAGCACCAGAAAAACGGGAATGAACATAAAAAAATTAAAGAAATGATGCAAAAATTTGACAAAAACGAGTATAATTATAAAAAAAAAATTACGGTAAAAATATCTCGGAAGATTAAATTTATAGAAACCCACAAACCGCTATCAATTTTCGATTAGACAATACAACAGACTGAGAGAGAGAGAGAGAGAGAGAGAGAGAGAGAGAGAGAGAGAGAGAGAGAGAGAGAAAGGTACATGACGAGATGTATAATGGTAATATTGAAAAAAATATATCACAATAGACTTATGATCAATAAATTGAATTGTGCTTGTGTAGAATAAGTAGCAACAATAGACTGAATTCTCTGAACAGTTCGATTATTCTTGACGTGTTTCGATCTGAAAGGAGATATAATACGCTTATACTTCGAATACACGGATGTGACGCGTGGGGCATGAAAATGAGGAATGAGGATTTAATAAGAGGCAATTCTTGAATGAATAATGATGTGAGTGAATTATTATTCTGCACGTTCTGTGAACTGGAAGTACTATTTTCAGTTTTCTGTAAAAGAAAACTATTGTGCCGGCTTTGTTTGTTCGTTCGCACTTTATTATGTCCGCACTTTTTTCTGTCCGCACTTTTTTCTGTCCGCCCTCAGACCTTAAAAACTACCGAGGCTAGAAGGCTGCAAACTGGTATGTTGATTATCCACCTTCCAATCATCAAACATGCCAAATTGCAGCCCTCTAGCCTCAGTAGATTTTATTTGATTTAAGGTTAAAGTTTGCCACAATCGTGAATCTGACAACGATATAGGACAGGCCACCACCAGGCCGTGGTTAAAGTTTCATGGGCAGCGGCTCATACAGCTTTATACCGAGACCACAGAAAGATAAATCTATTTTCGGTGGCCTTGATTATACGCTGTACAGAATACTCGGTTGAGCCGTAGAAACTTCGGCGCATTTTTTTACTTAAGTATTTTACCCTATTGCAATATCCATTAATATTCGGCTATACTTACTGAAATTTAAGCCTTTGCAGTATATTAAATAGTCTTTATTATAGACTGCTGACTGGACCAGTCTATAACCTTCCTTATTACTTCATGAATTCAATCGCTTCGATTTTTTTTTTTTTGGCGAGAATAAAAGATTTGAATTTACAATCCCTATTTATGAAAAAATTTCATTTGAAAGTTTCGGAAAGGACACCCGTCTTTCTTAGTCTCAGTTTATTGCTAATGATGTAAACAAACACAAAAAACCTGACAACGACAACAAACTGATGATTATCTTGTTAATAGTGATTGGAATTAAATGAATTAAAAAATATCTTTGCTAATAATAGGATACATGTAGTATGGCTATCAAACGAATATCTATAGATTTTTTTGTTAAATTACAGGGTAAAATTTTCCTAATTAAGCAATATTTCTTCGGAAAGAGAGTTACGGTAATTTTCATCTTATCTCTCTCTCTCTCTCTCTCTCTCTCTCTCTCTCTCTCTCTCTCTGTATATATATATATATATATATATATATATATATATATATATATATATATATATATATATATATATATATATATATATATATATATATATATATGTATATGTATTATATAAATATATATATATATATATATATATATATATATATATATATATATATATATATATATATATGTATATATATATATATGTATATATATATATATATATATATATATATTTATATATACATACATATTTACATATACAAAGCCGATAATTCCACCGTCCCAGCAACGTTGTCTGATCTCGATCATGTCAATCAATCATGCACTGGAGCGCTTCACTTTGTGGGTTTCGGATGCTCTCGCAGTAATTCCCTGGAAGCAATTACAACGATAAAGGCAATTACGGCTCCATAATGCCCGACACTTGTACGAGGGCTTTGATTTGCATACCAAAGTGCAAGAGGCGCGTGAATATTCATGGCCTCATTTTCCCGTTAAAGTCTGCTGAGCCTATGATATCGCAAATTATCATCCCGATTATGACGGTTTTCAATTTTTGGGATCGTCTCTTCTGCTCGAGTCTGCTAAGTGGAACCTTACGCCCTCAGAGATGATGGGGGTTGAGAACACGAAGCTGCAGACAGCTTAAAGATCGAGGAAAAAAAAAAAGTTAAGTATACCTAAGTTTAACCAGATCGCTGAGCTGATTAACAGCTCTCCTAGGGCTGGTCCGAAGGATTAGACTTATTTTACGTGGCTAAGAACCTATTGGGTACCTAGCAACGGGACCTGCAGCTTATTGTGGAATCCGAACCACTTTATACCGAGAAATGAATTTCTATCACCGGAAATAAATTCCTCTAATTCTTCATTGGCCGGCCAGAGACTGGAGCGCGGGCCCAGCAGAGTGCTAGCCGAGAACTATACCGACCCGTCCAACGAGGAACTAAAGATCGAGGGAGCTTGGATGAATAATTAACGACATACATCAATCAACTTCTTTCCTTAAGCGATACGGCACATGAAAATTAATCAACACTTATCTTACTCAAAGAACGAGTGTATTATGAATGTCTACAAAAAGACATGAAAATTAATCAACACTTATCTTACTCAAAGAACGAGTGTATTATGAATGTCTACAAAAAGACATGAAAATTAATCAACACTTATCTTACTCAAAGAACGAGTGTATTATGAATGTCTACAAAAAGACATGAAAATTAATCAACACTTATCTTACTCAAAGAACGAGTGTATTATGAATGTCTACAAAAAGACATTAATTTCATTTCAACGTTTTAATTTCCTTATCATGCACATTTCAGAAAGTCTCGTGATTAAATTTCAATTATTCCGCTCTGCCATCACCTCAAACTAAATCCACCGGCGTCTTCAGATCAAGGAAAACACAGGATAATTGAAGACTCAGCGACTGTATGATCCCTGTAAATGTATTTGTGTAATTGAAAATACATTTAATCACAAGCGCACCAAATTAAATGTGAGGAAAAAGACAAATCCGAGATATGTCATCAGACTGAGAGCATAATCAACTCCAAAAGAAGAAAAATATAATAGAAAATTATCATTCTGCACGATAGCTTATTTCACTGGATTACAATCAACTTCTGACACGTGTGTGTGTGTGTGTGTGTGTGTATGTGCGTCTTTCTTTCTTTTTTGTTGCTTTGTCTTATTCCCTTTCGTTATAAAAAAAAAGTATAAAATGCGATGCAGTTTCTCCGGCGCAATCGAGTTTTCTGTACAACGTATAATGCTGTATGAGCAGCGGCCCATGAAACTTTAACCACGGCCCGGTGGTGGCCTGTCCTATAGCGTTGCCAGAAGCACGATCATGGATAACTTTAACCTTAAATAAAATAAAAACTACTGTGGCTACCGGGCTGCAATTTGGTACGTTTGATGATTGGAGGGTGGATGATTAACATACCAACTTGCAACCCTCAAGCCTCCGTAGTTTTTAAGATCTGAGGGCGGACAGAAAAAAGTGCGGACGGACAGACAAAGCCATCTAAATAGTTTTATTTTACAGAAAATTATAAATCAAATAAATAAACTACGATGTAATTCTGACGAGGGCTCCTTAGTATTACTTGAAGCTTGAAGAATTTCACGAAAAATTCTCCAAGAATTTTGTATGAGTTAATGCTCTCTACAGCTAAAGAAAATGATATACGCCTCACGAAATTCAGGCGCCAATAATTTTTTTTTTTTAATCGTTCAAATGGATTTTAAAAATCAGGATATAATTAACGATATTCAACATGGTTAAATAAGCTACGGAAATTTCAGCCAAGCATAATTACTTATTCCTTGAAATCAATGATCGTGTAATCTAATTGTTATTATTACTATTGTTATTATTATTATTATTATTATTATTATTATTATTAATATTATTATTATTATTATTATTATTATTATTATTATTATTATTATTATTATTATTATTCAGACGATGAACCCTGTTCATATGGGACGAGCCCTGGAAATTCAAGCTTCCAAAGAATATGGTGTTCATTAAAAAGAAGTAACAGAAAGTAATGGGAAATACAGAAAGAAGAGATCACTTATTCAAAAAGAGAAATAATAAATTAACAAATTAATAAGCAGAAAGATAAAAACGTAAGTGAATCATTAAAATACAAGTAGAATCACATTTCAAAAAGAGCGCCCTAGTACTCTCAAGAATGCTTAGGGTTACTGTCTAAGCGACGAAAATGTGGTATATTTGCATACTACTACAATTACGATTCAAGAAGACACATTCTTAAAAGTCAAAACTAGTCCCATGAAGGAGGGTAATGAGGGGAACGCGTAACCAGGCGAAAGGCAGAATAAAATACATTTCCAGTTCAACCTGGCCGTTGCATTTTCACAAAATCTGAATTGGCGTCTGACGCTAGAGCAAATAACATGTCTAACTCTGGAGCATCCTCTCCGTATCAGCGTTAACGATACACTGCAGATAAAGTCCATTTATACTTGGCGAGGCCAAAGACCGTAGAGGTAAATGGTTCTAAAGCGGTGAGTTCGACTGAAATGCAAAACTGTCAAAAATAACAAAGGACTATCTATATGCAAATGCATCCCTTGACACAAAGGCTGACAAATGAGAATCACTATTTCCCACCCACCTCCCCATTAGAGAGAGAGAGAGAGAGAGAGAGAGAGAGAGAGAGAAGAGAGAGAGAGAGAGAGAGAGAGAGAGAGAGAGAGAGAGTTCATCGAATGTATTTCACATTCTTTGTTCAAGTCCACGAAGCCAGTTTTCCAAATGACTTTTTTTTTTCTTTTAATCATGGCTGCTTCATGCTGGATATCGCGGCGCAAATTTCATGGTGAATCATATCTTCTAAAAGAGTGATTTGCGAGTTTGGACCAAAGGGAATGAGCGAGTTAAAAGGTACTGTATTTTCACCGACGTCTCTGAAAGGAATCTCGTTACTTCTGATTTCACAAATAAATGAAACCAACATCTTGACATGAAAATTCTTAGTTGATTTCAGAAATTATTTAATTAAAATGAAAGCTAAAATCAAGACACTGAAAATTCCCAGTTGATTTTAGATATTATTTAGCATGATGAGCCTCCAGAAAGAGACACCCATAACTATATTTTTTTAATGTAAAGCACTTGCCTACCTTAGCACCTAGCCTTCAGGTAATCCCTACATAACACATACTTTCCTCACAGAATAATTCGACAACAAACAAATATGAGTAACCTGAAATCACAGGTAAAATTTAACATTACAATCCGAATCACTCTGGCTCAATTAATCCACGTGGAATTCAATTTAACTCCCAATCTCGTTGTGCCTCATTAAGAAGATTATCTGAGACGAACAATCCTGAGAGCAATTTGTCAACTACCGAATCTTTATTATGCAACGACATAATATTCTCAAATAAGTATTCGTCCTCCTTCGGAAAACAAAGACATACGATCGACATTACCAAAATCCAGGTAAGATCGTGAATCCTTACACTGGAAAATATGAAATAATAAATACCATTTACAACGAATTACCGAGAAAAATGTTACCTCCTAAACTGTTACACAAAACAAACAAGTGTCTAAAACAGACAAGTGTCTCCTCAGTGCTCCACAAAGCGGAATTATTTCCTCTCTGAAATAATTAATGTCACTCCAACCACTTGTTGGAGGAGCATGTCTTGAGGACCTGGTTACTTATGGTAAAGTAATATTTATATGTTCTTGAGCAGCGTCACCATTAAATT
>JANJGK010000003.1:20216324-20236324 GCA_039081455.1 Macrobrachium rosenbergii | reverse complement strand
TACATCTACTTATGCTATGCAACTATTCTTGGCTTTTGTCCGAAATGATAATGCCAGCGGCTTCCTTTCAAAGTCAAGGGGTCACTAACTTGGCAAATATCGCAGAAGACTGGATATCTTTTACAAACAATTGATAATTGTTTCCTTTTTCTCTCCTTCACATGTCTATTCCACTTCACTTCCGAAAAAACAAGAGGTGGCTGAAAAAATCATGTGTTATGTCATAACTTTTACTTCCATAGACAGCTCTCTTTGTCTTTCATTTCATTCTTTGCTTATTCTTTGATTCTACATCTACTTTCATTCTACCACCATCCCCGTTATGCTTACTCCATGTGTATTTACTAATCAGCCACTTTTACTCTTTCACAACGTCTAAAATGCATTCATTTAATCTATCTCCCGGCTGGTGTCTTGAATTAACTATAACTACTGCTACTATTACTACTAATAGCAGCACGAAATCATTACTGGTGCGTTTCCTTTCTTGATCTTCCTGCCTGTGTTTAAAATACTCGTAACTACTAATGCAGCTACTACTAACGGTTCGTTTTTCTAACGTCTCTCTCTATCTTCGTCAATATTATCCTCAGTACCTCAAACTTTGAGGCAAATACTCCCTTAAACGATTCAGAATTAAAATCTGAAGGTAACGAAGCATCTGTTAGACTCCCGCAACACAACGCGTCCGCCTCCCACGAAAACGAACAATGCCAGGCAAGAAGAACCCCGGAATCCACCGGAATTCGCCGGAATTTCCCGATTAAAGACGTATTTTGACGGAACACTGGGAATCGACGTCGTTAAGAGCGCTCGGATGCAGCTCTCGTGACGACCGAGAGATGACGAGACCTTCTCCGCTCTCAGGCGTCATCTCACGAGCATCTCTTTGTCATGAGATGCAGCATCAGCATAAAGGTAAAGGGTTTCATATCCTTACCTGACGTTTGCCAAGAGGCGTGCTTTGCGGATGTTGCAGTGCCTTTCCTATTCTTGCTTTCCAAACGCATGATATTTTCAATAATAAGTCCAACGGCGCAGATTTCGTAAATCTGTTTTATTTGAAAGAATTGGGCAGATAACAGAAATAAGGTAATACATGGATGATATTGATGATGTTGATGATGATGATGATGAATGATATGATGATGATGATGATGATTATCATCATTATCATATGGAACAAGTCCACAGGCACCATTGACTTGAAATTCAAGCTTCCAAAGAATATGGTGTTCATTAGAAAGAAGTAACAGAAAGGAATGGGAAATACAGAAAGAGGAGAGAACTTATTCAAAAAAATGAACTGACAAATTAATAGAAAAACAAATAAAAATGGTTTGTAAATTACTAAAATATCTGTAAAGCTTAACTATCAATTTAAATTAAGGCATTGTATATTACAGCAAGGAATAATGATTGAATTTGCTTAACTTATGGCGGTCCTAAGCATTACCTCAGTGTTACCAATTAAATTTTTAGCTTTTTTATGAATACAATTAATACATATCTTTTTTTACTGCATAAGAATAATACATTAGGCAATGTATGCCGTTTAATAAACACAGCCAGAAACGTCTTTGCACGATAACTCTTCAATTCATTTTAAATATATAAAAGACTCACAATGATTAATTCAAGCATATCAGAAGTTGTACCAGGAAAACGAAATAGTGGAATTCATGAGAGTTTACTTTTTTATGCATATGGCATTAAGGACTCATTCATATATGTATGACTTACAAAAGCACTTAAAAAATAATCAGAATAAATTATGATTCCCCGAAATATTTAGAATTTTAATACTTCAATATGATGCTGGTAATGAATAGGTGGCTGCTTAATTTTCCATTGGTCAATATTTTGCCTTTAAATGTTACATTACTTTTAGCCTGTATTTTCATGTATTTGAACACCGTATTATTAACAATATTTCATTACCATAAAATGAAGGAGAGAGAGAGAGAGAGAGAGAGAGAGATACAAAACATTGTAACCTCCGGCGAACATTTTTTTTTTTAAACGAACTGATTATTTACATTCTGACCCTTTCAATGTAGATCAAGTGTTAAGAAACTAAATGAACAAGAATGAAATGTAAATAAAATTACCATATATTTCTTATAAATAAAAATAAACTTACGAAAAACTTATTTAATCCAGCCTTTGTTTCTCTTATTCATTCTGCAGAGGTAACTTAAGGTCACTTTCGGGACACGAACGCGTACGGGGAGAAAAGTAAAGTATTCCTTCATTATTCATTTAATAAATGTATCTCCAGTTAATATGATAGTGAGTAACACAAAAGAGAATTCAGAGGGCAATAATTACTAGAAAAATATCCAGTCATGAATTCAAAATCAAATATATAATTCTATATATAATAATGTGAAACAAAATATGGATATCACAACTCGTTTTAAAAAATTGTAGCCTTTCTCTCTCTCTCTCTCTCTCTCTCTCTCTCTCTCTCTCTCTCTCTCTCTCTCTCTCTCTCTCTCTCTCTCTCTCTACATACACAGCAGCCGTAAACCTACACACAGGAACACGCACAAAACTATGTATATATACATATAAATATAATCGACAGCAATACCTTCCATTCCACTAAGTCCCCCAGCGCAGAAATGGTAATGCACAACCCCCAAAGAATTCTGGGTATTATATGCATTGGAATATAAAACTTTGATGCATATATGGATGTGCCTTCTCTTTCATGCATTTATGCATTCGTGTATGCAAATAGAATAACGTGTGACCGAAGAATTGGAAAATCACCGAAAAGGAATTGGTGTAAGCAGGGATGGGAGTGATGGGTAATATGTACAAATACATACACATACATACATACATATATATGTGTGTACCCGCATACACACACACACACACACACACACATATATATATATATATATATATATATATATATATATATATATATATATATATATATATATATATATATATATATATAAAGTTGTATATACAAACATAGACATATATACACACATATATATAGGTATATATGTACATACATATGTATATATATTATATACATATATATGTATATATACATTTTATATATATATACATATACATTATATATATATATATATATATATATATATATATATATATATATATATTATATATATATATATATATATATATATATATATATACATACACACATACACATGCACAAGGACCTTAAGCTAAGACGAATATGAAGTTAAACGTTGGGTTAATTCACCATAGTTCACACTATTACACAAAGAAAAAATGCAAATACAAAACTCCATTCTGTTCTACATAATAAAATATTATCAAAAGAGTGTTAAAAAGTATTTTGAATGACGTGGTGGGAAAAGCGAGGAATACAGAAGAGGTTAGCGCAAGATAATCGTACAATAAGAGAGGATCGTGACTGGTTTATTTAAGGCTGATATCAGTGGGTTATACAATGTCAGCTGGCGATAGCTATGAAAACCCTCAGAGACTGGCGAAAGAGTAAGCAAGAGTGTAGGTATGGCAAATGACAGTTTGATGATAGAGCAATGACCATTAGTGTAGACACCAGCGGATCCGGTGGTGGTGGGGGGGTGGGGGTGGAGGGGGTGGTGGGGCACCTGGGCACGTGCCCCCCCCCCACCCGGAAAAATAATGACCAAATAATAATATTGAAGGTTTAGATAATAACATAAATGAGAAATATAAAAATGGTAAAAAATATCAAATCTGTTGTAGAAATAATAAAATTTTGAGAAAAAAGATAATAACAATTATATATGTGTGTATATATAAATATATATATATATATATATATATATATATATATATATGTGTGTGTGTGTGTGTGTGGTGGGGGGGGGACCTGGGCACGTGCCCCCTCCACCAGGAAAAATAATGACCAAATAATAATATTGAAGGTTTAGATAACATAAATGAGAAATATAAAAATGGAAAAAATATCAAATCTGTTGTAGAAATAATAAAATTTTGAGAAAAAAGATAATAACAATTATATATGTGTGTATATATATATATATATATATATATATATATATATATATATATATATATATATATATATATATATATAATATATATAAGATATGTATGTATATGTATATGAAAATTGGTGGCCCCCATGAAATTTTTCTGAATAAGCTAGCAAGTGTAAGATTGTGGTAGTAGAGAAGTGCATGATTTTTATGTAAATTTTGGCATAAATTTACGTATGATTGAATATGACATAAGAGGTTAATCACAAAGTAGGTGGAATATTTCGTTTGGAAGCAAAAATTGCTATTATTAAGAAATTATTGAAAGAAATCCCTTTCAAAACTAGGATGCTGACTGCGATTGCAAATGATGTAAGATTGTCAACCCAGTCAGCATTTGTTTCAGTAGTGATTAACAGTATGTTTTTTTAGTGTAAAGAACAAGTTCATGACAATTCTTTTTCTATCAAATTAACCTTCCACAAAACACTAAATAATCTCTAAGGTCTAAGATACACAACCTGCATTGTGAAAAGCATAAACTATGAATTATAAAGTATTATAAAATACACATGATAAAGATAATAATCAGGAGGGTATATTCTATCAGTGAGATATTCATTAATAAAAATAACAGAGAAAGAACGAATGGAAGTAAAAACCAAATAACGGAAGTAAAAACCAACAGCTTTCAAAACGCGGCTATTCTGTTTATTCTTTCACCCCAGTTCCCTTCAACCGTTTGGTGTTTTTCCTCTCGTTTTATCTCCTCTCAACGTCTATTCTCTTTTCCAGTGGCTTCAAGCCTGTTGTTGTTTCGAGAAGTTTTGTATCTTCCCACCCCGATAAACCATATGGATAAGAGGAAGACGTGACAATGGAGCCAAGAGGCATGTCTCTTTATAACAATACTTGTCCGTGTCTTCCCCTTCTTTCTTCTATCTATTAAGATGGAGAGATTTTCTTGAACCTTTACACTGATAAATATAAGGACTTTGAGGTCATTTCCTTACATCTCCCTACTTCAAAGGGATCTTGATAAAAGGCAATGACCACTGTCAATTCTTTTCCTGCGTAATGTTAATTGCTTTCATGAAAATATCATAATGGCATGAGTCGTTACATTGGTGAAGAAATCCACAATGGTGTAAGTGTAAATACGTATTAAAAATACTGATACAAAACGAGGCCTTTCGAGAACCGGCTCGATTCTCCTTCTCAGTCAGATTGAGGAGGATCGAACAGGCTCTCGAAAGCTCTCGTTTTGTATGTATGTATGTATGTATGTATGTATGTATATATATATATATATATATATATATATATATATATATATATATATATATATATATATATATATATATATATATATATATTTAGATCGATATTTCATACATGTTTACCCATACACTATTGTGGATTTCTTCACCATTAATTTCCTTAATAATCTATTAAGTTCACCATTATACATATTGTAGGGAAATCTATAACTAGTAAAGACAAGTAAAAAATGCGCCGATGTTTATTCGGCGCAATCGAGTTTTCTGTACAGCACAGCGAATAATGCTGTATGAGCCGTGGCCTATGAACCTGTCCTATAGCGTTGCCTGACGCACGATCATGGCTAGCTTTAACCTTAAACAAAATAAAAAAAAATCACGGGGCTAGAGGACTGTAATTTGGTATGTTTGATGACTGGAGGGTGGATGATCAACTTAACAATTTGCAGCCCTCTAGCCTCAGTAGTTCTTAATTTCTGAGGGCGGACAGAAAAATGCGGACGGACGGACAGACAAAGACATCTCAATAGTTTTCTTTTACAGAAAACTAAAAATCTGAACTAAACGGCTGCTGTAATTTGAAACAGGAAATAAACACATAAAGTTAAGTATACCTTAGTTTAACCAGACCACTGAGCTGAATGACAGCTCTCCTAGGGCTGGCCCGAAGGATTAGACTTATTTTACGCGATTAAGAACCAACTGGTTACCTAGCAGTGGGACCTACAGCTTATTGTGGAATCCGAACCACATTATAGCGAGAAATGAATTTCTATCACCAGAAATAAATTCCTCTTATTATTCATTGGCCGGTCGGAGATTCGAACTCGCGGCCAGCGGAGTGCTAGCTGAGAAAGGAACCCACTCCCCCAACTAGGAACTGTAATAAACACATAAAATATGTTCAAGTATTGTCAGCATCAAAAAACTGCGTGCAGTTTTCAAGACGCCGCCGTCTGAACTTTCTACTGATAATACCACTAGTATTATTATTATTACTATTAAAAGATTATCATAAAAAATACTTCATGCCTGAAAGAAGAGAAAGATAAGCTGATCCTGGCTAATGCTACTTGCTTTATTTGTTCTTTATCGCTCAGGCATTGAAGTCAATGGGACAAATGACATGATACTTTCCGTAGCAGAAGACAAATAATTGTGTATAATACAAGTAAAAAATACGCCAAAGTTTCTTCGGCGCAATCGACTTTTCTGTACAGCCAGTACAGCTTATCATCAAGGCCACCGAAAACAGATTTATCTTTCGGTGGTCTCGCCCGATATAATGATGTATGAGCCGCGGCCCATGAAACTTTAACCACGGCCCGGTGGTGGCATATCCTATATCGTTGCCAGAAGCACGATTATGGTTAAATTTAACCTTAAATAGAATAAAAACTACTGAGTCTAGAGGGCTGCAATTTGGTATGTTTGATGTTTGGAGGGTGGATGATCAACATACCAATTTGCAGCCCTCTAGCCTCAGTAGTTTTTAAGACCTGAGGGCGGACAGTAAAAGTGCGGACGAACAGACAAAGCCGGCACAATAGTTTTCTTTTACAGAAAACTAAAAAGGGAAGGTTACAAACTCAATCTAAACTTACGTAAAAGTTTATAAACGACAGATGTATTTTTCAAAAGGTCAAAAAGCCGTAACATACAGTGGACAATTAAAGTAAATTATCCCTTTTCTTTAACGCTTCTATTTGAATTTGGAAAAGAATCAGTTCTGAGCTGTTTTCTTTTTTCCCCTAAACCAGAAAATCAGTAATTTACTCACATGTGTAAACAACGAATCAATCAAAACTGCAAATTAATGAGCACGTGCCCTGTCAGAACTGACATGCTTCATGGATGTGCGGTAGATCTTAATCACAAATAACCGTTTACATTCGAGTCCCTCGATGCGTACGCGTTTCAAAACAGGATTATATTACAAGTTTCAAAACAGGATTATCTTTGATGCGAGACGATCTGTTAGCAATTGCTCAATGACCTGAGATTTTTCGCTTTTAAATGTTTTGATGTATCGGGAGGTATTTGGTACAATGTTGTGACAATGTGTTGAAATCTCTGCTCTTCGTTTCAGTCATTAGCAATACATTTCTGCAACAGGAAATGGCATTCGCCATTTGTCAAATTGTTTTCATCCACTGAGTTTTTACAGCATTACAGCGCGTCAGAGATGCCTGACTGTATAAAAATAGCTATCTTTATTGCAATATGCCATTAGACTTCATTAGTCGTAAGTGAATAAACTCTTTTTCTTGTCTGCATTAACAATAAAAACGACTGAAGGCCAACGGAGAAACAGATATTAACCATCGCATTTGGCCTTGTCACTGATTTGATGCTTTCAAGAATTTAAACAGTAAATTTCTGACTCATCAACACCTTGTTAAGTCGAGGAACTGTCTCAGAAAGGCATTTGATATTTCAATAAATAGCAGCTTTTACATAACGAATAATAAGATGAAAATTACTGTATTTGATAACTCAACAAGACTATCCGCAATGACAAAAAACAAGTAAAAAATGTGTCGAAGTTTCTTCAGCGCAATCGAGTTTCCCGTACATCGTATAATCAAGGCCACCGAAAACAGATCTATCTTTCGGTGGTCTCTCTATAAGGCTGTATGAGCCGCGGCCCATGAAACTTTAACCACGGCCAGGTGGGGGCCTGTCCTATACCGTTGCCAGACGCACGATTATAGCTAACTTTAACGTTAAATAAAATAACAGGTACCGAGACTAGAGGGCTGCAGTTTGGTATGTTTGATGATTGGCGGGTGGATGATCAACATACCAATTTGCAGCCCTCTAGCCTCGGTAGTTTTTAAGATCCGAGGGCGGACAGAGTAAGTCCGGACGGACAGAGGAAGTCCGGACGGACAGACAAGTAGCCAGACATCTTGCAGCCTCATTAACCTTAGCTGTTGTAATTTCAGTTCAGAAATAATATCAGCCATTCACTTATATACCTCAACTTCATAAAAGACAATGACTTAGACGTTAACGTTACTCTCTCTCTCTCTCTCTCTCTCTCTCTCTCTCTCTCTCTCTCTCTCTCTCTCTCTCTCTCTCTCTCTCTTCCATGACAAATAGTAAATTCTATTTCCTTGATAAGGTTTCCTTGAAAGGGAACTCGGGGGAAATCACCCACTGCTACAAGGTTTTGTTTTTCCTAAGATGTAAACAGTGACGAGGGATAAGAGGAGAAAATAATAAAGGAGATAAACCTTTCTACGCGATAATCTATTCTGTGGGTCTCTCTTGTTCCCTTCTCCCCTCGTTCTCGTGAGCGAGTGTGCCCGGAAGTGGTAGAACACTGGACTCGCATTTGCAAGGTCAGTGAGTGGGTGCCAGTCACACAATCTGTGAATGGACACTAGATACTAGTATAGTATTAAGTGGCCAAGAAAAACTGTTAGAGTAAGTAATCACACCAATGGAAATTTATTGAAAAATGGTGGCTTTGATGGACTCGAGCAAAACTGTCTGAAGGGGAAGGGGTTTAAGCAAAAAGTACATTTCTGTATGTATGTATGTATGTATATACAGTATGTATATATATATATATATATATATATATATATATATATATATATATATATATATATATATATATATATATATATATATATATAAATATATATATATATAATATATATATATATATATATATATATATATATATATATATACATACATACATATATATATATATATATATATATATATATATATATATATATATATATATATATATATATATATATATATATAAAATGGAGCTTTGGAAAGGCATTCTGTTTTCTATCCATTTATTAAGAAGCCAGCGTTTCGCATCGCTTGATACATTTTCCAGGCTGAAATAGCGATTAAAATGAAAAGTATCTGCGTATAAAAGATAAGAAATATACACATTACACACTTATTGACACCATATTCGCAGTTAAAAAACAGAACGAGGGGGAAAAACCAAAAGCAGAGGCAAGAAGCACAAAACACCCACCCACAATGGTAGCGTAAAGCAGACTAAGACTAAATGCAGAGCAGGAAGGGGAGAGGGTATTTATACGCAAATGCCGTTTATTTTAATCGCTACTTCAGCATGGAAAATGTATCAAGCGATACGAAACGTCGGCTACTTAATGAATGGATAGAAAACAGAATGCCTTCCCAATGTATGTGTGTGTGTGTATATATATATATATATATATATATATATATATATATATATATATATATATATATATATATATATATATATATATATATATATACTATATACTATATATATATATATATATATATATATATATATATATATATACTTGTGTGTGGAGAGAGAGAGAGAGAGAGAGAGAGAGAGAGAGAGAGAGAGAGAGAGAGAGAGAGAGAGAGAGAGAGAGAGAGAGAGAGAGGCTCTGAAAATTAATAGCCTTCGGAAACTATTGTTTTAAGCATCAGATGAACATACTTTCTTTTATTGCCTAGCGATTGACATTATCAAACAAAATTGTTTATTAATATTGTTATCGAAAGAGTAATTATCTAACTAAATCCTGGAACTGGAAACTGAAACGATACACTTGACAAAAGGATTACAAAGTATGCTTTTAAATTTGGGATTTATACACATCGTAAAACAGCAGAATGGAATAAAACAAACTATTTTCGTAATGCCATTTATACGAGGCTCAATGATACGAGGCAACGCAAAAGACACGTCTCAATTTAGTACCAACTTTAGCACCAATGCTTTTAGGCATTTTATTATGACTATGAACAATATCTCCAACAGCACAGGTCGTTTTGTGCCTCGAATGAATTCCGATACTGCTTTTAAATCAATCATACAAAACACCAATATTTCCCAGATAATGGAGGCAATAAATGTGCATCAATATGCAAAACTCTAGCGCGCACGTGAAAAGATAAATCAATCTCTTAAAAATATATCAATGTTCAGGGAAATATTTATGTAATGAATGTCATTCATTTAACAGGCTGTTTGGTCTTTTTTTATATATAAAGCGTTTGTTGTTCCCGTAACCAGAAATGTAAGAGGGCATTTCAATGCAGAATCACTTTGGCAGATATGAATGACGAGAAGGAAAATTTGTTGAAAAAAATTTCAATGAATATTTGTTGTATTTGTAGTTATCGATTACCAGCAATTAAATATGTTAAATCATTATTCCATGCCACTCTTTCTAATTGGAAAATGTAAAGCTATATCCATCGCTTAATGATTTAGATTGTAGTACCTTGGGAATCGGGTTGATAATCAGTAAATCGCCCGAAAATTGTTAAAGAAACGATTGTATAGCTTTTACTAGCCAAAGTTTCCTAGTAACTTACAAAGGCACTGATCATTACTACAGTACATCGGTATGTACATTACTTATCTTGATGCATACTATGCTATATATTAATAATTCCTTTATATCAACACATAAGAAATACAGGGGAATATATAAAAAGCTTAAACACTGTCCTGATACTGACATGAACTGGAAGAATTAATCCCCCAACATTTTTTCTTCATATCAGATCCCAAGATTGAAAACTTTTTAAATCAAACCCATAACCAACAATAGAAAGGGGATAACAAAACGCCAAGCGCTGGGACCTATCAGGTCATTCAGCACTGAAAGGGAAATTGATAGTAAGAAAGTTTGAAAGGTGTAACAGGAGGGAGACCTCGCCAGTTGCACTAGGAAACAATTTTTAGAGGTTGGAAAGTCAGATGGAAGAAAAAGCATACGAACGGAGGTGCAGTAAAAGAAATGAGAGAGGTTGCAGCTAGGGGCCGAAGGGACGCTGCAAAGACCCTTAAGTAATACCTACAGTGCACCACGTGAGGTGCACTGACGGCACTACCCATCCTACGGAGATGTATATAACAAAGGGAAGCAATTTAAAATTCAATTAAAAAATAGGAGAAATTCTTCTTCGTTTAATTCCAGTCCCTTATCTTCAAAGTATGTCAACCATGAAAAGCAGTTTTACAGGTTTTATATTATACTCAAGATGGCACTTGGGAGTCACTGAATAATAAGGAGTCGTTTCTTGCAACTGATGTAAACGAAGGCACAAAAACACTTGATTGTGCTTCGCGATTGAATATATCGAGTTGGAATTATTATTGGTAGGTGGTTCGCCAACTGGCGGGCTCGTCCCGTGACGAGCCACCTATCAATTATAATTCAACTTCGGTATTATTGCCGAGGTACAGTAGATTGAACTGGAAATTGAAGACATTTGTAGTATAATGTTTGTACAAAGAAATTATCACTGTGATGTGATTTATAATGTATATGTATGTATATATATATATATATATATATATATATATATATATATATATATATATATATATATATATATATATATATATAACTATACACATAAACATATACATACATTCATAGTATATATATATACATATATATGTGTGTATGTATATATATATATAAATATAAACATACATACATACATGATTATAATCACTTTTGTACGTGATTAATTTATCACACATTACCACAGGTAAAAAAATAAGAGATGGGGTGTAGGTCCTGACCGGTTTCGACTTTATTTCCAAGCCACTGACGAAGGACTGATTCAGAGTATTAGAAATCACAAATATATATACTACAGAAACACTACTAACGAACATACTCAAATTACCTCATAATTAAAAATAATCAATACCTTTCGCGGAGAAATAACAATATCTCAAACATCTCAGTTATTTTCCTTTTCACGTCCCTCACTTTATAATTTCACACCCCCCCCCCCCCCCGCCACCTCTCCCTTGAAAAACGGGCCAATTTCTCCCCATGCCTAAATTACATAGTCGGACAGAATCGCATTTCAGTAGATTACCCCGGCGCGCAAACACCGTCCATCTTCTGGTATAGAGGCCGACACATGCGTCTATTTACTCCCGTCAATTTATTCTCCTTCTATTTCCACCGACGTGAAAGAAGCTGTAACGTGATTTATCAAACTGATAGAGAACCTATCAGCGCAATAAAGGCCTCGTGCGTTTCACTCAAGATCTATACACAGATTTATGTCGCCTGCCTGTTTGTGAATGTCTTTATACCTTCCCATATATATTTGTTTTTGCCGCATAAAAATGGCTTAACTTCACGATAATGTGGTTTGGTTTAAAACATTACAGCGATGTATCTTACTTCAGGTTGCATCAACTTCATGACTAGCGGAAATTTATGGTGAAAAATGCTGACCGTGGTAAAATAAAGAAATGTTGCTATGTTATTCTGATTCAGTTTAATATGGAGGTTATAAATTGGTAAACTATGTATACCCATAACAAGAATTCATCGTCTACCAATCAAAATTATGGAAAGTTAGAATATAAATATTTTCACTCATCAAATGACTGCTCGCATCAAATTGAAACAATAGTTTCTTTCTCTGCACTACCCAGTATAGTATAGCAGGTTGGTATTCATATATATCACAATCCTCCAATACAATTCAAACGTCAGAATTAAAAGTCCTAAACGCACCAGTCTCAATTATCAGGCTTAGCTCAGTAGCAGAAGGTTTCTCTCTCATTCATGATACGAGATGAAACTTGAATTTTATGCAAAAATGGAGGAAGGTAATGTTTGGCATGACGTCACGAACAAATACTCGGGTTAATTAAGGAAATGCCGAGAGAAAACTTTTAGGCAAATAGAGGTAACAAAATCCCGAGTCCACTTTTTATTTTCTAGGAGATTTTCCATTTTCGGTTTTCGAGTCATTAGGAAATTAGAGAGATTTCTGAGGGGGAAAAAGTATATTCAAAAAGAGGCTCCCAGTAATTACCTCGTTGTCAAGAGGCATGCAGGAATTGGAATGTTGTTTCAGAGGAAAAAATTAATCTGAGGTCTTAAATAGCCAGAATTTTATATTTCTCTTTTTGGTTTCTTATCACACGAAATATGACAAAACAAATCTAAACTTTACTTTAACCTTCTTCTCTCAGCGAAATATGAGCATGGAAAACCAAAGATGTTATATTTGAATCATTAAATGATACAAATATCACACAAGCAGGTTCGATCGTATAAGCAAAATTATTTTGCTTATTATACGGTCGAATCTACTTCTATTAGTTAAAATATTAATAATTTGTTTTTGAACGTTACTATAACTTCCCTTTACTATGTCTATAATTAATTATACCATCAGACTGTAATTAGAGATTTAAGCTGGGAAACTAATGCGTCAAGCACCATGTGAAATTACAATTAAATAAAATTATTCTTTCATCATAACTATTTTATTCACCAGTTTATATCTCTCATCAATAAATCTTCATGTAAAATGGAAATTAACAGCACCTCACACAACATTTTATTTTGGTGACATAAATTGTCCATGTTAATGCAAAGAACATTTTCATTTTCCATCTTATTTCCTGTACTCAACCGTGTGGGAGTGTGTGACCTCTGGGATTAGAAAATCAAGTTTTTCCTCTCTCTCTCTCTCTCTCTCTCTCTCTCTCTCTCTCTCTCTCTGTGCATTATGGCCCGCTTGGGATAGTGGATTTACCTGTCATTTACATGATGGACAAACTGACCAATAAAACTGTTATCCTGAGTGCAAGACAACGTAGGGGTTCTTTGGATATATACAGTATATATATATATATATATATATATATATATATATGTGTGTGTGTGTGTGTGTGTGTGTGTGTGTGTGTGTATATGTATATGTATATGTATATGTGTATATGTATATATATTCCAGAAATATTTTTCGAGTTTAAAATCTCACGAATGTTATGAAAACCTGCTTAGTTAAAAAAAAAAAACAAAAAGGCTTTGAATTCTCTGGACCTGATAATGACGAGTTTTTCTCTGTTCACTTAATTGAAAACTTTGGACAATAGAACGTTCTGTTCATTTTACTTTTACACACAGTAACGTGTGGCCTAAAAAAATATACATATTCTGCGCACCACAAGATTTGTAAGACCCAAGAGTACTTAGATGAGAATAACGAGAAGAGAGGTTGGAGATATGTGGAGATTTGTGGAAGCTAAAGGACAAGAAAGGATGAGTGGTAGAGTTTAACAGAGGACGGTGGAGGCGATGATGATGATGATGATGATTGATTGATTGATGAAGGAATTTATTATTTAATTCAAACAGTGGCAGCAACTATGGTAGAGCGTTTCCTCCAACTTTTGGATAATGCCAAACAGCCTCAAATAATTAAAATCAGTCAAATTCTCTCCCTCTCTCTCATAGGCCATGATCATATACCTGGATTCTTAAATCACTGTATTGTTTACCACGTGCTAATTTCCTCCAGTTTTTACAAATACTGAGGTGATTTTTTTCCTTCGGTTCAATTTAAATGATCTTATCGTAAAAGCCCTAGAAATATGCAGAATCAAGTATCGTAAAGAATTACATAAAAAAATAGTTTAATTACCAACCTCTGAATACCAAAAAAAAAAAAAATTTGACAATTTGTTTCACTTCAAAATATTTTGCATAAATAAAATGTGACTTGAAGTTACAAAAAGAAATCGTTTTATATAAACGCCCTTTCCTGATATACGTCCCAAGAAACTTTGTTGAAGGAACGGCTTAGTCTTCGGAAAGTTTTTTTTGGGGGGGATGGAGTCCATAAACCTTCCTCTCCCCGGACCTTCTCAGAACGAAGATCCCCTTAAATCTGGCCCACCCCTTCCGCCCAGGGGGAAGGATAAAGAGCTGGGAGTGGTTACTGGATAACAATAACTTTGGGACCTCGGTCCTGGGTGATCAGGACCAAGGATAGTCAGAGTCAATTTGGCATTTCCAAATAAAATGACAAGAGGTAACAAATTAATGGAATGTTGAATTCATAAGTTGCCTTGTGTCAAGTTGATATTTTCTTTTCGATTTTACCATCATGACATTGGAAACAGCGACCCCGTACAGAAATGGGCAAGAAGAAGAAGAAGAAGAAGAAGAAGAAGAACAACAACAACAACAACAACAACAACAACACAAGGATAATGCTTCATTTCACTTCTTTTTCTTTCTTCTTGAAGTTACCTGCTGTCATTTTACTGACATTTATCTACGAAACTTTCTCCATCGATATTCAGTTCTTATGGAAGCAACCTGCGGATCCTGAATGCAAAAATAATATAACAAAGAGTGTAAACAATATATACGTTTTTAACACAGTATATGCGTCATAAGAAGAAATAAAAGATTAAGAAATATGGAATACGAAGATGTGGCCAAAAGGTTAGCGGAGTTGACAGGCCGCCCGGAATGTTTTAAGATGGTCTGGCCATATGGAAAGAACAGAGCACGAGAGATTGGTGCAAAAGAAGTAAAATTCGGAACAGGCAGAAAGATGGGAGAGAAAAAGATCTAAAAGGACTTAACAGATGAAGTACAAAGGGTAATGAAAAAAGGCCTTAATATCCAGTGTCGAAAAGATTGGGTGTGAATTGGTCAGTGGGTGTTGATGAGTTCCACGTCTTCTAATAATCTTTCTACAGATATATATATATATATATATATATATATATATATATATATATATATATATATATATATATATATATATATATATATATATATATATAGTATGTATATATACACATATATATACTGTATGTATATATACATATATACACTGTATATGTGCGTGAGTGTGTATGTGTAAATACGTACCTATGTATGTATGTATGAATGCATGTATGACAAATCTTAATACATTACTTTCTCTTTAGAATTTATAAATACATACAACAGACCACTAGGGGCACCAAAATATCTTCAGCATCATGAAAGAATGGCTAAAAAGAATGGTAAGCTACCATTTCTCAATAAAGTAAAGAGAGAGAAAAAAAAGTCGGGAACTTTAATAATAACGTCAGCCAAACTCCATGAAAAGAAAAAGAAGCCATTTATCGCCCTGTCGAGGGAAAACTAGCCAAATTCGGGCTTCACCTTTAACGGAGCGCTCTCTCTCTCTCTCTCTCTCTCTCTCTCTCTCTCTCTCTCTCTCTCTCTCTCTCTCTCTCTCTCTCTCTCAGGTTAAGATGAAAGAAGCAGTGAAAATGAGAAGTGTGAAAAATTGACCCTCATTTTTTTGTATATTCTCTGAAGTACTAGCGGATGGTGGGGGGGGGGGGATCCTGGGCACGTGCACCCACCCCCATGAACAATAATGACAAAATAATAATATTGAAGAATCAGATAATAACACAAATGAGAAATATAAAAATTGGAAAAAAATTGTTGTAGAAAAAATAAAATTTTGAGGAAAAAATAAAAATTTTATACATATACACATATATATGCATGTGTATGCATATAAGATATATATATATATATATATATATATGCATGTGTATGCATAGATATATAAATATGTATATATATATATATATATATATATATATATCTATATATATATATATATATATATATATATATATATATATATATATATATATATATATATATATATATGTGTGTGTGTGTGTGTGTATGTATATATATATATATATATATATATATATATATATATATATATATATATATATATATATGAAAATAGGTGCCCCCCATGAAATTCTTCTGGATCCGCAAGTGCTCTAAAGGACATAAAACTTGTAAAATGTGGAGCTTTCAAGGTTTTATAACTGGAAAAGACTGGTTCGTTTCTTATGGATCGAATCATTAACTTTTAAATTCTGTAACCTAAATTCTACAACTCTGTTCGTTCTCTGTAAAACCTGTGCTCTTGTTAATAATCGTGTTTAGCTGTGTAAAATAAATAAAATATAATTTTAAAAAATACTGGTATATGTAAGAAAGGTTTCCATTTGAAAGAATTTAGAATAAAAAATAAAAAAAATTATTTGCTGAATTTTTCTGAATTTTATTCAAATAATCTTTGCATACAAATATTCTTTAAGTCGAGAAGTATATGGCCTTCAAATTTCGTAAAATCTTTAGGGTTGCTACTTTTATAAAGTAAAAAAAAAAATTACAAATTGTCAAAAATATAAAAAAAAAGTCGAAATGAGTGATGAACAAATTCATATATCATTCTTTAATAACTAATATGATAAAAAAAATAGCTGCACGATAAGAAAAAAGTACTAACTTGGATAATAACACATTTTTCAATCTAACATTCAGTTACCTATCTTTCAAAAGCAGCTCCAATATCAGCGCTTTTTTTTAAAAGGTTTCTTTTTCATTTGTTCGCAAAGCTACGACGCTCTGTGTTATAACAAAACCCCGTTTCATCCACAAAAAATTAAGATTGAACAATGGTGTGCGCGCTAACATCTGCGCAAGCGCATCTGTGTGAGAGAGAGAGAGAGAGAGAGAGAGAGAGAGAGAGAGAGAGCGCACAACCGTGCGCGCGCGTGTATGTATGTGTGTGTGTGTGTGTGTGTGTGTGTGTGTGTGTGTGTGTGTGTGTGTGTGTGAGAGAGAGAGAGAGAGAGAGAGAGAGAGAGAGAGAGAGAGAGAGAGAGAGAGAGAGCACTACCGTGAGCGCGTGTGTATATGTGTGTGTGAGAGAGAGAGAGAGAAAGAGAGAGAGCAACGCAAGCTTGTGTGTGTGAGAGAGAGAGAGAGAAAGAGAAAGAGAGAGCTAAATCGCGCGCGCGCGCGTGTGTGTGTGTGTGCGTGTGAGTGAGTGAGAGAGAGAGAGAAAGAGAGAGAGAGAGAGAGAGAGAGAGATGATCAGGAAAATATTAGTGATTATTGGCGATAATTGCGCAATTTCTATCAAAAAGGTGCTGAGGAAAATCCAGGATTTTCCAACCTAAGATTATAAAGCTTCCTTTTAATTGCCACCTTCCATTTTTTTCTATATACAGTTTGTGAAGGCATTGGAAATCAATCGTGCAATCATTATTTTTCTTGAAGGCTAATGTGAAGAAATTCGAAAAGAAAACAGAATTTTAATCATTTACTTTCACTCATTTTCTTCTGTACTCTACAACGATTTTCTTCGTTGCATATAACGCAGCAAACGTTGCTGTCAGTTATTATTATTATTATTATTATTATTATTATTATTATTATTGCGGTATTTACAGTTGCTCTGAGTATTATAAATCCGTAATAAACGTTACCATGCGAACCTTAGCCCTCAGAAAACAAGCATACAGAGATTAAGATTGTGTCGCCTAGAACAAACAACTAAAAAATGTGGCGAAGTTTCTTCGGCGAAATCGAGTTTTCTGTACAGCCGCTACAGCGTATAATCAAGGCCACCAAAAATAGAACTATCTTTCTGTGGTATCTGTATAATGCTGTATGAGCCGCACCCCTCGAAACTAACCACGGCCCGGTGATGGACTATCCTATATCGTTGCCAGAAGCACGAGTATGGCAAAATTTAACCTTATATAAAATAAAAATTACTGAGGCTAGAGGGCTGCAACTTGGTATGTTTGATGATTGGACGGTGGATGATCAACATACCAATTTGCAGCCCTCTAGCCTCGGTAGTTTTTAAGATGTGAGGGCGGACAGAAAAAGTGCGGACAGAATAAAGTGAGGACGGACAGACAAAGCCGGCACAACAGTTTTCTTTTACAGAAAAGTAAAACTGACTTGCCTGTTAAAAACCGTAAACAAAACCAAATGAAAACGACAGATACAAATGACTGGTCTGTCGGTTTTAATATGAAGCAGTATAATACTTAAACGGATTAAGTAATTTTCTAATGCTTTTGCTATTGTTATGACATTATGTTTCATGCTGTTATAACAATAACAAGACGAAGAACAGTAAGAAGATGAATTCAAAATTATTTCCAGCTAATTGGATGTCTCTGAATCTAACCTATATATTGGTGGCTTTCTGCCCTGTCCCAAGGGCCTTGCATCCACGTTCTTCATTGGGAGGGTGGGTAGAGCTCTCGGCTAGCACGCCGTTGGACCAGCGTTCGACTCTCCGACCGGCCAATGAAGAATTAGAGGAATTTATTTCTGGTGATAGAAATTCATTTCTCGTCATAATATGGTTCGGATTCCACAATAAACTGTAGGTCCCGTTGCTAGGTAACCAGTTGGTTCTTAGCCACGTAAAACAAATCTAATCCTTCGGGCTAGCCCTAGGAGAGCTGTTAATCAGCTCAGTGGTCTGGTTAAACTAAGATATACTTAACTTAAGGTCATTCCTTGTCTGTCACTCATCTGTGCTTTTAACAAATACCAACATAGTATCGCAAAATTATTAATGCGCCTTGAACCGCAAGTATGTTGAACAAACCTATTTCTCGAATCAGCATTGAACTCGCCATCCTCGTGTGCATTTTTATTGCAGAAGAGACAGAATAAGTGCAGTTTTAATTCTAATTTACGACAGAAAATAGTCTGAAAATTTCCAGTTTGTGTAAGGATGCAAGGGAGAACTTGGTGCACAACAAAATCATTGTCTATAAACTGTGATTTCCACAGAAATTCTTGTCTGAAAAATATCTAGCACTTGAAAGGTGGTCTCTCATCGTTCCTCTCGCCTATGAGTAGTTTGGACGTATTCAAATCTCTATTGAGTCTCGTGGGTTCTTTCACATTTACTTCTGAAATTTCTGATTCTATCTGGGTGCGCCATCTTGCGAAATAACCTGGAGCCACTTCATTTCTTTTCCATCGTTCTTTCTGTCTATGAGTAGTTTTTTTTTATTTATTTATTTTTT
>JANJGK010000003.1:20183824-20211324 GCA_039081455.1 Macrobrachium rosenbergii | reverse complement strand
AAAACTTATTTCAGAACATCTTCAGTTGGCTCTTAATTTTAAGTCTTTCAAATTGCAGTGAAAGTTTATATTACTCATTAAAATTAAAACAAGGATACTTCACAGGTCACTGGATTCACAGAGATGTTTTCCTAGTCCCCAAAAATATTAAAATAATATTCTTAAAATATTAAAAATGCTGGTGGTAACTTTATTTCACTGAAGGAATTACCAGTGGTACAATCGTTATACATCAAGTGGCGGACATTAAACAGTAATCATTTCCTTATGGCATACAAACAAAAAGAAATTTCCAAGAGTCTACTCGAAAAATAGGGAAATAATCTGAGCACTTCCCTTTTTTCCTTGTTAAATCCGAGCTCGCAACCGACATTTTTATTGGAGTCCCTCCGTACCCTTCCAAAAGACATTTTAATATTCATTATCTTCTCTTTTCTCATCTTGTTTCAGAATATGAAAAATCCCTCAGCCGAAGGTTTTGTTTGTTTCGTTTCGTGGAAGTGACAAGCCAATAAAAACGGGGGGTTTCGAAAACAAAGGCGGCATATTAAAAAGACGTTAGTTCAGGATATTTATAACAGCTGCATATCACGCGTGCATTGCATATGAATGCTAACCGTTTTTTAAAAACATGAGGTATATAGATTTTTCGCTCCGAGTCTGTATTTTTCACAACTGCCTGCACTGATGAACATGAATGAATCCTCCGATATTTCAAGAAAATAAGTAGGCCTAATATGCGTTAGGATGAATTTCCGTAATGTAACGGCAACTGAAAAAAATAATTCAGTTCCCTATCGTGCCATTACAAAAACACAGTAAGTTACTACGATTTTGCATACATCTATTAAAATTATTACCAACTGTAATCGCTAAGAAGAACTGAAAGAGTGAGAAACATAGGGGTACGCCAGAGTGGTAAAAGGGTTAGTGTTGGTGAAAGGATGGATTAGAGTGTTTTGAGATGGTCTGGTCGTGAGGAAAGAATGGAATATGCTGATATTAACGTTTTCGGAAACGCTATGTAAAGATCCAAAGAAAGAATAAAAAAAAAAAAAACTCTGCCTGGTAAGAATTTTTTTACAAGTTACAAGATAAAGAGCTTTTAAGACTAACACAAGGTTATGTTTGGAAGAAAAGCCTTCAGGCGGTTCGTTTAGAATTTCTGCAAAACTTCAGAGTAAAAGATGATATAAGAATTGGAAAATAACAGAACCTTGGGAAGGAAGAAAATATAAAAATCCGTGGATAAGCTAAAGAGAGCAATATAACACTGGAAAAGTACACTGAAGCAAATAAGATTCTGCTAAATTGGATGTTGTCAATCTTTGTTCGAAGATCTACAAAACAGGTTGGGAAATGGTTCTGGCATCACAGTCAGTGTCCTTGAAAACATTAATTAGGTTACTGTTCCAGCTGGGAAACTTTTAAAAGATTTTATATACATCGTAATATCCTCGTTGACAAAAAAAAAAATTGAGGTTTGATTTTCAGCAGTTAAAAAAACAACTAAAATTTTTAGAGAAACATGAGTATGCTCACTCATTCGAATACCTCGGGTGCGTGTATATATGTATGTATATATATATATATATATATATATATATATATATATATATATATATATATATATATATATATATATATATATATATATATATATATATATATATATATATATATATATACAAAAAAGGTTGGGAAATGGTTCTGGCATCACAGTCAGTGTCCTTGAAAACATTAATTAGGTTACTGTTCCAGCTGGGAAACTTTTAAAAGATTTCATATACATCGTAATATCCTCGTTGACAAAAAAAAAAAAAAAATTGAGGTTTGATTTTCAGCAGTTAAAAAAACAACTAAAATTTTTAGAGAAACATGAGTATCCTTACTCATTCGAATACCTCGGGTGTGTGTATATATGTATGTATATATATATATATATATATATATATATATATATATATATATATATATATATATATATATATATATATATATACATACATACATACATACATACATACATACACATTAAATATACATATATATACATATGTATATTTATACACATATATATACATATGTATAAATATATATATATACATATATGTATATATATATATATATATATATATATATATATATATATATATATATATATATATATATATATAAACACGAGTGCCTATGTGTTTGTGGGTTCCTCATCAATAAACTACCCTCCCTAATACAGTCATCGGAATCTCCGAAGTAAAACAGAGACAATGGTTACAGATGTGGACTGCGTTCTTAAAGATGAATCCCCTGTCCAGGAGACTTCTTCACGCACCTGCACGGAAGGATCATCAGCATCACGTCGATACTCCCTACACAAAGTACACCACTAACCTTCCTTCCCAAATAGCAGGTTGCAGTAGTTTTACTAATCGCCAACTCTTACTGCGTCCCTCTTAACATGACTAACTAAAAACAATCTCCTTCGCAACACAGATCAGCGCAGTTATAACAATTTGTCGTCTAACTACTGTAGTTGGAATTGGCCAATCTACCGCTGGGTCTCCTAAACTTGATGTACAAAGACCATAGCCGCTTTTGTGTTCATACTTAAATATTTGTACACGGTGATAAAGATACAAACGAATCTACAAATGACTCTACAAACACGCAAACCCGACATTCAATCGTATAAAAACTTGAGTAAATATCATGTTTACCTTCTCGTGGCGAAATACCGAGAAGAAAGAAATCTTTCTGTTATGCAAATACACAACGTGAAATAAATACCCAGCGACGAGCTTCCCCGGGAAAGAAATTCTATCCATTTTCCATTGACGTAAGGCCTGAGGCTAGCGACTAGGAAACGCCGACGCCAGACTTTAATCCAACAAAACTAACCTATTTAATAAGAAATAGCGTTGGGGGGGATCATGAAAGGCTCTGTTAATATCCTTAATGTATGGTATGTTTGCTATTACTCAGCCCTGTTCGACTTTATCAAAGGTCAAGAATGAATAAATTTTTTTTTCTGTTTGATGTGTCCTTAAAAGCATGTACACCCACTGAGTACCTAATTTCATATTTAATTTTCCATCAGAAAATCAAATAAGATTCTTTATTCCCAATTGCTCTTGACATTCAAAATGGACTCAGCACCACGAAGAGCCAGTTTTTCGCTAAAATGCTTAAAACAAAAGATGAAATTTACCAACATTGTTCAACAGATATTAAGTGATCACAGATTTTCTGAAAGCACTATCGTTATTTTTACCTAAATTCGTACTGGCACCTTGCTCAGACTTATTTTACACAAATTTAATTTTAATGAGACAAACTTTAAGATTGTAGTGCATTTTTTTATAACCCGTAATCCAATCTTCTCAATCTATGAAAGTAATTTCTTCTAGATTGTTTGCCAAGTTGACAGACAAGCTGAAAATATTTGAAATTTATGTCTGCCATTCTGTATATGTACAGTATACTCAAAATGATCTGCTTTCTAATTAAAGTCTGATGTTAAAAAATTTCCGAAATGTATTTTTTTATTTAATTATATCTAGAATAGTACGTGAAGAACTTATATAAGGAAATTTAATTAAAATAGATAAAAGTGTTTTAAGCGGACTTTTTCTTGTTTTCATAATTTTGTTAAATAGTAACTTCATTTTCAGAGAGACAAACATTACCTATACTCAGGGCAAAATACTCGAGGAACAAATATCTCACTCGTACAAGATTCAGAATACTTGTATTTGAACAGATGTATACTGTATTAATATAAATAACGCAGTATCATCTCATGACTACGCCGTTACAGCATGAATAATCACCGTCCCATACATAAAAATAAGGATGTGTATGTATGTATGTAAGTATGCATGTATATATATATATATATATATATATATATATATATATATATATATATATATATATATATATATATATATATATATATATATATGATTATAATCAGTTTTGAACGTGTTTCATTTATCACATATTACCACAGGTGACCGGTTTCGACTTTCTCTTATTTTTCACCTGTGGTAATGTGTGATAAATATATATATATATATATATATATATATATATATATATATATATATATATATATATATATATATATATATACACACACACATATATATATATATATATATATATATATATATATATATATATATATATATATATATATACACACATATGTGTGTGTTCTTATTCAAGGAATAAGAACATAAGTTCAGCAGAGGGGAAATTAATACTATATTCAGGTTCAATTAAAAGTGTCTCTCGTCTCTATGAAAGTTTTATTTCTTGATCACTTATCATCCCTATCACAGCCACTTTATCTTCTACGTTATCAACGGAAGCTTTCAATGCAACATAATCCACGCCAAGGATAAAATAAAATCCTATCCTATCCTTTCGTGAAAATGAACAGCCCTCGTAAAACTTTTCGACACTGGGGCTTTAGTGCTCAAATCAGAATCGGTGAAAAATTAGTTGCGTTTTTTTTTTCTCTCTCTCATCCGGGATTCTGATTATGTTGCTTTTTAGAGCATTTTGTCATTTCACGAAGGTTTTTAATTTAGATGCTTATCGCAGGTTCGACTGAGTACCTGCTTCCTATCTATCTGTCTAGCTGGCGTTAACACGCATTGCTATATCTATCTGTCTAGCTGGCGTTAACACGCATTGCTATATCTATCTGTCTAGCTGGCGTTAACACGCATTGCTATATCTATCTGTCTAGCTGGCGTTAACACGCATTGCTATATCTATCTGTCTAGCTGGCGTTAACACGCATTGCTATATCTATCTGTCTAGCTGGCGTTAACACGCATTGCTATATCTATCTGTCTAGCTGGCGTTAACACGCATTGCTATATCTATCTGTCTAGCTGGCGTTAACACGCATTGCTATATCTATCTGTCTAGCTGGCGTTAACACGCATTGCTATATCTATCTGTCTAGCTGGCGTTAACACGCATTGCTATATCTATCTGTCTAGCTGGCGTTAACACGCATTGCTATATCTATCTGTCTAGCTGGCGTTAACACGCATTGCTATATCTATCTGTCTAGCTGGCGTTAACACGCATTGCTATATCTATCTGTCTAGCTGGCGTTAACACGCATTGCTATATCTATCTGTCTAGCTGGCGTTAACACGCATTGCTATATCTATCTGTCTAGCTGGCGTTAACACGCATTGCTATATCTATCTGTCTAGCTGGCGTTAACACGCATTGCTAGATTGAAATGGAAATTGTCACAAGGATGATATTTACTTCTTGCAGTGTCCTCTCGCTCTTTTATGTTAAATATTTCAAGATTTCACCTCTGCAAGTGCTGTAGAAAAAATAATTACCATAAAGATCAATAAACGTTCACGTATACGTCGAAATATTGCCGAACGAAGCCAGCAAAACCAAGTACAACAGTAATAACTATAATAACGGCAACAAGTAAATCTTACTGGATAAAAATAAAACTATCAAATAAGGTCTGGCAAGATTACGTGCATGTCATGCATGAAAGAAACCTCATCAAAAAAGTTGTGAATTTCCACAACCATGACTTCTCTTTGGATTTTTAAATGGACTTCTTATATTCTCTAGAATATATCAATAAGCATACCCTTGCCAACAACCGCTTCCGTAAGTAAGTGCTTTCATCCGCCTAAAACATTAGTTATTATGAAACCTTGCGAATGAGTCCATAACACAATGACGGCTTCTTGATTTAAATTTATTCCTAAATTTAAAGGCTGAGTGTCCTAAAGAACAGTTTCCACTACTACAAATCATCCATAGTTTGACGAACTGGCGTAAGCCACTGTTTTCGCCATTCTGAGAAAATGTGCTTCAAAGATTTTTTTTTACATTATTCAGAACTTCTGATTAGCTCATCTTTCGAGAATTTTGGTTTGAAAATGTGACAACACAGAAAGGTAAAGTTATGATATGACTCAGGGTATAAAAAACTGGGACACTTTGGCTGGAAATCTCAAATACTCCTTGAGATTCACCAAAAGCAAGCCATTTGAGGAATACCAGTCAATTCATGTGTCTGCTCACGTTCACCGAAGAAATCCGTTCAACAGCTCATGAGAAATACACCTCACAATCATAATCACACACACATACACAAACACACACACAAACAAACGCAAGCCCTAATGGAAACAGAACCTCTCTGAAGGCGATCATTAATCATCTGTGCACGACCTTAGTGACTTAGTGACACCTACAGGAAATCAATCACAATATCAGAATCAAATCTTGGGTAATTCCATCTAGTGGCAATTGAAGTAAAATTCATGGTCTACTCCTACCAGATATCCTTCTTACTCCTTTAGAGTGTAGTTTCAGTATCCTTCTTTGATCCCCTACAAACCTTCCTTTTTAGTCTATTTCTTTTTAAAAAAATTTTGCGTAAACCCCATAACATTTCCCTACATTTTCTGGTTTTAAAAATATTGGTTTAAAAAAAATTATTTTTTTTGCTCTAAAAAATAAGATTACGGAGATTTCTACTGCAAAGGTAAAGCTAAAATCATATAATGTGTTTAGATATATATATATATATATATATATATATATATATATATATATATATATATATATATATATTTACATATATACACATACATACATATGATATATATACAGTATATATATATATATATATATATATATATATATATATATATATATATATATATATGTGTGTGTGTGTGTGTGTGTGTGTGTGTGTGTGTGTGTGTATAGTCTGAGGTTAAGTGTAACATATAAATCACTTGTCAGTATGATTATATATATGAGTATATATATATATATATATATATATATATATATATATATATATATATATATATATATATATATATATATATATATACTGTATATATAAATGTGTGTATATGCATATAAATATTATACATATGTATATATATATATAAAACACAAATCCCTTATAATGAAAATTGTAATGATCTTTAATTTCCTATTTGCTTACCTAATGTGGCTGCACACTAGAGCAAGATTGACTTTCAGTCTGTAATAATGACTTTTATTACTTTGTCCACCATCAAAACCAAGAATCGCTCCAACTCACTGCTTAAGGGTTTTCTATTTATAAGCATTAATTTTTGCACCAAACGTCATAATTATCATCTAGCTCATCAACTGCTAAATCTCAAGGTATATTAACTTGAATTGATGACGTTAATCAAATTCGAGTGATATGGTTTACTTACCATCTTCAAGTAGGAGGAGTTTCATTATTCGCAATGTTATCACGTTGAATTGAATTGAATAGAGAATTTTGGCCGAAGGCCAGGCACTGGGACCTTGAGGTCATTCAGCACTGAACCGGCAATTGAGAGCAAAAGGTTTGAAAGGTGTAACAGGAGGAAAACCTCAAAGCAGTTGCATTATAAATCAATTGTTAGGAGAGGGTGGAAAGTAAGATGGAAGAAAGAGAATATAAGGAGGTACAGTGAAAGGAATAAAAGGGGTTGCAGCTAGGGGCCGAAGGCACGCTGCAAGAACCTTAAGTAATGCCTACAGTGCACCTAAGGAGTTTATCTCGTTACAAAGAAGCATAATAACAGAAGGCGTTGAGTTGTCCTCTACAAACCATGACAAGAGCTTCCCTCTTCTTTGGTAAGTGAGTGCTCGCTAGCATGCGAACGCAAGCCTTTGTCATCTCTTCATCTTCTTCTTCCCGGAAGAAACTAAAGAAGTTGGCCTTTGAATGAGGCGTAAAACTGAGTCAAGAAACCTGACTCTCTCTCAGAGTCCTTTAACATCTTCAAAATAGGTCTACTTGCCCCATTTACCCCGCCTTTTCGTGTATTTTACTTGACGTATTTTTGAAATATATAAAACATTTTAACTTAGAGATTTAGTTATCAAAGTTATTTTACTGATACTTTAAAAGACATTCGGAAAAATGATAAAGAGCAATTAAATGAAAAGAATCCTTCATTAAAAACAGTTTTCACAATATGGCACTAAACTGATTTAAAACAACAACATGACCAAAGAAAATAACTTTCTGCAGAGGCCAAATTAGATCCTCCTTTTCATTAGAAGACCGATGAAAGAGGCATCCCTCTCTATTAAAGTAAATCTAATAGAAAAGAGTGGAAAAAAATGCCTCCTAATACATGGAATATTATGCTATTCGGGGAAGCGGAAACTATGAAGCTGTATCACTGGTATCCTGTCTAGGTATTCCGTTCTCTCTCTCTCTCTCTCTCTCTCTCTCTCTCTCTCTCTCTCTCTCTCTCTCTCTCTCTCTCTCTCTCTCTCTCTCTCTCTCTCTCAGTCAACGCACCGAATTTGCCATATATGAGTACTGATGCCATATATGAGTAATGATAATTAAAATAAATAGGAATAAAATATCCATAAAACTTACGGTAATTTTGTGTGTGATTTGCCATTGCAAGGCTTAAATTCATCTAACACTGAAACAAATAATCAATTTTCATATAACTGTATCTGCATCGACCTAAGCATTGCATTATTATCATTATTATCATTATTCAGAGGATGAACCCTATTCATATGGAACAGGCCTACAGGGGACACTGATTTGAAATTCAAGATTCACAAGAATTAAGAAATCATATGCCCTGGTTGGCGGACTGTGGTGAGTGGGTTGTAGCCATGTTACACAGTGAGTGTGTGTGTATGTGTGTGTATATGTGTGTCTGTGAAAATCTTGGTTTCGTTTACTAAACAAATAATGAAAAAAATCGTCCTCAGTTTGGCTGTTTAAGTCTTCCTAGCTAAAGACATTTTGTTAAGGCTCTCTTCTCCTGATGAAGCGTAATAACATTTGTGAACCAGAATGTATAAGAGAATTTCATATACCAACTGAACAGGGAATCAAGATTTCAGATAAACGTTACAAGGACAACTGAGAAATTCTAAGCATTACGGAAAGAAAGGGAATTTTTGGCACTATTTCAACAGAGAAAGCGGAGTTTTACAACAAATCAAAACTCCAAATAATATCATAATTCGCTCGTTTTACAACCAGAAGAATGCACTGAAGCAGATTACAAAAAAATAGATAAATATAAAATGACATGAAACTACGTAAGCAATCTGTCGTGAAAAAAAAAAATTGTCTAGGGCAGAGAAAAGACGCCCAGAATTTTTTTTTATTTTATATTTTGGCGGAATCCCCGTGCAAGGCATATCTTGCATCTTCAAAGTCTCTTCACATAAGAGTCTCATCAGCATGATGTCACTCATACTTGATATACAGTGTTCATCCCAAGCTCTCTCTCTCTCTCTCTCTCTCTCTCTCTCCATTAATTCCTGAGCTCTTATCGCCAAACTTTTATTTTGGTGTGCCTCCTCTCTTGGTATTGTTTAAGAGTGTCTCTCTCTCTCTCTCTCTCTCTCTCTCTCTCTCTCTCTCTCTCTCTCTCTCTCTCTCTCTCTCTCTCTCTCTCTCTCGATTCACATTTCGAATGCATTTTCTCGTCTCGAGAGCAATGCATGCATTCTCGTGCCTGTGAAAACAACGACAACTTTTTTTTTTTAAAGATGAACGAGAAACAAGCAAATTAAAATGTTCAGAGTCGAAATACGTGTAATCCCCCCCCCCCCCTGATAAATTTATACCGAAATTTAGATGCTGTTTGTTTCGAAATAAAAAGCAAGTCTTCTCTGTATACTTTTCACCTGGAAAATAAAACACTGTAATTGTTCGTAAATGGCTGGTGGATATAAGTGTAATATTAAAACATTTCTACCTATATATTTCTATGAATGGATGGTGGATATAAATGTAATATTAAAACATTTCTACCTATATATATTTCTATGAATGGATGGTGGATATAAATGTAATATTAAAACATTTCTACCTATATATTTCTATGAATGGATGATTAAAAAAAAAAGTAATATTCAGACATTTCTTCCTATATATTGCTATTCTCGACTTCAAATGTAAACGTTTAAATATACTGACAGAAAGATTTTACAGGCTTACTTTTGGTATACGTTGCCAGTACACAGCTGTGCCGGAATAAAATAAAGGTAGAAATCATGAAGACTGGTATATGACGCATATATACATATACATATACATATACATATATATATATATATATATATATATATATATATATATATATATATATGAATGTCTTTTCCTGTAATACTACAGTGTAATATGAAAATAAGAAGGCCCATAAAACACTATTTAAACGTTGAAACCATATATTTCGGGCACTTGTTTCTGTGCCCCTGTTCACTGGTAGAATATGGACAGGTGGAAAGTTACAATGGTATATATATATATATATATACATATATATATATATATATATATATATATATATATATATATATATATATATATATATATGTATGTATGTATGTATGTATGTATGTATATATACATATACATATATATAATGTGTGTGTGTGTGTGTGTCTGTGGGCATTTGTGGGTGGATGGATCTGTGTGTGTGTATGAGTATACTCGTACATTTCACGTTTCCATATGATAAAGGAACACGTGGCTCTGCCACAAAAATACAGGCACTCTACAAAATCTCATCTATTGTACAGCGCAATCCAGCTTTGCCTACAAACTCCTCGTGTAGAATACGGGGGTCTATTTAGCTTCTCCTTCAGACAAGAGGACGCCCACGATATGGACATGCCCTTCCTGTTTTTAATGAGAGAGAAAAGAATGAGCATCTACTTTTCCTTCCAGGCAACGAGTTCAGTTATTTTATTTTTAAAAAATGAAAAAGAAAAAAGTCCTCGACTATACATATAAAAGAAAGCCTTCTCGTAAACTATTTTTCCTTCATTAACCTTATATTATTTTATTTTCGTTACACTTTCGACAGAGAATTAAAGAAAAGGACATTTTCATGAAAAACGATCTCTTGATTTTCGATGTAATGAGACTCATAATGAGTATGCATCAATTAGAGAGAGAGAGAGAGAGAGAGAGAGAGAGAGAGAGAGAGAGAGAGAGAGAGAGAGAGAGAGAGAGATAACGTTTTGATACCCTAATGGACATAACCCTTAATAATTAATCGCCTATGGAATTTGAGAAATTAGACAAGGACCGAGCGCTCTAAAAACAGGGGAAGCTTGTGAAATGTAATACGACTCATAATGAGTATGCATCAGGGAAAAGAGAGAGAGAGAGAGAGAGAGAGAGAGAGAGAGAGAGAGAGAGAGAGAGAGATAACGTTTTGGTACCCTAATGGAAATAACCCTTAATAATTAATCGCCTATGGAATCTGAGAATTAAGACAAGGATCGAGCGCTCTAAAAACAGAGAAAGCTTATGAAATGTAATGAATCCAGATACACAGCTTACGAACATAACCACAATGAATGACTAATGGCATATGAGAAAAGTAAGTAACATGAAATGCTCAGTAAATAAACCATCCTGAGAGAGAAGGTCTACTTATTCCATAACGTAATCTGATATTTATCATAGCTAAACGTAACTACAGTACTTTGATCTGGCAAACTTCTCCCGAACGGCGGCGCCTACTTCTTTGTTGTGGCTTTTGTTTATACAAGGGCTACGGACCTAAAGCATATTGATGGTAAGGGGAATGGGAAACCTTTTTTGATGTGTTACACACGCACACACACACACACACACACACACAAAAAGGAATCTCTCTCGGTCGGAAATATAAGTGATATTCGGAAAGTACTGCTCTCTTCTGAAACGGGGGACGGGGGGGGGGGGCGTTCATTTTCATGACATAGCAGGCATTACTGTTGATCTGAAGATGGACTGCTGTCACACTGAATAACTAGATCTAATTTTATCTAGACTTCCAGACTAGATCTACTGTAGATTGTACGCTGACTTTAATCATGCTTCTTGTTGAAGAATAGCCAAATTATCAGTGAACTGTATATAATATAGAATTGAACTGAATATAGAATTTAGGCCGAAGGCCAAGCACTAAGACCTATGAGGTCATTCAGCGCTGAAACGAAAATTGACAGTCAGAGGTTTGAAAGGCGTAACAGGAGGAAAACCTCAAAGCAGTTGCACTATGACTGAACTGTTAGGAGAGGGTGGAAAGTAAGATGGAAGAAAGAGAATATGAAAGGAGGTACAGTAAAAGGAACCAAAGGGGTTGCAGCTAGGAGCCAAAGGCATGCTCGTAAGTTAATGTCTACAGTGCACCGCATGAGGTGCACTAACGGCACTAACCCCCTACGGAGTCTTTCTGGAAAATAAAAGCAATAAAAAAGTGTAGTTAACAAAAGAATCATTTGGTATCTTTGGCCTAAATCATATACACCTGGCGATGTTTACCTTAGTTCTCTTTGATCACTGACGCGTCACTGAGTGCCACTGAAGCCTTTGTAGGATTTTTCCAGTAGGAAAATGTTGTTACGTTCGCTCAGGAATACCTAGATTACATATTATATCCATATCAGTTGCGAGGTTCATAGAAATGATCAGATTCCTTACATGCAGCATTCGACTAAAATTATTCCTGTGACAATAATAAAAATATAATCATCGCCACTTTCCTCGCCACCATTACGTAACATAAACAGAAGGAGGGAAATAAAAACGACCAGAAACTCACTTAAGGTTACGCAACCCGTAACACAAAGAAGCTAGAGAGAAGTATAAGGGGGCCATTGTTGGATTAGCGGTTCCTCGGCTCTTAAATTCCGTCCAAAATGGGTTTCGATTCTCTAGAGCACAATTGCACTAGAAGCCATTCATTGCTCTTTCAGTCACGGATGCAGCGGAGGCTTCCCGTTTCTAATTCCACTTTTACCCCGGCGATAAAGAAAAGGAGGGCCTCGGGAAATTACCTTCGAGACAATGGTAATTGAGTGAGATGGGTTGGCTGCTACCCGGATGGAATTGCAGTTGTGAGGCTCCTTCCGATGGAATGAGTTGATTTAAAGACGCGGAAACGTGAGAGTTTCTTGATGGAAGACTTCTTTCCTCTTGCTTCTCTTTCTCTAATTTATATATGTATCTATATATATATATATATATGTGTGTGTGTGTGTGTGTGTGTGTGCGTGTGTATGTATGTATGTATGTATGAATGCATGTATGTTTTTGTCAATATATATATATATATATATATATATATATATATGTGTGTGTGTGTGTGTGTGTGTGTGTGTGTGTGTGTGCAGACAAGTGAATCTAAAGAAGGTTAGAATAAAAGTAATAAAAAGATACTAATTTCACGCTTTTGAATTATAACTGCAAACAAAGATAATACTATACTCTCAGATATTAAAAGCAGTGATTCATTAACTGTATAAATGCCAGAACTGTACTAAAAATAGAATGAACCTATTTATACAAAGATGTTAATAGCAACAAACTTTCATTTATTGAAATTACACATTTCTGATCAAAGCACAGTGTTTACTGAACTACCTCATATTATTCATTGTTTAGTGTTCACTATAGAAAGTAAAAAAAAAAAAAAAATAAACAATGAAGTCTACATTTGCCTCTTACCTTCGGCATCTCTGCTTATCCAGACGTCTAGTGGACAACTTGGTTTTCCATACAAAGATGATGGGAGCTCGACGTAATGAAAACAAAGGACCATCATCCATAATAGCCTTCATTTTACCAGCTATATTTGGATCTAATAATAGGTTGTGAATCGAAATCTAGCTAAGGTTTGTATCTGTAATCCTTCGTACTAAAAACATTTGTTATTACGTAGGATTACACTTTATCTATTATCAACTTTAGTTGCTTTCATAATTGACAACCGTTGACAAGTGATCTTCCCAAATTAAATGGAAAATCATTTTTTAAAGACTTAGATGACAATGTTTCCCCAGGTGTTCCTACTTCCGTAAGAGTCTGGATCTCACGTACCGCAACAGAATCCTACTTCCTTTAGAGTCTAGATCTCAAATACTGCAGCTTCCCTTAGAGTCTGGATCTCACGTACCGCAACAGAATCCTGTTTCCCTCAGAGTCTGGACCTCAGGTACCGCAACGGAATCCTACTTCCGTCAGAGTCTGGACCTCAGGTACCGCAACAGAATCCTGCTTCCGTCAGAGTCTGGACCTCAAGTACCACAACAGAATCCTGCTTCCGTCTGAGATTGGGCCTCACATACCGCAACAGAATCCTGCTTCCGTCAGAGTCTGAATCTCACGTACCACAACAGAATCCTGCTTCCGTCAGAGTCTGGACTTCAAGTACCGCAACAGAATCCTGCTTCTGTCAGAGTCTGGACCTCAGGTACCGCAACGGAATCCTACTTCCGTCAGAGTCTGGACCTCAAGTACCGCAACAGAATCCTGCTTCCGTCAGAGTCTGGACCTCAAGTACCACAACAGAATCCTGCTTCCGTCTGAGACTGGACCTCATGTACCACAACAGAATCCTGCTTCCGTCAGAGTCTGAATCTCACGTACCACAACAGAATCCTGCTTCCGTCAGAGTCTGGACTTCAAGCACCGCAACAGAATCCTGTTTCCCTCAGAGTCTGGACTTCAGGTACTGCAACGGAATCCTACTTCCGTCAGAGTCTGGACCTCAGGTACCGCAACAGAATCCTGCTTCCGTCAGAGTCTGGACATCAAGTACCACAACAAAATCCTGCTTCCGTCTGAGATTGGGCCTCACGTACCACAACAGAATCCTGCTTCCGTCAGAGTCTGAATCTCACGTACCACAACAGAATCCTGCTTACGTCAGAGTCTGGACTTCAAGTACCTCAACAGAATCCTACTTCCGTCAGAGTCTGGACTTCAAGTACCTCAACAGAATCCTACTTCTGTCAGAGTCTGGATCTCACGTACTGCAACAGAATCCTACTTCCGTCAGAGTCTGGATCTCAAGTACCCCAAGAGAATCCTGCTTCCGTCAGAGTCTGGACTTCAAGTACCTCAACAGAATCCTACTTCCGTCAGAGTCTGGACTTCAAGTACCTCAACAGAATCCTACTTCCGTCAGAGTCTGGACTTCAAATACCTCAACAGAATCCTACTTCCGTCAGAGTCTGGACTTCAAGTACCTCAACAGAATCCTACTTCCGTCAGAGTCTGGATCTCACGTACTGCAACAGAATCCTACTTCCGTCAGAGTCTGGATCTCAAGTACCCCAAGAGAATCCTGCTTCCGTCAGAGTCTGGACTTCAAGTACCTCAACAGAATCCTACTTCCGTCAGAGTCTGGACTTCAAGTACCTCAACAGAATCCTACTTCCGTCAGAGTCTGGACTTCAAGTACCTCAACAGAATCCTACTTCCGTCAGAGTCTGGATCTCAAGTACCCCAACAGAATCCTGCTTCCATTAGAGTCTGGACCTCACGTACCACAACAGAACCCTGCTTCCGTCAGAGTCTGGACTCACGTACCGCAATAGAACCCTGCTTCTGTCAGAGTCACCGCAACAGAATCCTACTTCCATAAGAGTCTGGATCTCACGCACCACAACAGAACCCTGCTTCTCTCGGAGTCTGGATCTCATGTACCGCAACAGAACCCTGCCTCTGTCAGAGTCTGGATCTCACGTACCGCAACAGAATCCCACTTCCGTTAGAGTTAGGATCTCACACACCGCAACAGAATCCTACTTCCGTTAGAGTCTGGATCTCATGTACCACAACAGAACCCTGCTTCCATCAAGAGTCTGGATCTCACATACCACAACAGAATCCTTCTTCCCTTAGAGTCTGGATCTCACATACCGCAACAGAATCCTACTTCCCTTAGAGTCTGGATATCACATGCTGCAACAGAATCCAACTTCTGTTAGAGTCTGGATCTCACGTACCGCAACAGAATCCTACTTCCTTTAGAGTCTGGTTCTCACATACTGCAACAGAACCCTGCTTCCGTCACATATTGCAACAGAATCCTGCTTCCGTCACATACTGCAACAGAACCCTGCTTCCGTCACATACTGCAACAGAACCCTGCTTCCGTCACATACTGCAACAGAACCCTGCTTCCATCACATACTGCAAGAACCCTGCTTCCGTCACAAACTGCAACAGAACCCTGCTTCCGTCACATACTGCAACAGAACCTTGCTTCCATCAGAGTCTGGATCTCATATACCGCAACAGAATCCTACTTCCCTTAGAGTCTCGATCTCACGTACAGCAACAGAATCCTACTTCCCTTACAGTCTGGATATCACATACCGCAACAGAACCCTGCTTCCGTCAGAGTCTAGAGCTCAAGTACCACAAGAGAAGCCTACTTCTGTTAGAGTCTGGAGCTCAAGTATCGCAACAGAATCCTACTTCCGTTAGAGTCTATAGCTCAAGTACCGCAACAGAATCCTACTTATGTTAGAGTGTGGAGCTGAAGTACCGCAACAGAATCCTACTTCCGTTTGAGTCTGGAGCTCAAGTACCACAACAGAATCCTACTTCCGTTAGAGTCTGGAGCTCAAGTACCGCAACAGAATCCTACTTCCATTAGAGTCTGGAGCTCACGTACCGCAACAGAATAATAACGCAACAGAATACTAAGTATGTGAATTCACTTATCAAATTTCAGTTACATCCAAGCAAGAAACTGTAATAGATCGTTCAAAATGCTTCATGTCACACTGTCATTAAAGAGAATTATTCATTCAAAACTTTAGTTACACTAAAAATAAGGTTCCCTACAAAAGGCGCCACTCCAACGTGAGGAGGAAAGAGCCATAACCTATCCTTAACGTTTTCCATGTACTCTTCAGAGTAAATTAACTTTACATTATAACATTTTTATTAACACATTCACATTATAACATTTAGAAGCAGTGTATTACTATTCCGTGGAAAATAACAGGACGTAATCCTTTTAAAGTGATACTGAAATAACCTACTCAACGGAATATTCAGAAAAAATTAATACTGATGATTCCACATTAAAGCAACACACAAATTTATTTTCTTTAAATCTGCCCCGAAACAGATCAGTTTATTTGACAGATTTTCAGAGGCTGAAAAGAAGCTGTTGGGCAAGACCGCCGTCATTTTGAATCTCAGATAACCCCCTTTATCCCGTTATTAAATTTAAGAATCCCATAAAAAAAACTCCTTAAGTTTGACAAGTTAGACAATCATTCTCCTTGAAATGGGAACCACAAACACGCCTCCTCATAAAACGATTATGACCCTTGCGGAGGGAGTCCATAAGGACCAAAGTTAAGTCCTGGCGGCCCAGCGATGTTCCACCGTAGCTGAATAACTTCGCCTTATTATATGTTGAAGACACACAGTTTCCTTCCTAACTTATGGAAGATAAAGACACCGCCGGCAGTGCCGGCATCAATATGGGAACTATTTCAGTGCAATATTATGTAAATGGTTCTCCGGATGTTAGCAGTTTATCGCCAGAAACTTATGAACAAACATCGTTGCTCAGCGGCATAACGTCGGCTCGGGGGTGCCGGGTAGTGTCCCCTGGGTATGTGGCTCGTCGAGGTTTTGGGCCCCCTGTGTTGTTGTTGTTGTTATGGTTGTAGATGACCTCCGTTGGTAGAATTTTTTAGATTCTTGTTATCTCGATGAAAGGGAGTTTCAGTATTCTTATACAAAGTCAATGCTTTGGCCATTAGAGAGTACGATAAATTTGAATAAGTTGTGTGCATGCACACACACACACACACACACACACACACACACACACACATATATATATATATATATATATATATATATATATATATATATATATATATATATATATATATACATACATATATACACACACACACATATATATATATATATATATATATATATATATATATATATATATATATATATATATATATATATATATATACACACGTGCATATACATATACACCCAATTAATTCAAATTTATCTTATTCATTTGAATTAGTTGTGTATATATATACTGTATGTATATATATACTGCATATGTAAAAAAAAAGTATACCTCAGTTTAACCAGACCACTGAGCGGATTAAGCTCTCCAAGGGCTGGCCCGAAGGATTAGACTTATTTTTACGTGGCTAAGAACCAATTGGTTACTTAACAACGGGACCTACAGCTTATTGTGGAATCCGAACCACATTATACCGAGAACTGAATTTCTATCACCAGAAATAAATTCCTCTAATTCTTCATTGGCCGGCAGGAGACTCGAACGCGGGCCCAGCGGAGTGCTAGCCGAGAACTACACCGACCCGTCCAACGAGGAACTATATATATATATATATATATATATATATATATATATATATATATATATATATATATATATATATATATATATATATATATATATATATATATAATGTACAATTAATTCAAACTTATCCTATTCTCTAATGTCCCAAAAATTGACTTTGTATAACAATACTGAAACCTATATCTGTAAGATTTTATTTATTTATTTATTTATTTATTATTATTATTATTATTATTATTATTATATTATTATTATTATTATTATTATTATTATTATTATTATTATTATTATTATTATTATTATTATTATTATTCACAGTCGGGATCATATTTATATGAACCATTTTAAACAACATAAACTTTTAAACATACTTCGAAAGCGCTTCCCATACTTTGAATAATCAGAATAAATCACAGCAAGAAAAATAGCATGCTGATAATTAATGAAGATCAAAATTATATCAACAGTACACTGCACTCTAAAATAAAACATCATCTTATGCGATGTTTTGTTTTATACAGAGAAATCCAACATTCTGATTATTCGAAAAGTCAGGATCTTTTAACATAAGAATGAGAGGTTCAGTATTTAATTCGTGTGACTGTGTGTGCGTATGTGTGTGTTTGTGTCAGAGAGACAGAGTGAGTACGTGCGTGGGTGTCTCTGTGTTTGTGTGTATGTGTGTAGGCCTACTTGAATAAGGTTCATCGCTTTATTTTTTTCATAAGAACTAAAAAAAAAGTAAAAAATGCGCAGCAGCTACAGCCTATAATCAAGGCCAACGAAAATAGACCTATCTTTCCGTGGTCTCGGTATAATTTTGTATAAACCGCGGCCCATTAAACTTAAACCACTGCCCAGTGGTGGCCTATCATTATCGTTGCCAGAGCAAGATTATGGCTAACTTTAACCTTAAATAAAATAGAAACTACTTAGGCTAGAGGGCTGCAATTTGGTATGTTTGATGATTGGAGGGTGGATGATCAACATACCAACTTATAGCCCTCTTGTCTCGATAGTTTTTAAGGTCTGAGGGCGGACAGAAATAGTGCGAACAAAATAAAGTGCGGACAGAAAAAGTGCGAATGGACAGACAAAGCCGGCACAATAGTTTTCTTTCACAGAAAAAAAAAACGTGAGGAAATCATGATGTAGATGAAAGCGAAGGCGAACAAAAGACTCCTCATGTAAGGAAATAATTTTTTTTTTTTTACTCTGAGATATTATTGGACGTGAAAAGTCAGCGTCTACATTCAGAAAAAAAATATATATATAAGCAAAAGAGTCTGTGCAAAAAAGTCGCTTTAATTTTCTCTCTGAGGATTTTTTTTAATAAGACTGGAAACCTTTGAACATTATTAAAAATGAAACATGAAAAATAATTACAAGGATGGTACACAATTGTAAAGAAATAAAATCACGTCCTTTGCTTCTTTCCCAAAGTGTTTCATTTTGCCTAAGCGAAGTACTTTTACAACTTCCCTGAATTAAAGGAATTAGTTCACTCCGGGTTCTTAGACTACGTAATTACACGGGGATGCCATTGCATTAATTTTTTGCCCAAAATATGGTATTAAGAAAAACAAAATCTTTTTAATCACCTTTTGTTCTCACAACTGAAAAGCCCAAAAAATAACTTTCTCAGCTGTTATATTACTTTAAATCAGTGTCTATATAACATATGCGCAGCTGTGTAATAATAGTTTGTTATTTAATAATGTTCGTTGAATTCTGATTAGACATGAAAAATTGGGTAACCTCACCCAAGAGTCCTTTCATTCCTTGGGAACCATCCCCTGGAACGGGAACTACACAGCATTGAGAAATAATTGTCAACCGAACCTTTCACATATAAGTATTTTAAAGCTGTGTACCCAGAAAATAAAGAATGTTAAGCCTATGGGCAGTTGCATCAGAGTGAAGTCTTCTCGCTCATACCTCTCCAGGAAGATGCTACCCAAAGATACAGGTGTTAGTGATATCCGAGCGACTTCTTTGTATGTACCTATAACGCATAACTCGATTTTCCTCAGTTATCAGCTGAAATATCACCTTCTAAAACACATCCAAGACCTTCGAGAGAATGTATTCTGTAAACCTAACCAGAAGTGTTTCTGAGAAAGGTTGCTCCGACATCTGCTGACACTCTGTTTCTGAACCACTATACGTCCAGTTGATGGGACTCCGTGCTAGAATATCTTCACTTTGATGGTCCTAAAGATATTAAATGGTTCTTTCTTGTCTCCATTTGAAGAGTGATCGTGATGATAAAGAATACTCCACGCCGGGGAGGTGTTCTAGATAAGAATGAATTTGTTAAACCCCTAGAGAGAAGTGGGTGTTCAGGATCCGTTATTGACATATTTGATGAGATTGTATCTTGGCCCCGTAGGAAGGAGTTTGTGCTGGGGTTTCGAGGTAAAAGTGCATTATGAATTTAATAAAAAAAATAATAAAATTTGAAACTTTAATGAAAACGATGAACCGCAAAAGCCTGATGGCGTATAGATTGCTTTATTTTCTTTCTGAACGTATATTTGTACCTGCATGCCTACATTCGGGTGTAAGATATAAAATTGCTACCAATATTATTAAAGAGACTAGAATGTAATGCTTAGTTCTATTTCTAAATTCACAGGTTCCTCTCTAGACAGCATTAAGCTAAAATTTATGTTAAATTTTATTTATTTTTTTTTTTACCTGATATAGGCCTTCCGGCTGGAAACAAGTGAATACATTTTGGGAGAGATAAAAATGTAACATTTTGGTCAGAAGGGATCGTTTGGGGAATAGATTGAGCAGCCCTGGTGGAGATTGCGGGCTCCCAAAACTTGTTATTATTATATGTGTTGTTATTATTATATGTGTATTTTGCATAAGAGCAATACGGTTACTAGTACTGATAATAACTAAGACAATGCTAGACACACCCAATTAATTATATTTAAAAAACTATGTTATCAACGAATGATGCAATTGAAGAAATACCTGTTCGAATACGAGTTAAACAAGTAAAAAATGTGGCGAAGTTTCTTCGGCTCAATCGAGTTATCTGTACAGCGTATAATGCTGCATGAAACTCTCAGCCGGCCGTGGTGGCCTGTGTTGTTGCGTTGCCAGACGCATGATCATGGCTAACTTTAACCTTAAATAAAATAAAAGATACTGAGGCTAGAGGGCTGCAATTTGGTGTGTTTGATGATTGGAGAGTGGATGATCAACATACCAACTTGCAGCCCTCTAGCCTCAGTAGTTTTTGAGATCTGAGAACGGACAGAAAAAGTGCGGACAGAATAAAGTGCGGACGGACAGACAAAGCCATCTCAATAGTTTTCTTTTAGAGAAAACTAATAAAAACTACTTCGTTAGTTCTACGTGAAGTTTGTGTATTCGGTTTTAAAACAGATAATACTGAAATCATTTACTGAAATCAGAAAAAAAGACGTATGACTAACAATAAGACGACTAAAAACAACTGGAAAAAAAACTATCAGTATTTTGGAAAATCGAAATGACCAAAGTCTTCACATATAGAGAAAGGGTAAAAAACCTCCTTTCTGTCATATAGAACGTACGACAGGGAAATTTAGCAATTATATTTTGAAAATATCATTGGTCTATACATTTGAATTCCTTTAACATGCAAACTGCTTTAGTAGTTTCTTAAAGAATAACACAGAAAGACTGAAATGATTAGCCAAAAGACAGATGAAAAAGAAACTGATGCAAATAATGTTCATATAAAGTTTCTGAAAAAAAAAAAATGAAGAAGGCATCACTGACATTCCCAATCCATTCTATGAAACGCGTTAGGAATTCCTGAACAGAACTTGTTTACAAAAAAAAAAATTAATTAAAACAAAGTCAAATAATAAGATAAATACGTAATAAATAAAGAAAGAAATATGTATATTTACAAATAAACATATATATATATATACACATATATATATATATATATATATATATATATATATATATATATATATATAAACAAATAAAAAAATAAATAAAGTGGTGTTTTCGTACCCCTAAAGGGTCATTGACCCCAGTCTCAAGGATAAGTCTGGAGAAGCTAAGATATATATATCATGAGGAAAAGCAGGAAAAGTAAAAAAAAAAAAAAAACCGGACCTACATAGAAAAATAAGAACTAATAAACGGGCAGAGTTAAGACAATCTCAGCAATATGGTGGGAAATTTATCGGAATGGGGAACGATCAGAAGGAGTTAATGAAGAATAATGGGAGTTCATTTTCTCCCATTTCTACTGGCGAATGGGGAACATTGTTCTTACTGTTGAAAAAAGAAATCTAATTTTTTCTTCATGGAATACCTGCAGTTAAGAGAGAGAGAGAGAGAGAGAGAGAGAGAGAGAGAGAGAGAGAGAGAGAGAGAGAGAGAGAGAGAGAACTCTCACTAATTCTTTTTTCAAGCTCATCTCATGTGTCTTGGTGTAATAATTACCTGTTTTCCTCTTTGTCGACAGAGAGAGAGAGTGTGTGTGTACTCTCACTAAAATTTTTTCAAACTCCTATCAAGTATCATGATATAATAATTATTTTTCCTTTACTGAGAGAGAGAGAGAGAGAGAGAGAGAGAGAGAGAGAGAGAGAGAGAGAGAGAGAGAGAGAGAGAGAGAGAGGACTCTCACTAACACTTTTTTCAAGCTCATCTCATGTGTCTTGATGTAATGATTACCTTTTTTCTTCTTTAACGAGAGAGAGAGAGAGAGAGAGAGAGAGAGAGAGAGAGAGAGAGAGAGAGAGAGAGAGAGAGAGAGAGAGAGAGAGAGAGAGAGAGAGAGAGAATTCTCTTCCTTTATCTCCATCTTATTCATGCTTTAATACTAAACTTTTTCTGGTCTGCTTTTACGAATTCTAATGGTTACTGTATTTGCCTACATATTTTAATCTAAAAAAATTTCACGTGGGAAGTTGCAATTAGTACATTCAGCACAAAGGATCACAAAAAAATCATGATCAAAGGGAGCAAAAAACGATATGAATAATGAAATACAAAAAAAAAAATGGAAAATACAGAACGGATTTATAAGTATAAAGTATTTCAAAAGAGCAAACATAGTCAATAGCCTATGATTTGAAGACGAATGCAATAACAATAAAACAAGGCAAGAAGATATAAAGAATTAAACAAATATACAAAATCTATGAGAACACAGATACCTGTCAGACAACCTACTCACTAATTAATAATAATAATAATAATAATAATAATAATAATAATAATAATAATAATAATAATAATAAAATTGCGCTACTACTACTTTCATTCTTAACGTTATTAGTATTAGGCATAGTAGTAGAAATATCACATCGAAATCATAGTAGTAGAAATATCACATCGAAATCAAACACAAATCCTATTACAAAAATTACGATTTTAACAGGAACAGATCCTCATTTTTCGTCACTATGATGAACTGCCTGTTTTACTCTCAAATAGACGAAAAATACTTCACTGTTGTTTTATCCCTCCTGGACATAAGAGCAACAGAATTATTCACAGAATTTTATTGCGTGAGAAAATAAACTCTAATTAGAATAACCAAACACATTTTTCTTTTGTAAATTAAATATTGTCGATGTAAAGGCATCGTGCATCTTTTCTGAAAAAATATTCACAGTTTATCAAGGTTTTACCAAGCTGAAAATTCTATCCATGCATATTTATAAAGTGCCATTAATTCAATTTAGCTTGCCATAAAAAAAAAAAAATATATATATATATATATATATATATATATATATATATATATATATATATATATATATATATATATATCGAAATAGCATACCTGTATTTTCAGCATCACCGATCCGAGGTTAATCCGACTTATAAGATAATCCGTGTACCGCTACATGAAAATAATTCTGATTAGGGAGGGATTACTGTGAATAAAGCTGCACACCCATGAATCTACTCCCATTTGCTCACGAAACCAAGTTATCAACACATTGCAGGTGGTCAAACTCTCCTCGTAAACTTTGGTTTATTGGACGGTGAAAATAACTTTTTTCGTGCCCACACGTTTATCGCGGACCAAATGCGATTCCGATTATCTTCAGTCATTTTCTCATTCGTAATTAATGGCTAAGTGATTATATTTGTAAAGTCCCTACGAAATTACAGCTGACCGTATTGCATCTCATTAACCTTGCGTACTGACACAAGTCAGCACTTGACAATTCTTAAACTGTTCGAAAAGGTCCCACAACAATCAACTCAGCTCTTACATATTTAAGTTCTTCTCTACACTTATGGCAAAATTTCATCAATTACTCCCCAAAAGGAATACAAAATTTACTTAATTTGAAATCACTAAAATGGTCATCATCCCATTACTCTTACCAACATTGATTCATAAAACGTAGGTGTTGGTATTTTAAACCTTAACATGAAAACTGGTCCACATTGATTTTTCGGTAGAAAAATTTATTGTTAAAGTAAGGAAAGTCAAGTAATAGCTTTCACTCAATTTCAAGGTGTTTATAAAGTGGGGCAAACATCCCTCTGGCTCTTAATTCTTCACTAAGGCATCTCATGTCTTATATTATTTTTTAATTATTTTTTTCTCGATTTTTTATACCTTGAAAGCTTATGACGAGAATTTTGGGGGGTAAACTGCTTGATTCAATACAAGTAAACTCATTTTAAGGCGTTCAAAAGAATAACAGAATTCTATGCCAGCAAGAAAAACCATGGTCTAAAATACTCTGGGTCTTCTTTGTTGCTTTCCAGTAACGTTGGATTTACTGAACTGGACAGGAAAATAAAATGGTTAAAGGAAGAGATTGCACTGATCCAGACTAAGATGTGTCACTCAGAGAGAGAGAGAGAGAGAGAGAGAGAGAGAGAGAGAGAGAGAGAGAGAGAGAGAGAGAGAGAGAGAGAGAGAGAGAGGGAAAAAAAATTTCTTCGTAACAGCATACTTCCTTTGATGCGACTCATAACAGGCAGACGTCTACTATAAAGCCAACAATTTAAACTGTACAGCCACGTGTGTATTCAACATTCAAAGTTCACATACGTTTTTGAGGGAAAGTACTACAGCAGCTGAGAATTTAATATTCTTTGAAGACTATTTTTTCTCGAAAATCCTGACAACAGCGTATTACGTATAATTTCATGCGGTTCCTCTTCAGAGAGAGAGAGAGAGAGAGAGAGAGAGAGAGAGAGAGAGAGAGAGAGAGAGAGAGAGAGAGAGAGACCTAATCTTTGGGGAAGGGTACTTTTTCCCGAAACGTTTCTATTCTGTTGCAAAAGATGATCAAGAACAGATGTTCTAAGAATTTTACCGATGTTGGGAGGAGGTGACATTCAGGAAGCATACCAAAAAAGAAGACAGTCTCCACGTGCCGCGGTTCAGACGCCTTATTCCAGCGATTTTATATAGTGGTTTATAAGGTACACACACGTATATATATATATATATATATATATATATATATATATATATATATATACATATATATATGTGTGTGTATGTATATATATATAAGTCAATTACTATAAGCCAAAGTTTAGATTCCTTATTAATACGATTTTATATACTGATTTATAAACTCACACACATAACAATATATATATATATATATATATATATATATATATATATATATATATATATATATATATATATATATATATATATACATACATATATATAAATGTGTGTATATATATATATATACACACACACCTTCACCTTAAGAAAACAACTAATTCCATTTCTTCCACCACAATGAAACAAAACACTCTTCACGAAGGAAGAAAAACGCTCATCCGTTCACACCATTCCTATATTTCCAAATGTTCCATTTCAAGGATGGAAAAATGGCAAATAAAGTTAGCCGTCCGTTTTTCTGGAGGACTCAAAAGACACCGTCCTTTGTTGTCCGCCTGTGCGCTCGTTAGTTACTCGACGTATACGCGTACTGTTTTCCTTCTTCTCTTCTCTTCAGAGTGAGGAAGAAACCGGCGTTTGAACGATGCGTGAAATAGAGTCAAGGAATCAGTCTCCCCTGAGACGCTTTAAGTCCGTGAAAGAAATTGTTCTTGCTTCCATTTCACATCGTCTTGAAGATTTTGAAGTATTTTCTTTAATATATTTTCTTTCCGGGAATGAATATAAAACGGAATACATATATATTTTTCAAAATGTTGCAAAGTGATTAATGTAGATGCCTAACAATGATGAAATCAGTTCGAATACTCTGAAATATTTTAAATTATTTTTGGGGGAATAAATATAAAATAGAATACACTTATACTTTTCAAATCGCTTCAGGAAGTGTTTATTGTAGTTGCCTAAGAACGTTGAAACAAGTCCGAAAATTATGAAATATTTTCTAACTACTTTTTTTATGGAATGAAAATAAAGCGGAATAAATATATACTTTTTCAAAATGATGCAGAAAGTGATTATTGTAGTCTCCTAACAACTATGAAATAAGTTCGAAGACTTTCAATTATTTTTTTAATTATTTTTGGGTGACTGAATATAAAACGGGATACAGTACACTTATACTTTTCAAATCGCTTCAGGAAGTGTTTATTGTAGTTGCCTAACAGTGATGAAATAAGTTCGAAAATTATGAAATATTTTTTAACTACTTTTTTATGGAATGAAAACAAAGCGGAATACATACTGTATATACTTTTCAAAATGATGCAAAAAGTGATTAATGTAGATTCCTAACAATGATGAAATCAGTTCGAAGACTTTGAAATGTTTTAAATTTTTTTTTTTTTGTGGGGGGGAGGTGAATGTACAGTATATAAAACAAAGTGCACTTATACTTTTCAAATCGCTTCAGGAAGTGTTTATTGTAGTTGCCTAAGAACGCTGAAATAAGTCCGAAAATTAAGAAATATTTTCTAACTACTTTTTTATGGAATGAAAACAAAGCGGAATAAATATATACTTTTTCAAAATGATGCAGAAAGTGATTATTGTAGTCTCCTAACAACGATGAAACAATTTCGAAGACTTTCAAATATTTTTTTTTATTATTTTTGGGGGAATGAATATAAAACGGGATACAGTACACTTATACTTTTCAAATCGCTTCAGGAAGTGTTTATTGTAGTTGCCTAACAATGATGAAATAAGTCCGAAAATTATGAAATATTTTTTAACAACTTTTTTACGGAATGACAACAAAGCGGAATACATACTGTATATACTTTTCAAAATGATGCAAAAAGTGATTAATGTAGAGGCCTAACAATGATGAAATAAGTTCGAAGACTGAAATATTTTTAATAATT
>JANJGK010000003.1:20173824-20178824 GCA_039081455.1 Macrobrachium rosenbergii | reverse complement strand
ATATAAGTATCTTTGGATCGGAATTGAAATGGTGATTGTGTGGGAATTAAATGGCATAATTTTTTAAATATTACGATTCAAACTATATTATTCAGGTTCTGTGAGGTGTCCAAGACTCTTATTATAGAAACGGGCTATTTTTCGACGAATGAACAATTGAGGTTTGTAGACTTTCTAGTCTAATCTTATTAACCAGACCTATGATGTACAACAACACCTCCAAAAGAATTAAAAATTACCACGTCAGTTAAAAATCAGTAATCTTTTGATGTAGGTAATTCTAAGAAGACGAATACTTCTTGCTATGTCATCACATGCGGATCCATCCGAGAGTGTAGCTCCACATCTAAGAGAAAAACAAACTTACAAAAACTTATAAAAATATATGATTACATGTTGCTTTATTTGCATGCCACCATAGACGGCCAAATAAGTCAAGTATACCTTAGTTTAACCAGACCACTGAGCTGATTAACAGCCCTCCTAGGGCTGGGCCGAAGGATTAGACTTATTTTACGTGGCTAAGAACCAATTGGTTACTTAGCAACGGGACCTACAGCTTATTGTGGAATCCGAACCGCATTATAGCGAGAAATGAATTTCTACCACCAGAAATAAATTCCTCTAATTCTTCATTAGCCGTCCGGAGACTGGAACTCGGGCCTAGCGAGTGCTAGCCCACAACTCTATCGACTCGCCGAACGAGGAACTCCTAGTAAGCAGCATGAAAATTCAACATACACGCAACACCTCTTCAGCAACAATAGAGCAACGGAGAAGCAACGCAAGAACAACATGGAGTCAGTGACCGGAGAAGAAGCGTGGGAGAGTCATGAAGGACCTGGCATCCTGCAAAATCCTTGAGAACAACAAAGTCATTACCGCCCGAGTAAACAGGTAGACTATAATCCATAGGGCATTTTTTATAATCATCATCAAAGTCAACTCATTTCTATTTTAGTAAAATTCATAATTCATGTTTAAGTAATAACGCTACTAAGAACAATAATGGAAAAATAATACTTTAATAATAATAAAAATAATAATAAGATATAAAATACTTTAATGTTGTCCGTTTCTGTTGTAGCCACTTTGAATTTATGTAACAGGATATTTCATTAACAAATATTTTGGAAAATATTTTTTTTTATTCCGAACAAATGTCATCAGCTACAAACCAGCATCGTTTGTATCCGTGGCTCACAGTTTAGCAATTTAAATGACAGTCATTATATATCCATGTTTCTTTTACGACAGAAATCTAAACATGATGGGTGCTTAGTTAATATTTTTTATCTATCTAAAATTCAGCGCAGTGATTTAAACGATAGTCATTACATATTTAGTTTCCTGAAAAGAAAACTATTGTGCCGGCTTTGTCTGTCTGTCCTCACTCTTTCTGTCCGCCCTAAAATCTTAAAAAAGTATTGAGGCTAGAGGGCTGCAAATTGGTATGTTGATCATCCACCCTCCAATCATCAAACATACCAAATTGCAGCCCTCTAGCCTCGGTAGTTTTTATTTTATTCAAGGTTAAATTTAGCCATAATCGTGCATCTGGCAACGACATAAGCCAGGCCACCATTGGACCGTGGTTAAAGTTTCATGGGCCTCGGCTCATACATTATTATACCGACACTACCGTCCGCACTTTTCTGTCCTCCCTACAATCTTAAGAACTATTGAGGCTAGAGGGCTGCAAATTGGTATGTTGATCATCCACCCTCCAATCAGCAAACATACCAAATTGCAGCCCTCTAGACTCAGTAGTTTATATTTTATTCAAGGTTAAATTTAGCCATAAACGTGCATCTGGCAACGATATATGCCAGACCACCACCGGGCCATGGTTAAAGTTTCATGGGCCGCGGCTCATGCAGCATTATACCGACACCACCGAAAGATAGATCTATTTCCGGTGGCCTTGATTATTCGATATACAGAAAAACTCGATTGTGCCGAAGAATCTTCAGCGCATTTTTTACTTGTTTTCTGACAGAATAAAAATCTAGACACGGTGGCGGCTAAGTCAATGTATTTTATCTGTCTGAAATTCAGCGCACACGAAACCAAAAGTTCGTAATGAAATCAGGTGATGAAGTACTCCAAGAGCATTGAAGAAGTTCGTTTAATGAATTCGGGTAAACTTCCGAGTGAAAGTTAGCGGCTCGAAGGCGCAGTAAAATCCAAATATCTTTCTAAAAGGAAGGAAATAAACTGTCGTCTACATGGACGGTAAGATTCCACGACAAAAGTTTGCAATAATATCTCCTAAACTTGAGATTCTCTTTCCTAGTAACTGCAAAAAGACCATTTTTTTTTCTGGGGATACAGTTCACTGTGATGATTTTCTTGGGTAGTTCATGAAGAAATGATATTAAAAATAAATAAATGAATTTATTTGCTATGAACTTTATAAAAATAATTTCCTCTGAGGACACCGTTCACTATGATGATTTTCTTGGATAGTTTATGAAGAAATGATAAAAACAAACGATTTAGAGCTAATTAACTTCGTAAAATTAGTATTGACCTTAGCTGCTCGCAATAAGAGTTTATGGTAGAAGAAAATAAATTGAGGTAAATGGGAAAGATTTTACTTTTTATCCAGAACTTTAACTATCAATGAAATACAGAAATTTTGCAGTCAACAGATCGACAGCAACACATAGCTGTCTAAATGCCATAATTTATTTGAAACAGGGTTTCATATTATTTAGAGATGTTAAGAAAATTGTCTTAACGAATATGACCTAAGATACATCTTGCCTAAACTGATCTTTCAAGTTAAATGAGTGACAATGAATAATGAATGAAGCAATCTTTCTCCCCCCAACCTCTCTCTCTCTCTCTCTCTCTCTCTCTCTCTCTCTCTCTCTCTCTCTCTCTCTCTCTCTCTCCCAGACCATCCAAGATTGGAAGATGCAAAATATACCGAAGATGCATTAGCAATTCTCTGGCAGACATCAGAGGTGCCTCACACTGAGGGACCTGGGGCAACCCGAACGAACTGTAAGGACTGTAAGGTCTGTAAGGTAAGGTCTCTCTCTCTCTCTCTCTCTCTCTCTCTCTCTCTCTCTCTCTCTCTCTCTCTCTCTCCACTCATCGACACCTCAATCTTCCGTGTGACCCGGTCCATGAAGGTCTTTGTTTTTCATATATTTATTATCTCACCCTCTAACCTCAAGCAGCAGAGTCTCATTTTAAAGTTGAGGATTCTTGATGACCCTTTAAACCCTTGTTCTTGCCTGGCACCTGTCTGCTCTGTCTTCATTAAGCTTTGATATCGAGTTAGTGAGACTTCGCGTTCCTGCGAGCGCTGACAATTCTTCTCCTCCTTCTTCTTAGGTGCAATACCTGATATGCTTTTTTCATACATGATTAAATTTCTTGATGCACTATGATTGATTGCCGATATATACTGGCTAATTGATCGGAAGTCCTTCACAGTATATACAGTAATTTAAGTTTTGATTTCCATGGTTGTCAAGCCCCGTCTCTTTTACTGAACATACTCTACCATAAGGAATCCTTTCTGCTACCATTATCAAGACCTTGGGCACTGATCTCTAGTATTCCATTTTTCTTTTAAAGTGCCTAGGTATATAGCAGCTTCTGCTAATCAAAGAAATAGCTAGCAGAAATTTTCAACGTTTCTCACTGAAGGTTTTTAGATGCAAATAATGATTAAACGTGACTGTGGACAAAGTAAAATAATAACTATAATTATAAATATGATTATCATCATTATCATTATTTTTACGGCAAGTTTTCATTCAGCTGACTGCAAAGGTTAGATGACACGTCATAATGATTCTAATAGATTCTTATTACTAACAGAATAATTTTGAATGAAAGCATCTCTGGAAAGATACTTCACAGTGCAAATATTTAATTCGGCTACAGACCATTCCCTTCAGCGAAGGCTACATACACGTGTTGCATTTCAAACCACTGTTTCTGATACGTTCCTCGTGCCAGGTAGAGCATAAATATTATAATTTTGCTGGCATATAATACCGACAAGACTACTTCCCGCTGTAACGAATTTAACTAACGCAAATGTCAGAGGGGCGTTACCAATGCTTCTTTACATACGAAATTGACCAATTTATGTAATTTACATCTTGTAAACGAGCAAGCACAAGTGGAGGTGTATATCTGTCTTATAGTTTCATATATTGTAATTTCAAGTAAGGAAAAAAAATATTCGTAAATGGCTTTTAAATTTAATCTTTATCTGCCTAGTCTGCCGATAAAGTCTCGCTAAAAGAATGTAAAATTGTTGCGAATATATTCTGTTGTAGTGTATGGCATGATACCCACAAAATTTATTTTACAATCTTTCTATATTTCCTAAATGACGGTGTAAAATATCTTATACTGTCTTTTAGAAAATATGGAAACATTGTAAAATAAATTTTGTGGGTATCATGCCAACACTACAACAGAATATCTTCGCAGCAATTTTACCTTCTTTCAGCGAGTCTTTATCTGCAGGCTATGCAGCAGAGAAGTGTATATACTTGCAATCAATTCTTTCATTTCATATTACTTTACAACTGTTAAAAGCTAACTTGCTAGTTAGTAAGAAAAATAAAAGATGTTAGAATTTATAATAAAGGACTGTACAGAAAGTTAAAAAAAAAAAAAAGCGCTACATGGAATACTTCGAAACAATCTCTTCATCTGTACGTGAAATATCTATTACGAAATGTACAGTAAGCTATGAATTAAAGAAACTTTTTCTAATTAATTTTTACAAGTTTCATCTGAAAGGACAAAATATTGAAACAAAGTTACTGAATTGAAGTTATTAAAATCATTTATATCTGAAAAGTCAAAACACTGAAACCGAGTTATTGCAACAAAGTTATTAAAAGGATTTCAGTATCTATGAAACCTAAGCGGATGACTGGGATTACGAATGCATAATAAAATATAATGAACGAACTAGGAATAAATTAAATTGTAGAAAAACACGAGGAGGTCAATGTATT
>JANJGK010000003.1:20161324-20171324 GCA_039081455.1 Macrobrachium rosenbergii | reverse complement strand
TGAAACTAGATTGCTAATGGAGATTAAAACCGTGTTGCAATACCCGCCACCCTCCAAACATTTTCACCTATATATAGAATCCGCCGGTTGCCTTTTATATGCAAATCATTCCATTTAATAGAAAACGTCTCGTTCAACACTGGTGTGATTGCACCACGTTTGACGAGGGTCCGTTTTGGGCAAAATCAGTATCATTCTTCATTTTGGTGGGAGGTGTGGTGAACACTGATTAATACCCCTCTCTTTTCGAAATAAATATTCCAAGCCAGTATCTTCTGTTAGAGAACATATACGAGTATTTATGCAAATCTTAACACCTAATCTACCCCTTTTCTTCATGTGTATGGGGCATCTATGAAGTATTTCAAGTGCAGTAAACAATTGCTTTTTGGCAACGGTGTCTAAAATGAGAATTCTTTTCTTAAAACACAGTATACCCTCAAATCATAACTCTGTTTCAGCTACAACCGAAAGTCGTTCCCCTCTCTCTCTCTCTCTCTCTCTCTCTCTCTCTCTCTCTCTCTCTCTCTCTCTCACTACTTGTCTGCCGTCTAAGACTGGCGTCCTCGGGCACTTTATGAGAGTATTATACCGTCACAAAAAGACTGAAGACCCTCGTTGGTCGCTGACTTTGGGGAAGAGGAGAAGTAATTATCATACATTAAAGAAGGAGGTCAGGATATCATAGGAGGTTCCCCCTGTAACTTATCAGACGTTCCTGTAGGAAGCCTTTTTAAACAAAATCTTGACTGCCCTGCAGTTTATACACTTTTTAGGAAGCCTTTTTGAACACGATTTTAAATGCCCTGCAGTATATACAAATCCTATGAAGCCATTTCGAACAAAATCTTGAATTCCCTGAAGTATATACACTTTTTAGGAAGCCTTTCTGAACAAAATTTTAAATGCCCTGCAGTATATACAAATCTTAGGAAGCCTTTTTGAACAAAATTTTAAATGCCCTGCAGTATACACAAATCTTAGGAAGCCTTTTCGAACAAAATCTTGAATTCCCTGCAGTATATACACTTTTTAGGAAGCCTTTCTGAACAAAATTTTAAATGCCCTGCAGTATATACAAATCTTAGGAAGCCTTTTTGAACAAAATTTTAAATGCCCTGCAGTATATACAAATCTTAGGAAGCCTTTTTGAACAAAATCTTAAACTCCCAGCAGTATATACACTTTTTAGTAAGTCTGTTTGTACAAAATCTTGAATTCCCAGCAGTATATATACTTTTTAGTAAGTTTGTTTGTACAAAATCTTGAATTCCCTGCAGCATATACACTTTATAGGAAGTATTTTTGAACAAAATCTTGAACTCCCAGCAGTATATACACTTTTTAGGAAGTCTTTTTGAACAAAATCATAAATCCCCTGCAGTACATACACTTTTAGGAAGCAATTTTGAAAAGAAAATTTAAATGCCCTGCAGTATATACAAATCTTAGGAAGCCTTTTTGAACAAAATCTTAAATCCCCTGCAGTATATACACTTTTTAAGGAAGTCTTTTTGAACAAAATCTTAAATCCCCTGCAGTATATACACTTTTTAAGGAAGTCTTTTTGAACAAAATCTTAAATCCCCTGCAGTATATACACTTTTCTAGGAAGTCTTTTTGAACAAAATCTTAAATCCCCTGCAGTATATAAACTTTTTAAGGAAGTCTTTTTGAACAAAATCTTAAATCCCCTGCAGTATATACACTTTTTTAGGTAGTCTTTTTGAACAAACTCTTAAATCCCCTGCAGTATATACACTTTTTTAGGAAGTCTTTTTGAACAAAATCTTAAACCCCCTGCAGTATATACACTTTTTAGGGAGTCTTTTTCTACAAAATCTTGAATTTCCTGTTGTATGGACGCTTTTAGAAGTTACCAATACAAATAGTTAACGCGGTAATAGGACGATGTAGCCTTGTAATACAAAAAAAAACACCTGAAATCCATAATCGTGCAATGCTGCACGTTATGCTTTGCAATATTCTTCTATATTTCAGCTGTAATCTCTATTTTTTATTTATTTACATCTCTCTATTCCCTGCAATTTTCTACGTACCATATTACTTACTGAACAGGCAATTTCAACATTTGTCATCATAATTGATAATGAATTACTTTCAGCACTAGGCACTTTGAATCTCGGTAAACATTTGAATTCCCTTCATGTTTGCAAATCTACGTAGGAGACACATTAAACTGAATAAACATCAGGGGTGACTTTACCATATTTCCTTAGGCTAGATTTACAATTACAATAACACACACAAATATACGAGTATATATATATATATATATATATATATATATATATATATATATATATATATATATATATATATACATATATAATATATATATATATATATATATATATATATATATATTATACATATATATATATATATATATATATATATATATATATATATACATAACTTTTTTCAACTATACGTTTTCCCCTTGCAAGAAATTGCACTAGAAGGGGTTACCCTTTTGGGTTTTCAACGCATATTTAGGCGGAGAGGTTGCTAGCCCTATCACCTGTCCCATGAATGTTCAAGGTGCGCCCACCCTTCCAAGTACCAACCATAACTGGATCTGTTTCACGGGGGCCATTTTCCTGTCAATCATGAAGAATAATGCTGTATGTATAAAGATGAATCTTATGAAAATAACAGCTATATTTCTTTTTAATCCTCTACGATAACTGTATCTTATTTCCGGCTCAAGAAGGAACATCTTCCATTATGTCAGATGTAAGTAGCAGAAAGTGACCCATGAAAAAAAAAAAAAAATCACAACTTATCCAAAATTCTAATATTCGGGAGAGTTTCGCAATAAAGACCGCTGTCACTGGAGATCATTTTAGAATGACACCGAAGCAGATGGCAAAGAAAAGAGGTCACGAGGATAATTCAACATTAATCAACTTCCAATTACATGAAACAGAAAATCAGGTAACAGAGACACTCAGAAAATAATAATAAAAAAAAAAATCGGTAAGACGACTTAAGAGCTAAATTTCGTAGGACCGAAAAACAAAAAAAGACCTCCTCCAAATCTCCCTAACTTCTTTCAGGAGATTCGCGAAGAGGGTATAAAAAAAAAGACAAGAAAAGGGTAAGAGTTAGATTCTCCTGGGAGTCCAGTCGATGAGAGCTTAACTTGGCTAATTGCCTGAGGAACCGTGTACCTCTGGAACCGACATCCCTCAGCCCTCGGCAGAGCTTCGTAAGTAAAGTAAATAAATAAATAAATAAATAATTAAATAAATAAATAAAAAATAAAACAAAAAATAGAATAAAAAATAAATAAATAAATAAAACAAAAAAAAATACAAATCGTGATAACAAAAGTCTAAGCGGAAAATAATGAATTAACCGTGGTTCAGAGTAGGAGATGTATCATGAACAAGGGTGATTTGGAGTGTAGAAAAGTTGATACATTCCTTGAAATACTTGTAACGTAAACAGAAATCTATTTGGGTTTTTGATCCATCCGAAGGCAATATTTCATTGACTACCTTCTATGACACAATGCTGCATGCAAGCACACATAACAATATGCGCATTCTTGCCCGATCTCCCACAAGCGTATCACTTTACTTCATGTCTCATACATACACAAACGGTACATGTTATGTGTGCAAACACACACACGCAAACACATACACACACTCACGCATATACATTAAGCACACGACAGTTTCAGAGCGGATAAGCTAACCCATTTCACTAAGAAATTTAATTGATGGCAGGTAGTGATAGACGCGTCCAAAAAAAAAAAAAAATAAACTGTGGGAATGATGAAACCCTCAGAGGGTCATTATATACCTATAATATATATATATATATATATATATATATATATATATATATATATATATATATATATATATATATATATATATATGCGTGTGTATGCGTGAGTAAAATCAAAATTAATAACTAGGAGAAAAAACTATAAATCTAAAAGATGAAGAGAGATGAATACAAAAAACTTCATCACACCACGATTTCTCGATTCCCATTGTGCTCCACCAAAATCCTGAATAAATAAATAAAAAAAAAAAGAGCGAGAGAGACAGCCGTCAGAAATATGTCTGCAATCCGCAATCACTCCAGGCACTCAAGCACAGGAGCTTCAGCATTTTGGAAAACAACAATCCCCCCCAACCCACCCCCCCGTGAAATCACTCGCTGCTGGTGCGCTAACGAGCCGGTAGTGAGCAAATATAATGTTGCTAAACCATTAATCACCCTTTGGGACTAGCGGGACCGGGGGGAAATCGCTATCATTTGGAACATGATCGCTCCCACTAATTACCAGGAAGAAAGAGGAAAAGGAGTTAGAGAACACGGTTAATACAAAGGAGAAAGGAATTACATGGGCGGCGTGGAAATGATTTCGGTAAATCAAAAGGTAGCTCTCAATTTTCGCCGAAAAACTATTGTAAAGGTGTCGTGTTGTTTTACCATAACTGAAAGTAAAACGATAGGTATTAGTATCAAATCCAATTATGAAATAATCATTTTCAAGAAATGGATTTTTGCTGTCTTCCACTTCCTTGCAAGTTTTCGCTGAAAGGCAATTTAAAATTAAATCCCAGCACGTATTATGATGCGATAACATCTAAATCAGAATATACGACACTAATTGCAAGTTGAGTATGTGGTGATTAAAAACGTGTAATTAATGGAAGCCTTAAAAATCTACCACCAAATAATCATAATGAAGAGTTGGTCAGAGATCAACTGCTCAGCTCTACAGGAATGTATCGAATAATTTCGAGGTCAAACGTGTTTGACCCAAGGTGAAAATACACAGATGCAGACAGACACAGACACACACGCGCGCGCGCACACACACACACACACACACACACACACACACACACACACATATATATATATATATATATATATATATATATATATATATATATATATATATATATTATATATATATATAAACACATACATTGTTTTATCATACCAAAAAGTTAAATTATATGTACTGGTGTTAAATCTCATTGTGAAATACTTTTATTTCGTACAAGTTTTCTTTGGAAGGCAAGTAAATTTTAATCTATCGACATATTATCATACGATAATATTACCTGATCTGAATACATGAATCTAACTGTAAGTAGAGTATATGCTGATTAAAAACTAATGATTAATGAGATGAAAGTCTTAAAAATCTAAAATCAAATCATCATAATTCAAAGCAGGTCAGTGATAAACTCTACCGGGATGGTATAGAATGGTTTGGAGGTCAAACGTGCTTGGCCCAAGGTGAAAATGCACAAACACACACACAGCTAACTCATTATTCTCTCTCGTGTGTGCGTTTGTGTGTTGCGATGTGTAGTGTGTACCCTGATACTCGATCTGGGCCATTACCCAAATTGCTTGACGTGAACATTAAAGCCATGTGTAACAACTTGCGTGTAGACGTATATATGATCCATGCCTATAAAACCTCATTCTTCCTCTTGAAAACCTTCTCACACACTTTCTGCGGGGTTTAGCACTAGTTTTTTCTATGTTCTTAATTGGAAAGTGTAAAGTCTATAATGTCACTATAACAAAATACATGTTTACTTCTTGAGACATAAAGAACAAGGTCAACATCTTTAGTATCAATTAATATATTTCATCTCAAAAAGAAAACAACAATAAAAAATGGGCCGAAGTTTCTCAGGCGCAATCGACTTTTCTGTACAGCCCCTACTGCGAGTATAATAAAGGCCACCAAAAATAGATCTATCTTTCGGTGGTGTCGGTATAATGCTGTATGAGCCGCGGCCTGCGAAACTTTAACCACGGCCCTGTGGTGGCCTATCCTATATCGTTGTCAGAAGAACGATTATGGCTGACTTTAACGTTAAATAAAATAAAAACTACTGAAGCTAGAGGGATGCAATTTGGTATGTTTGATGACTGAAGGGTGGATGATCAACATACCGATTTGCAGCCCTCTAGCCTCAGATTTTTTTTTAAGATCTGAGGGCGGACAGAAAAAGTGCAGATAGAAAAAAAGTGCGGACGGACAGACAATGCCGGGCACAATAGCTTTCTTTTCAGAACTCTAAAAAGAGGTGACTCATGACAGAACATGACACCAGAATTCCTGGCTTCTTTGCCACAAAAGAAATTGGAACCTATTAAACTAATGTTCGTTCTCAGAACACACTCGAATAAATGTGGATAATCACGAGACTGAAAGATAAGAATAGTGAACATTACTTCCTTCAGGAACTTCTTGAGTTAACTCCTTGAGTGGTGGAATAAAATATGTAGCCTCATTAGACTTAATGGGGCTGATGCATAAACTTTCTTTTTGATACATGGTTATACTCTTTTGTTAAGCGACTCTGTCGATTACTCCTGCAATATTTTGACTATGATGCTAAAACTCATAAATAAAGTATTATGGCGACAAAGATATACGTACATTGCGTTAGTCGAACACCTAATTCATTTTAGATCAACAGTAAGAGAGAATCAAGTTTTCAACTTGAAGTCTTCCATTCTGAATGGAGTGAGTTCCAAATAAGCACTGAATCGTGAGGTAAGGTTGTCTAAGAGTAAGATAGATACTCTTTCAGAGATCGACGGATCAGGAGCCGACGTAATACCTACAAAAAACTAAGCAGCTTCTGCAATACGAAGATTACCGATTTCTACAGAATAAATGTAGGAAAGGGGGGCCTCACAGGTGATTAGCTATCGGAAAGAGGGATCCAGGAACAAGGCGGAACAGGGGCCGAAAAAGTTCCCGTAGAGGGGTAGACATACGCAGCGGCAGAGACAAACAGGGTCAGGTCACTAATCACAAGAGCTGCCTCTGATACAGTTCTATCAAGGAAGATGGCAAGAGATGAATAATCACTCATATGAAAGCAATATTCAGACTTGGATGATTAGGACGACAATAAAACATTTATGCGCTAGCTACTAATAGATTTGGCAATGTGGAATATCTACAGAAACAATGAGAGAGAGAGAGAGAGAGAGAGAGAGAGAGAGAGAGAGAGAAGAGAGAGAGAGAGAGAGAGAGACTGAATCAATGCCTTCATGTTAGAATGATTAATTTCAATTATTATTATTATTATTATTATTATTATTATTATTATTATTTTATTATTATTATTATTATTTCAGTAGAAGAAATCTATTCACATGGAACAAGCACACAGGGGCCATTGACCTGAAATTAAAGCTTCCAAAGAATGTTGTTTTCAAAATAACAACAGCAAAATACTTTACTCTCTCCTTGACAAGTCACACTTCTTAAAAATATTACCAAATGCAGAAATACATATTACTGCGATACCACCTGATGCTGCCCCTATCTTCTCAGACGAAACCCGTCCTTCCTAACCTGGTTGTTGGCAGGGTAAACTTGGCTCAAACTATGAGCGGAGTTCTGAATAGCGGGTGATTTTCTGTTATTGCATATACTACTTGGACAGGGCTATCAGCGATGTATATAGATAGATGTGTAATCATGAGCTGACTGTCGGGGCACTGGTTTGGTTGCCTCGGAACTTCGACGTAGGAGTTAGGTAGCGGGAATTAGACGAGGCTCGGCCATAGGCTTTGTCTCTGCGTTTATTAAGTGAACCAACATTTAAAGGGAAATGAACTGACTTCTCATGAGGGGACAACATTTTACACTGATATAGTTTTATCATTTCCCATTGTAAAAGTGAGAGAGAGAGAGAGAGAGAGAGAGAGAGAGAGAGAGAGAGAGAGAGAGAGAGAGAGAGAGAGAGAGAGAGAGAGAGATGCAAAATTGAAATGACTAACAAATTTACCCAAAACAGAGAGAGAGAGAGAGAGAGAGAGAGAGAGAGAGAGAGAGAGAGAGAGAGAGAGAGAGAGAGAGAGAGAGAGAGAGCGCTGTTGCATTTAATGAACAGAGCAGCAGCAGCTATCAATGATGCAAAAGTGAAATGGCTAAGATAAATTTACCCAAAATAGAGAGAGAGAGAGAGAGAGAGAGAGAGAGAGAGAGAGAGAGAGAGAGAGAGAGAGAGAGAGTTCTTGCATTTAATGAACATGGCAGCATCATCTATCAATGATGCAAAAGTGAAAAGACTAAGGTAAATTTACCCAAAACAGAGAGAGAGAGAGAGAGAGAGAGAGAGAGAGAGAGAGAGAGAGAGAGAGAGAGAGAGAGAGAGAGAGCGCTGTTGCATTTAATGAACAGAGCAGCAGCAGCTATCAATGATGCAAAAGTGAAATGGCTAAGATAAATTTACCCAAAATAGAGAGAGAGAGAGAGAGAGAGAGAGAGAGAGAGAGAGAGAGAGAGAGAGAGAGAGAGAGAGAGAGAGAGAGAGAGAGAGAGAGTTCTTGCATTTAATGAACATGGCAGCATCATCTATCAATGATGCAAAAGTGAAAAGACTAAGGTAAATTTACCCAAAACAGAGAGAGAGAGAGAGAGAGAGAGAGAGAGAGAGAGAGAGAGAGAGAGAGAGAGAGAGAGAGAGAAATCTGTTAGATTTAATGAACAGAACAGCAGATATGAATGATGCAGAAGTGGAGTGATTTACGTAAATTTTACAAAATAAACAAAAATATGAAAAAGCTGAAGAATTCATAGCTGGAAAAATTACTTCACCGACCCATTACACTGCAAGCCATCGTACACGGAATATTTGTTTTAGTTCATCTCGTTTTCAAAGTTTTTATTTTCTTTTTTTTTTGACCAGCCGATTTCTACCAATTAAAAGTTTTATTTTTCAGCCACTGCGAAAAATATATTCTACAAAAAAATATATATATTCTACCTACGTTGGGTTCACTTTTCGTTTTGCTAACTTTCACGTATTTATTTCCCCTTTTGCTCTTTGACAGTTACTGAAAGTGGGATAAAGTTAGAGCACATTCGATTACTGTGAAGGCATCCGTTGCGAATAAATTAAATAAATACGACAGTGAAAAACGAGAGTATATATGAAACACAGATGAGGAAAAATATATTAGGAAGAATAAAAACGCAAGAGAAGTTAAAAGTGAAACGAATTTTTTTCAGGTTTTCTCGATCATAGAAATAAATAGTAAAACAGTTTTTAAATTAATTTTGAGGCCATTATTTATTTTAGATTGTTAAAATATCATAAACAGAATTATAACTAATGGGCATGATCTTATGTAGTAAAATTTGTATGAATGTTCAGTGTGTATACTGGATTATGATTATACATCAACCCTTATATCTCAGGAGAGACTGATATATATATAGCCTATATATATATATATATATATATATATATATATATATATATATATATATATATATATATATATATATATATATATATATATATATATATATATATATATATATATATATATATATAACGGGAACGAACCTCGGCCTCGCCCGCGACAAGCCAAGGCGGTAGTGACTGACCTACAAAACTAACAAAAGAAGTTGGAACCTAAGTACTACGTACCTGAGGTCTTTCCCGGGCATGGCTTCTGATGCCTAGCATACCAGCGAATTCTACCCAACTTCCCGACCCATCAGCAAGTCAGTCACTATCATTTCATTCGAATTACCCCTTCACCGGGCAGAACTTTCGGATCAAGTCTCGCAGCTACACCTAAGTAAGAAATTGGAGGCATAAGAGAGCGTTTACATTTCGTCTTTAACAAAAAATTAATGAAAAATTAATTAATTTCTATATAAAGAATAATGTTTCAACTTTTCATGGCTACTATTAATGACAAAAGAAATCCTGCCATCCATTAAACACAGAACATAACATAGCTTCTTGTTCTGGAAAATCAACTAAGGAGAATCTTATATATATATAATATATATATATATATATATATAATATATATATATATATATATATATATATATATATATATACATATACATATATATACATATATATATATATATATATATATATATATATATATATATATACATATATATATATATATATATGTGTGTGTGTGTGTG
>JANJGK010000003.1:20146324-20156324 GCA_039081455.1 Macrobrachium rosenbergii | reverse complement strand
CTCGTTGAGGGGTGACAATGCCCCCCCTCTGAGAACCCCGTTACGTCCTGCTTTACGACGTCACAAATAGACTGTGACGGCTTAATGTAGGAAAAATGTTTATAGCCCGCGGTCGGCTATGCTTCCTCTTTTCCACTCTGGAAACTTTTCTGGTCTTCTTGACTGAACTCATTCGGCTGCACACGATTATGTTATCCGAACTGAAACGTAGTAATCATAATTCTTTCTTGGTTCCTTTTTTATTTTAAGACATCTTTCTTTTTATTTCTTCAATACGAAGAACGTAGAGACCGATTGAGCGAAGGTCACGACCTCAAATGTTATATATTTCGTCTCTAGGGACGTTCAAGTTAAATAAAATTGAATTTATATCTTTCACATTTTGCGTTAATTTTCCTCGGTTAAATTCGTACCTTGATGGCGTCCAAGATCATTTGCATTTATAATATGGGTAAAATGTCTTCTGATTTTCCTGTTGATGGCGTCCAAGATCATTTGCTTTCATAATATGGGTAAAATGTCTTCTCATTTTACTGTTTTATCTCACTGATGGAGAATAGATCACTCATGGCTTTGACTCTTTTCCTTCAGAAAGTAATTTACGAATTTCAATGGAATCTTACCATAGGGCTTCAGAGCAATTTTATCGTCTGCCAAAGTTTTACTCGATTCTTTCAACATAAGTCAATAGAGCAAAGATCACCTTGGTTTTCAGATCTTCCATATCTTGCCTGTGGATTTCTACACATGGAAATTTCGAATATCTGGGAACCATCAGACCCTCTGACTCAGGAAAAGACCGAAAAAATTTGCTGCAAAATACATCATAACACTTTTGCGACAACGATATCAAGAAAAATGGCTATCATTACTTGACCAAGATTGAAGAGTGATTTTATCGATGGGAATCTCTGAATAAGCATTTATTGCAGAAATTTTGGTAAAAGACAAATTACTAGGGTGGGTTCAACTGTGCAGATTTCATTAGGATGGTGACGTTATTCATTTAGCTTAGGCATGTTAACTTACAAACACACACACACTCGCACACACACATATATATATACTGTACACACACACACACACGCATATTATATTTATATATATATAAATATATATATATATATATATATATATATATATATATATATATATATATATATATATATATATATATACATATATATATATATATGTATGTTTATATACTTCAACAATTTGGTATAACCAAGTGAAGCAGCATAAATTTCACTAATGAAGGAAGGTAATGTAATAAAGTCATATTCTGGCCAAGAGGTGGAAGGTTAAAGCTTCCCAGATCTTCTAATAAGTTTCCTGGAGAATAAGAAAAGGCACAAAGTAGCAAAGTTCCTAATTGGTGAGAGGCAGCTGGAATATGAGGTAAGAAAAGCAAAGGGTTAAATACTTCCTCGAAGGAGGTGATGTTAGAAGCGGAATTAAATCCATTGTACGCGTAAAAAAAAACATATGTACAGACTGCATTATAAATTGCTCACATGAAATACTGACATAACTAGTTCTGTGGATGACCACTGAACCATATGGTATATTTAATCTTTTTCTCCCTTTAATATATATATATATATATATATATATATATATATATATATTTCTCCCATTAACTTATATATATATATATATATATATATATATATATATATATATATATATGTATATATATATACATATACATATACATCTACACAGTGTGCTTTATTCTACGTTCACTTTCACTTTTTACTGTACCCAGAAAAATTGTATATTAATAGAAAGTAATCTCTAAGGATAGGTACCTTTCTTTGTTTCCTGGTGGCTTTCTATACACTCAGTCACTTCACAGAGGTCATTATAGTTGATAATAATAATAATAATAATAATAATAATAATAATAATAATAATAATAATAATAATAATAGATCATTCATTCGTAAGAAAATTCTTAAAAAGAAGAGTTACAGCGATGAATATAACTGAAGCAATAAAAATAGGCAAATAAAAAAAAACAATAAGTAAGTACAGACTAAAACAAAAATGATAGAAAACTAAGACAAATAAGATAATTAAATAAGGCAAATAAAAAGGCAATAAATACGTACATACTAAAACAGCAATGACAGGGAAACTAGGACAAACAAGATATTTAAATAAGGAAATCTGATCTTTTTGTCCTGAAGCATCTATTAAAAACATAAGATTTTCTTGACATTTAAACGATTCATATTTGGCCAAAAACCAAACGTGAATTGAAACAATCGTTCTATTCAGAATGAAAAGAGGCAGATATCGAAGCTTCTCTTTTTAAATCAAGGAACGACCCAATAACAAAAAAAATATATATTCGAGTATGAATAATGAATCAAGATCTTCATTTAATATCTCAATAAATGTTGGCTCCATCAAGCCATTGTCGAGAGAAAGAAAGGAGAGAGAGAAGATTTCGTGGCTGAACCAAAGGCTACATTTGGCCCACTCACCATTGGGAGCCTACGAGATGAGAATCCCTTGAATGAGATTTATTACTTATGTTTATTGATTGATGAGATTACCTAGCGTCAAACGACCAAGGTCAAAGACCCTAGGCGGCGTCAGAGAGCCTTTTGCTCTCTGGCGCCTGGTTTAAGCGCATTGCACAAATTCTAGCGTTTATTTATAATATAATTAACCATTATAATATAAATTATGATGATTAAAAATATTCTGAAGAAACACGGCGCTGGTATGAGTACTTACTTGAATGATATTTTTTAACAACTCAGATAAGAGAAGATTATGTTAATTTGTGAGACTCTGTTTACCAGTGATATTTTCACTACTTGTATTAGAAAGAAATTTTATTTATGCTTTAAATAAAACTTAATATTCCTTTAATACACTGCTAATTGATTTTTAAATGAATATTTAATGGCTCATTCAACCAACTGTCTTAAGGAAGTCATTGCAAGTCTGTCAACATGATGACGTCACAGAGGCTTCGAGGATCCGTGAATGACTGTGATTGCCCATTGGATAGATTTGTTCCTTATAAACCCTTAAAAACACTTTTCAAGTTATAATAGTGACTGGCCCGATAGAACACTTGTACACTAAATGTAACAAACATTGACAGTTAGAGAATTTTTGGAATTGTCATAGGTATTACATAAAATAACTCAGTCATTAACGATACAAAATAATTTTTTTCCAGGAATCCACAAGACTTTGCTCTCACCGACTCCTGGATTGTCCGAAGTAAAGAGCCTTGGGCCTTTCACTTGTTATGGAGCCTATTTTAGACTCCGTAACATTTAGTGTCCCAAGAGTCGTTTTCGGCTCAGAAGCCTAAGAAGAAGACCCCATGTGGTGGGTCAAAAAGCCCTCTTAGGAATCCCCGAATAAGGACTACCTCTCGGTTTGGGGTTCCGAGACAGGACAGGTTCCTGACGTCCCCCGCCAATCCACGAGTCCAGACTCATTTTCTCTGTTCTTTTTCTTCTGCTTCTTCTTCTTCCTTCAGCCCTCAGTTGGTTTATCTGGCTAAGATTATTTGTTTGGTAATTAGTTTAGTATATTGAATATATCTTTGTTCCTCCTGGCATTACATTTTTTGAATAGAGAAGTCTTTTTTTAGTTCTAAATGCCTTAGTTTTCACATCCTTTGAGTAATCTCAAAGCCGTATATACAAAGGTCCTTTTACCAATATATATATTTTGAATCTTAGATCCAGAAACCTATGTTTTATTTTACTTTGCTTTTACCATGAGTGCTTTTACAAATCTTTATTTTTTTTTATTATTCATAAAAATATACGTCAAAACACATAAACTTTTGATCTTTGTTTGAACAGGTAGCGAATGAAGCTCAGTAAAGATTCGTCCATGACCTCATTCCGTGGCCATTTATTCATTACTGGGCAGCTCTGATTGGCTGACGATCAACATTTCCGGTGTCGTTGGCATATTGCGGTAAATGTTAAACTCTTTCTTCAGTAACATGCTTAAGAGTTTATATATATATATATATATATATATATATATATATATATATATATATATATATATATATATATATATATATATATACATATATATATATATATATATATATACATACATATATATATATATATATATATATATATATATATATATATATATATATATATATATACCACCTTGTTGTATAAATCGTAAACATGCCAATTTGTATCTATAATACACCAATACAAGCACAGAAAGACAAACTGGTATCAAGCAGCTTCCTCAGATCAGACACAAACGAACAATGAGCTTTCTATAATTATGATTCATCTTATTACTATAACAAGGCTACACATAGGCCTATGTCACAAACTGTTCAAATCACGAGATTTCTTATCATCCAATTTGTGTTTTATGTTCAGTTTTACTGCATGCATATAAAAATTACTTTATTATGCTACTAAAGTAATAATAAGTTGGTTTCTGTTGGCAGGTCAGTATCCAGTGGTCCACACCATCTGCAAAGTGAACAGAACAGAACTGTTTCTGCAATGTTCAAATTACAGAAAAAATCGGATCTTGACCTCTGACCCCAGGGCAGAGGTCAGTCATTGAGATTCGACCATGTGTTTGGCAGCTCTGCCATGTATGTATGTGTATATATATATATATATATATATATATATATATATATATATATATATATATATATATATATATATATATATATATATATATATATATATATATATATAATATATATATATATATATATATATATATATATATACATATATATATATATATATACATATACGTATAATATATGCATAAATTTTTTCAACTATACGTTTTCCCCTTGCATGAAATTGCACTAGAAGGCGTTTCCCTTCTGGGTTTTCGACGCATATTTAGGCGGTGAGGTTGCTAGCCCTATCGCCTGTCCCATGAATGTTCAAGGTTCGCATGTACCCACAACGTCTGTTTTATCCTTGAGCCCACCCTTCCAAGTACCAACCATAACTGGATCTGTTTGACGGGGGCCACTTTCCTGTCAACCATGAAGAATAATGCTGTATGTATAAAGATGAATCTTATGAAAATAACAGCTATATTTCTTTTTAATCCTCTACGATAACTATATCTTATTTCCGGCTCAAGAAGAAACATCTTCCATTACGTCAGATGTAAGTAGCAGAAAATGACCTTTAAGAAAAAAAAATTTCAAAATCACAACTTACCCAAAATTCTAATATTCGGGAGAGTTTCGCAATAAAGACCACTATCACTGGAGATCATTTTAGAATGACACCGAAGCAGATGACAAAGAAAAGAGGTCACGAGGACAATTAAACAAAAATCAACTTCCAGTTACATGAAACAGAAAATCAGGTAACATAGACACTCAGAAAATAATAATAATAAAAAAAAATCGGTAAGACATGACGTAAGAGCTAAATTTCCTAGGACCGAAAAACAAAAAAAGCTCTCCTCCAAATCTCCCTAACTTCTTTCAGGAGTTTCGCGAAGAGGGTATAAAAAAAAAAGACAAGAAAAGGGTAAGAGTTAGATTCTCCTGGGAGTCCAGTCGATAAGAGCTTAACTTAGCTAATTGCCTGAGGAACCGTGTACCTCTGAAACCGACATCCCTCAGCCCTCGGCAGAGCTTCCTAAGTAAAATAAATAAATAAATAAATAAATAAATAAATAAATAAATGAAAAATAAAACAAAAAATAGAATAAAAATTAAATAAATAAATAAATAAAACAAAAAATAGAAATCATAATAACAAAAGTCTAAACGGAAAATAATGAATTAACTATTGTTCAGAGTGAGAGATATATCATGAAAAAAGGTGATTTGGAGTGTAGAAAAGTTTATATATTCCTTGAAAAACTTGCATCATAAACATATATCTATTTGGGTTTTGATACATCCAAAGGCTATATTTCATTGACTACCTTCTATGGCAAAATGCTTGCTGCAAGCACACATAACAATATGTGCATTCTTGCCCGATCTCCCACAAGCGTATCACTTTACTTCATGTCTCATACATACACAAACGTTGCATGTTACGTGTGCAAACACACACACACACGCACACTCGCGCACACACTCACGCATATACATTAAGCACACGATAGTTTCAGAGAGGATAAGCTAACCCACTTCACTACGAAATTTAATTGTTCTGTTCGCTTTGCGGATGGTGTGGACCACTGAATACTGACCTGCCAACAGGAACCACCTTATTATTACTTTAGTAGCATAATAAAGTAATTTTTATATGCGTGCAGTAAAACTGAACATAACACACAAATTGGATGATAAGAAATCTCGTAGTTGCTACTGAGCTGGTAGATCTGGTTTAACTGCCCTCCTCCTTGCCCAACTGCACGATTTCAGCTTGTAAACAAGAAGTGTTTCATATTAGTCTTAGTCTGAGAATTTCGAATCTTCTGCTCAAACTGCTCTTTAAAGTCCGACATGCCACTGGAACAAAAAAAAATCTGTTAACATTTGGCAAAATACTGTTGCAAAATCATGTTAACATTTGGCAAAATGTCCTTGCAAAAAGTAGAAAAACTGCCAAATGTGTACATTTTGCAATCAATTTTGCCTATTGTGAACAATCGGCACCAAGCGCTGCAAATTGTACACAATAGGCAAAATTAATTGCAAAATGTACACATTTGGCAATTATCCACATTTTGCGTAACACACACACACACACACACACACACACACATATATATATATATATATATATATATATATATATATATATATATATATATATATATATATATATATATATATATATATATATATATATACATATATGTATAAGATATGCATAAATTTTTTCAACTATACGTTTTCCCCTTGCAAGAAATTACACTAGAAGGCGTTACACTTCTGGGTTTTCGACGCATATTTAGGCGGTGAGGTTGCTAGCCCTATTGCCTGTCCCATGAATGTTCAAGGTTCGCATGTACCCACAACGTCTGTTTTATCTTTGCGCCCACCCTTCCAAGTACCAACCATAACTGGATCTGTTTCACGGGGGCCATTTTCCTGTCAACCATGAAGAATAATGCTGTATGTATAAAGATGAATCTTATGAAAATAACAGCTATATTTCTTTTTAATCCTCTACGATAACTATATCTTATTTCCGGCTCAAGAAGAAACATCTTCCATTACGTCAGATGTAAGTAGCAGAAAATGACCTTTAAGAAAAAAAAATTTCAAAATCACAACTTACCCAAAATTCTAATATTCGGGAGAGTTTCGCAATAAAGACCACTGTCACTGGAGATCATTTTAGAATGACACCGAAGCAGATGACAAAGAAAAGAGGTCACGAGGACAATTAAACAAAAATCAACTTCCAATTACATGAAACAGAAAATCAGGTAACATAGACACTCAGAAAATAATAATAATAAAAAAAATCGGTAAGACATGACGTAAGAGCTAAATTTCCTAGGACCGAAAAACAAAAAAAGCTCTCCTCCAAATCTCCCTAACTTCTTTCAGGAGATTCGCGAAGAGGGTATAAAAAAAAAGACAAGAAAAGGGTAAGAGTTAGATTCTCCTGGGAGTCCAGTCGATAAGAGCTTAACTTAGCTAATTGCCTGAGGAACCGTGTACCTCTGAAACCGACATCCCTCAGCCCTCGGCAGAGCTTCCTAAGTAAAATAAATAAATAAATAAATAAATAAATAAATAAATAAATAAATAAATAAATAAATGAAAAATAAAACAAAAAATAGAATAAAAATTAAATAAATAAATAAATAAAACAAAAAATAGAAATCATAATAACAAAAGTCTAAACGGAAAATAATGAATTAACTATTGTTCAGAGTGAGAGATATATCATGAAAAAAGGTGATTTGGAGTGTAGAAAAGTTTATATATTCCTTGAAAAACTTGCATCATAAACATATATCTATTTGGGTTTTGATACATCCAAAGGCTATATTTCATTGACTACCTTCTATGGCAAAATGCTTGCTGCAAGCACACATAACAATATGTGCATTCTTGCCCGATCTCCCACAAGCGTATCACTGTACTTCATGTCTCATACATACACAAACGGTACATGTTACGTGTGCAAACACACACACACACACACACGCACACTCGCGCACACACTCACGCATATACATTAAGCACACGATAGTTTCAGAGAGGATAAGCTAACCCACTTCACTAAGAAATGTAATTGATTGCAGGTAGTGATAGACGCGTCCAAAAAATAAAAAAATAAATAAAAAAAAATGTGGGAATGATGAAAACTTAAGGAGGTCATTATGGTTTTTAAAAAGGCATATACAGTATATATCTGGTAAAATTGACCAATATATTCTAACCTAAAAAGCAAAAGCCGTTGAAACGTTATGATACGAAGTTACGAGTTGGCCTAGCCAGCAGAAGCAAAAATTTGTTTAAATATAAATAATTCATTTAGCCTATATTGCTAGAAGCAAATACATGCCATTCTAGTGAAAAATTAGCCAAAATCTGTCGATACTGGCCGCCATCTTGGAATTTGGCCGCCATATTAAATTTTTTGCGTGGCCAGCGCCCTTTTCTGATAGAGGGAACTTTAAAGAGCACTTGTGCAAAATTTCATGCTTGTTTCACTTATATATACATATATATATATATATATATATATATATATATATATATATATATATATATATATATATCAAATCAAAATCAATAACTAGGAAACAAAACTATAAATCTAAAAGATGAAGAGAGATGAATACAAAAAACTTCATCACACCACGATTTCTCGATTCCCATTGTGCTCCACCAAAATCCTGAAGAAATAAAAAAAAAAAAAAAAAACTGAGACAGCCGTCAGAAATATGTCTGCAATCCGCAATCACTCCAGGCAATCAAGCACAGGAGCTTCAGCATTTTGGAAAACAACAATCCCCCCCCCAAAACCCACCCCCCGTGAAATCACTCGCTGCTGCTGCGCTAACGAGCCGTTAGTGGACAAATATAATGTTGCTAAACCATTAATCACCCTTTGGGACTAGCGGGACCGGGGGGAAATCGCTATCATTTGGAACATGATCGCTCCCACTAATTACCAGGAAGGAAGAGGAAAAGGAGTTAGAGAACACGGTTAACACAAAGGAGAAAGGAATTACATGGGCGACGTGGAAATGATTTCGGTAAATCAAAAGGTAGCTCTCAATTTTCGCCGAAAAACTATTGTAAAGGTGTCGTGTTGTTTTACCATAACTGAAAGTACAACGATAGGTATTGGTATCAAATCCAATTATGAAATAATCATTTTCAAGAAATGGATTTTTGCTTTCTTCCACTTTCTTGCAAGTTTTCGCTGAAAGGCAATTTAAAATTAAATCCAAGGACGTATTATGATATGATAATATCTTTTAGATCAGAATATATGACACTAATTGCAAGTTGAGTATGTGGTGATTAAAAACGTGTAATTAATGGAAGCCTTACAAATCTACCACCAAATAATCATAATGAAGAGTTGGTCAGAGATCAACTGCTGAGCTCTACAGGAATGTATCGAATAATTTCGAGGTCAAACGTGTTTGACCCAAGGTGAAAATACACAGATGCAGACAGACACAGACACACACGCACACACACACACACACACACATATATATATATATATATATATATATATATATATATATATATATATATATATATATATATATATATATATATATATATATATATATGTATACACATACATTGTTTTATCATACCAAAAAGTTAAATTATATGTACTGGTGTTAAATCTCATTGTGAAATACTTTTATTTCGTACAAGTTTTCTTTGGAAGGCAAGTAAATTTTAATCTATCGACATATTATCATACGATAATATTACCTGATCTGAATACATGAATCTAACTGTAAGTAGAGTATATGCTGATTAAAAACTAATGATTAATGAGATGAAAGTCTTAAAAATCTCAAATCAAATCACCATAATTCA
>JANJGK010000003.1:20131324-20141324 GCA_039081455.1 Macrobrachium rosenbergii | reverse complement strand
AAACATAATGAGATTATTTTCAAGGAAATTTTATGGTTAGTTTTTATGATATGGCATCCCGCTTTTTTTTAAGGAAAGGTCCTGGTACTTGGTTACATCTCAGTGATTTTTCATCGTCCTGGGGAAGACGAGAACTCGCAGCATCTGAGTGGCACGCCACGACACTAACCACTATACCAGCGGACCAGATAAATTACGCAAAGAACTCATATTTCGAGTACAACATTAACTGAAGTTTTTCAAGAGGATTTTTCGTATATAGGATTCTTCGCGCTTTTTGGATACACTTGTCACTACAAAGCCTTAAGATCCAATCAGAATTTCTTCATATTTCTTGCACTTGGATCTTAAGGCTTTGTAGTGACAAGCGTATCCAAAGAACGCGAAGAGCTCGATAAAGTTAAGAGAGCATTGTGGCTAATACAATTACACACACACACATATATATACATACACACACACATTTATATATATATATATATATATATATATATATATATATATATATATATATATATATATATATATATATATATATATATATATATATATATATATATATGTTACAAGAACAGAATTAATCACTTTTTTGAAAGTGTACGTAACGTGCTCTAACGATCTTTCTTCAGGAAAAAGGCGTATGAAGGTTCGCTCACGATAACACTTGCATCCTTTTTTTCTCCTCCCTCTCTCTCTCTCTCTCACCGTGTATCGCCTCTCTCTCTCTCTCTCATCGTTTTCCGAAGTTCACCCACCCGAATCTCACTCATTCTCACCAAAGCAATTAAATGGACTATTTAAAGAAACGCAATAGTTTCTACAAAAATAGGTTTATTATTCAAATAACCCAACAAGAAATGAATAAAACAAAGCAAAGATTAAAATGCATAATAAATGAATTACCGAGTCAGATAACTAAACTCTGAACTGCAAAACACTTCTGATTAAAGAAGTCTCATTATGGCTAATAGCCTGAAAATATCCAAACTCACACATACTCCCCAAATCAATAACTAAAGTCATGTCAAAAAAAACAGTCTACCACATGTTATTCGAACCAGTCCACACAGTCCACAGACATCTGTCGAAAGAATTAAACATGATAGAAAACTCCCAAAAATATATGAAATGCAAAACACAATAATGGAAAGTGTAAAATGCATAGCCAAGATATGGCAAACGTAACATAACAAAATAATAATGTAAAAGAGGTAGGAATATTCAAATTAAATCTCCCGCACCAGTTCAAAAGTTCATAATGATCAGAAAATCATGGTAAAAATCACAAGTTCAATTTCCTCCCATAAAAACAGATTTCAAACTCTACCTTATCTGCCGTTCAAAAGCCTGGATCCTCTCCAAAGCTACGTCTAGACAACTGCAGTTCTATCACGTTAATGAACGATCAAACTCACTTTTAGGGCAGATTTTGGCATAATCTAGATCAAATTAACGCACGTACTCACGAATATACATAACACTTCGGGGATCACCTGACTGCCAATATTGCTGAGGTTCTCACGCAGATAGCTGAGGAATCAAACTATTTGCTGAACACAAAGATTTTACAACGAGTCTCTCGACCTAGTTCCATCTGACTCCAAAAATTCTTTCATCACATCTTAAAGCATTGAAGCTATGAAATGCATATATGTATCCTTTAAAATTGTAGCAGCCATATTTTCTGAAATACATATATATATATATATATATATATATATATATATATATATATATATATATATATATATATATATATATCATCTGTTTTTGAGAGGAAACCTAATGAATACATTATACACAATTAAAAGCAGGCGTGCAAGAGAATCCTCACCATTATCCTAAGATACAAAGCAGTCAACAATAACTTTCTCTTGCGTCCTCCAGCAACCGGTCGCCTTTTTCCTCAAAATGGTTCCCAGTCATAACAAGTTTGTCATTTTCCGAACAAATGAGGCCAATTTCGTCGACGCAACAATGTATCATTGTTCGCCATGAAGAGATGTGGGCCCAGCTTAATATTCTCTCTTTTCAGTTTGAGCAAAACAGAGAACCGCCCCCACACTGAGCAAGATTAATTGACCGTCGCTGATTTAGGTCAAGAGTGTTTGCTGATCAAAGGGTCATCGAGTAAGACTGATTTGTCAGTCTGAACGTATATGTAAAAGATTCGAACTGGGTCGGGTTCCTACCCACGCAGCCTTGGTCCTTTTAGACTGAATTATTCTCAGTGGAAATATATATATATATATATATATATATATATATATATATATATATATATATATATATATATATATATATATATATATATATATATATATATATATTAGCGCAAAGGTGGACCATGGAAACGTATTCATCTCTACATAATTCTTTATTTCCAACGTTTCGTAACAAAAAGCTTTATTACATCATTATTCATTAAACAACTGGTTCCCCAGTTAAATACCCAGACCTCCTCCACTCAGCTGTACCTGAGTTAACTTTTCTTATGCATTCTGTCTTCTGCCTTCTTGGTATAAGGTTGGTTAGCGGTCTTTGATTTTGCTTCTACGTCTTTTTTTTTTTTTTTCTTGTATTTTAACTGTGAAGTATTTTATGGATTTTATTGATTTTAAGAGCAATTTTTAAAGTAATTTTATTCATTATTTAACAGATTCCCTGATGATGTAATAAAGCTTTTTATTACGAAACGTTGGAAATAAAGAATTATGTAGAGATGAATACGTTTCCATGGTCCACCTTTGCGCTAATATATACCACTGGCCGTCGCCTACTTCTGTTCTTATATATATATACATATATACATATATATATATATATATATATATATATATATATATATATATATATATATATATACCATATATAGATAGATATAAACATTGAAGAGAAACACGTAGTTAAATGGACAAAGAGAGAGAGAGGAAGAGAGATTTTCACAATCTCAAATACACATACGAATATACGGTATAAGTGCAAACAAGAAGATAACTAGATATATCCTGAAGCTTTTGAAGAACCAGTCACACAGACACAGGTATGGATCGTAATAACTCATTTAAATATATATATATATATATATATATATATATATATATATATATATATATATATATGTGTGTGTGTGTGTGTGTGTGAGTGTGTGTGTCGTTGTTGTATATAGATAATATATAATATACATACATATAGGGCCTATATATATATATATATATATATATATATATATATATATATATATATATATATATATATATATATATATATATATATATATATATAATATATGTGTATATATAATGTGATATTTTTTTTATTTTCACTTACGTATATTCAGTACAATGGATCTTGTGTGGAAGATTTAATTACTTCATAAAAAAATACAAAAAAAAATCAATATTCATAAAAAAACACACTTTCAATTGAAAGAAAAATACACGTATAATAAAAAAAAAACAACATCCCATTACATCTTGTCAGTCAATGTAATGTCACGGCCCGTTGCACAGCCATTGTCTCCTTGGCTAATACTTTTTACATTTTACGAGGCGTAGAATCTAAGGCACTGGGATCTAAAAACAGCTACTGTCTGCAGGATGGTGGAAGTACCCATCACCTACAGTATATACAGTATAACATTCCATTCTTATTTTCTTTCTTTTGTATGTCATTATTTTATGTACTATTCATATCTCCTTCCATCCCTTCTCCACCCAATCCCCGACTCTCTCCTTTGTTACTAGGGGTCACGCCAACCGACAGAATTATTATTATCATTATCATTATTAATACTATTATTATTTTGCCCGGCTCCGGTGGGCCACTAGCTCGTTGAGGGGTACAGAGTTATTATCATTATTAATTTAATATTATTATTTTGACTGACTACTTTGGGCCACTGGCTCGCTGTAGGGCAACAAATAAGAGTTATTATTATTATTATTATTATTATTATTATTATTATTATTATTATTATTATTATTATTCCCGCCAAGGTGGGCCAGCGTCTCGTTGAGGGGTGACAATGCCCCCCCTCTGAGAACCCCGTTACGTCCTGCTTTACGACGTCACAAATAGACTGTGACGGCTTAATGTAGGAAAAATGTTTATAGCCCGCGGTCGGCTATGCTTCCTCTTTTCCACTCTGGAAACTTTTCTGGTCTTCTTGACTGAACTCATTCGGCTGCACACGATTATGTTATCCGAACTGAAACGTAGTAATCATAATTCTTTCTTGGTTCCTTTTTTATTTTAAGACATCTTTCTTTTTATTTCTTCAATACGAAGAACGTAGAGACCGATTGAGCGAAGGTCACGACCTCAAATGTTATATATTTCGTCTCTAGGGACGTTCAAGTTAAATAAAATTGAATTTATATCTTTCACATTTTGCGTTAATTTTCCTCGGTTAAATTCGTACCTTGATGGCGTCCAAGATCATTTGCATTTATAATATGGGTAAAATGTCTTCTGATTTTCCTGTTGATGGCGTCCAAGATCATTTGCTTTCATAATATGGGTAAAATGTCTTCTCATTTTACTGTTTTATCTCACTGATGGAGAATAGATCACTCATGGCTTTGACTCTTTTCCTTCAGAAAGTAATTTACGAATTTCAATGGAATCTTACCATAGGGCTTCAGAGCAATTTTATCGTCTGCCAAAGTTTTACTCGATTCTTTCAACATAAGTCAATAGAGCAAAGATCACCTTGGTTTTCAGATCTTCCATATCTTGCCTGTGGATTTCTACACATGGAAATTTCGAATATCTGGGAACCATCAGAAACTCTGACTCAGAAAAAGACCGAAAAAATTTACTGCAAAATACATCATACCACTTTTGCGACAACAATATCAAGAAAAATGGCTATCATTACTTGACCAAGAGTAAAGAGTGATTATATCAATGGGAATCTCTGAATAAGCAATTATTGCAGAAATTTTTGTAAAAGACAAATTAATAGGGTGGGTTCAACTGTGCAGATTTCATTAGGATGGTGACGTTATTCATTTAGCTTAGGCATGTTAACTTACAAACACACACACACACGCACACACACACACACACACACACACACATATATATATATATATATATATATATATATATATATATATATATATATATATATATATATATATATATATATATATATATATATATATATATACATATATATATATATATATATATATATATATATATATATATATATATATATATATATAATATGTATGTTTATATACTTCAACAATTTGGTATAACCAAGTGAAGCAGCATAAATTTCACTAATGAAGGAAGGTAATGTAATAAAGTCATATTCTGGCCAAGAGGTGGAAGGTTAAAGCTTCCCAGATCTAATAAGTTTCCAGGAGAATAAGAAAAGGCACAAAGTAGCAAAGTTCCTAATTGGTGAGAGGCAGCTAGAATATGAGGTAAGAAAAGCAAAGGTTTAAATACTTCCTCGAAGGAGGTGATGTTAGAAGCGGAATTAAATCCATTGTACGCGTAAAAAAAAACATATGTACAGACTGCATTATAAATTGCTCACATGAAATACTGACATAACTAGTTCTGTGGATGACCACTGAACCATATGGTATATTTAATCTTTTTCTCCCTTTTATATATATATATATATATATATATATATATATATATATATATATATATATATATGTATATCTCCCATTAACTTATATATATATATATATATATATATATATATATATATATATATATATACATATACATATACATCTACACAGTGTGCTTTATTCTACGTTCACTTTCACTTTTTACTGTACCCAGAAAAATTGTATATTAATAGAAAGTAATCTCTAGGGATAGGTACCTTTCTTTGTTTCCTGGTGGCTTTCTATACACTCAGTCACTTCACAGAGGTCATTATAGTTGATAATAATAATAATAATAATAATAATAATAATAATAATAATAATAATAATAATAATAATAATAATAATAATAATAGATCATTCATTCGTAAGAAAATTCTTAAAAAGAAGAGTTACAGCGATGAATATAACTGAAGCAATAAAAATAGGCAAATAAAAAAAAAACAATAAGTAAGTACAGACTAAAACAAAAATGATAGAAAACTAAGACAAATAAGATAATTAAATAAGGCAAATAAAAAGGCAATAAATACGTACATACTAAAACAGCAATGACAGGAAAACTAGGACAAACAAGATATTTAAATAAGGAAATCTGATCTTTTTGTCCTGAAGCATCTATTAAAAACATAAGATTTTCTTGACATTTAAACGATTCATATTTGGCCAAAAACCAAACGTGAATTGAAACAATCGTTCTATTCAGAATGAAAAGAGGCAGATATCGAAGCTTCTCTTTTTAAATCAAGGAACGACCCAATAACAAAAAAAAAATATATATATTCGAGTATGAATAATGAATCAAGATCTTCATTTAATATCTCAATAAATGTTGGCTCCATCAAGCCATTGTCGAGAGAAAGAAAGGAGAGAGAGAAGATTTCGTGGCTGAACCAAAGGCTACATTTGGCCCACTCACCATTGGGAGCCTACGAGATGAGAATCCCTTGAATGAGATTTATTACTTATGTTTATTGATTGATGAGATTACCTAGCGTCAAACGACCAAGGTCAAAGACCCTAGGCGGCGTCAGAGAGCCTTTTGCTCTCTGGCGCCTGGTTTAAGCGCATTGCACAAATTCTAGCGTTTATTTATAATATAATTAACCATTATAATATAAATTATGATGATTAAAAATATTCTGAAGAAACACGGCGCTGGTATGAGTACTTACTTGAATGATATTTTTTAACAACTCGGATAAGAGAAGATTATGTTAATTTGTGAGACTCTGTTTACCAGTGATATTTTCACTACTTGTATTAGAAAGAAATTTTATTTATGCTTTAAATAAAACTTAACATTCCTTTAATACACTGCTAATTGATTTTTAAATGAATATTTCATGGCTCATTCAATCAACTGTCTTAAGGAAGTCATTGCAAGACTGTCAACATGATGACGTCACAGAGGCTTCGAGGATCCGTGAATGACTGTGATTGCCCATATGGAAAGATTTGTTCCTTATAAACCCTTTAAAACACTTTTCAAGTTATAATAGTGACTGGCCTGATAGAACACTTGTACACTAAACGTAACAAACATTAACAGTTAGAGAATTCTTGGAATTGTCATCAATATTACATAAAATAAATCAGTCATTCAAGATACAAAATAATTTTTTTCCAGGAATCCACAAGACTTTGCTCTCACTGACTCCTGGATTGTCCGAAGTAAAGAGCCTTGGGCCTTTCACTTGTTATGGAGCCTATTTCAGACTCCGTAACATTTGGTGTCCCGAGAGTCGTTTTCGGCTCAGAAGCCTAAGAAGAAGACCCCATGTGGTGGGTCAAAAAGCCCTCTTAGGAATCCCCGAATAAGGACTACCTCTCGGTTTGGGGTTCCGAGACAGGACAGGTTCCTGACGTCCCCCGCCAATCCACGAGTCCAGACTCATTTTCTCTCTTCTTTTTCTTCTGCTTCTTCTTCTTCCTTCAGCCCTCAGTTGCTACATCTGGCTAAGATTATATCAAATATATCTTTGTTCCTCCTGGCATTACAGTTTTTGAATAGAGAAGTCTTTTTTTAGCTCTAAATGCCTTAGTTTTCACATCCTTTGAGTAGTCTCAAAGCCGTATATACAAAGGTCCTTTTACCAATATATATATTTTGTATCTTAGATCCAGAAACCTATGTTTTATTTTATTTTGCTTTTACCATGATTGATTTTACAAATCTTTATTTTTTTATTATTTTCATAAAAATATACGTCAAAACACACAAACTTTCGATCTTCGTTTGCACAGGTAGCGAATGAAGCTCAGTAAAGATTCGTCCATGACCTCATCCCGTGGGCATTTATTCATTACTGGGCAGCTCTGATTGGCTGACGATCAACATTTCCGGTGTCGTTGGCATATTGCGGTAAATGTTAAACTCTATCTTCAGTAACATGTTTAGGTATTTATGTATATATATATATATATATATATATATATATATATATATATATATATATATATATATATATATATATATATATATATATGTATATATATAAACCCCCTTGCTGTATAAATCATAAACATGCCAATTTGTATCTATAATATACCTATACAAGCACAGAAAGACAAACTGGTATCAAGCAGCTTCCTCAGATCAGACACAAACGAACAATGAGCTTTCAATAATTATGATTCATCTCATTAGTATAACAAGGCTACACATAGGCCTATTTCACAAACTGTTCAAATCACGAGATTTCTTATCATCCAATTTGTGTTTTATGTTCAGTTTTACTGCATGCATATAAAAATTACTTTATTATGCTACTAAAGTAATAATAAGTTGGTTCCTGTTGGCAGGTCACTATCCAGTCGTCCACACCATCTGCAAAGTGAACAGAACAGAACTGTTTCTGCAATGTTGAAATTACAGAAAAAATCGGATCTTGACCTCCGACCCCAGGGCAGAGGTCAGTCATTGAGATTCGACCATGTGTTTGGTAGCTCTGCCTTGTATGTATGTATGTATATATATAAATATATATATATATATATATATATATATATATATATATATATATATATATATATATATATATATATACATATACATATACGTATAATATATGCATAAATTTTTTCAACTATACGTTTTCCCCTTGCAAGAAATTGCACTAGAAGGCGTTTCCCTTCTGGGTTTTAGACGCATATTTAGGCGGTGAGGTTGCTAGCCCTATCGCCTGTCCCATGAATGTTCAAGGTTCGCATGTACCCACAAAGTCTGTTTTATCTTTGCCCCCACCCTTCCAAGTACCAACCATAACTGGATATGTTTCACGGGGGCCATTTCCCTGTCAACCATGAAGAATAATGCTGTATGTATAAAGATGAATCTTATGAAAATAACAGCTATATTTCTTTTTAATCCTCTACGATAACTATATCTTATTTCCGGCTCAAGAAGAAACATCTTCCATTACGTCAGATGTAAGTTCACAAAATGACCTTTAAAAAAAAATTTAAAAATCACAAATTACCCAAAATTCTAATATTCGGGAGAGTTTCGCAATAAAGACCACTGTCACTGGAGATAATTTTAGAATGACACCGACGCAGATGGCAATGACAAGAGGTCACGAGGACAATTAAACAGAAATCAACTTCCAATTACATGAAACAGAAAATCAGGTAACAGAAACACTCAGAAAATAATAAAAAAAAAAAATCGGTAAGACATGACGTAAGAGCTAAATTTCCTAGGACCGAAAAACAAAAAAAGACCTCCTCCAAATCTCCCTAACTTCTTTCAGGAGATTCGCGAAGAGGGTATAAAAAAAAAAGACAAGAAAAGGGTAAGAGTTAGATTCTCCTGGGAGTCAAGTCGATAAGAGCTTAACTTAGCTAATTGCCTGAGGAACCGTGTACCTCTGAAACCGACATCCCTCAGCCCTCGGCAAAGCTTTCTAAGTAAAAAAATATATAAATAAATAAATAAATAAAAAATAAGACAAAATATAGAATAAAAATTAAATAAATAAATAAATAAATAAAAAATACAAATCATAATAACAAAAGTCTAAACGGAAAATAATGAATTAACTGTTGTTCAGAGTGAGAGATATATCATGAAAAAAGGTGATTTGGAGTGTAGAAAAGTTGATATATTCCTTGAAAAACTTGCAACATAAACAGAAATCTATTTGGGTTTTGATACATCCAAAGGCTATATTTCATTGACTATCTTCTATGACAAAATGCTTGCTGCAAGCACACATAACAATATGTGCATTCTTGCCCGATCTCCCACAAGCGTATCACATTACTTCATGTCTCATACATACACAAACGGTACATGTTACGTGTGCAAACACACACGCACACTCGCACACACACTCACGCATATACATTAAGCA
>JANJGK010000003.1:20121324-20126324 GCA_039081455.1 Macrobrachium rosenbergii | reverse complement strand
AAGGAATGAAAAGCAGATATCACCAAGATGACAGTTTTAGTCTTAAAATGCGCTGTTTTGTTGCCCTTGCCTTCCTTCTTGCCGGTAGATGATGTTGTCGAAGGCTACGAGGAACTTGTAGATGATGATGATATTCCACAATCGGCAGTTTCCTATTTTGAGAATAATTACATAGGACCCCTTAGAGGAAGAGGAGAAAGGAGGCGACGTCTTGAACCACCATATCCATTAACTATTTGGAATGTTTGGGATAGATGCATGTCGGGGATTTCTAGAACTACAAATAGTTTAGAAGCTTACCACAGTGCACTAAAAGACACGGTGAATATGAGTCATCCAAATATTTGGAAGCAAATAGATGTTTTGAAAAGTGAGGAAAGGTTTGCTAGTGCCAAACTGCAGAAATTTATTCAAGGAGATGATCCAAGGCAAAAGAAAAAATACAGAGACATGAACTTGTGTATAAAAAATGTCATGGAGAAATATGATCCCAACCAAAAAATTACCTTTTTGAAAGCAATCGCACATAATCTTAAATTTTAGAAATTAAATGCTTAACCAATTTTTTTTTAGAATTTTATTGTAACTTTACTTTTTTCATTTTATAGTATCTTGTACGTTGACTATAAATTTAACTGAAAATAAACATTATTTCCACATTTTTTATTGTATTTATATTGTAACCGCCTCCCTTTCCTAAAAAAGATACAATATTCGGAGCAAAGTTTCTAAAAATTAGTTTTGAACCAAAACTGTCATTAGACAATTTTAGTAGCTAATGAAGGTCAGAATGAGAATGCGAAAATAAATCATTGAACTTGACTATTTGGCCAACAACGCATTGACTTGGGGACTAATTGGTCAACGACGAATTGAATTGGCGACGAATTGGCTGACGACGAATTGGGCGTCGACGAATTGACCGACGACGAATTGCCGTCGACGAATTGACCGGATGCCAAAAAAACAATAAGTAAGTACAGACTAAAACAAAAATGATAGAAAAACTAAGACAAATAAGATAATTAAATAAGGCAAATAAAAAGGCAATAAATACGTACATACTAAAACAGCAATGACAGGAAAACTAGGACAAACAAGATATTTAAATAAGGAAATCTGATCTTTTTGTCCTGAAGCATCTATTAAAAACATAAGATTTGCTTGACAGTTACAAAAAAAGGTATATTCGAGGATAAATAATGACTCAAGAGCTTCAGTTAATATCTCAATAAATGTTGGCTCCATTAAGCCATTGTCGAGAGAAAGAGAGGAGAGAGATAAGATTTCCTGGCTGAACCAAAGGCTACATTTGGCCCACTCACCATTGGGAGCCTACGGGATGAGAATCCCTTGAATGAGATTTATTACTTATGTTTATTCATTGATGAGATTACCTAGCGTCAAACGACCAAGGTCAAAGACCCTAGGCGGTGTCAGAGAGCCTTTTGCTCTCTGGCGCCTGGTTTAAGCGCATTGCACAAATTCTAGCGTTTATTTATAATATAATTAACCATTATAATATAAATTATGATGATTAAAAATATTCTGAAGAAACACGGCGCTGGTATGAGTACTTACTTGAATGATATTTTTTAACAACTCGGATAAGAGAAGATTTTGTTAATTTGTGAGACTCTGTTTACCAATGATATTGTCACTACTTGTATTAGAAAGAAATGTTTTTTATGCTTTAAACAAAACTTAACATTCGTTTAATACACTGGTAACTGATTTTTAAATGAATATTTAATGGCTCATTCAATCAACTGTCTTAAGGAAGTCATTGCAAGTCTCTTTGTCAACTGATGACGTCATAGAGGCTTCCGGGATCCTCGCTTGAATGCGATTGACCATATGGATATATTTGTTCCTTTTAAACCCTTTAAAACACTTTTCAAGTTGTATTTGTAACTAGCCCGATAGAAAACTTGTATACTATACGTAACAAACACTAACAGTTAGAGAGTTCTTGAAATTGTCATAGATATTACAGAAAATAAGTCTTTCAAGATACAAAAAAAAATTTTCCAGGAATCCAGAAGACTTAGCTCACTCCGACTCCTGGATTATCCAAAGTAAAGAGCCTTAGGCCTTTCACTGGTTATGGAGCCTATTTCAGACTTCGTAACATTCGGTGTCCCGAGAGTCGTTTTCGGCTCAGAAGGCCTAAGAGGAAGACCCCATGTGGTGGGTCAAAAAACCCTCTTAGGAATCCTCTCGGTTTGGGGTTCCGAGACACGATAGGTTCCTGATGCCCCCCGCCAATCCAGGAGTCCAGACTCATTTTCTCTCTTCTTTTTCTTCTGCTTCTTCTTCTTCCTTCAGCCCTCAGTTGATTCATCTGGCTAAGATTATTTGTTTGGTAATTAGTTTAGTATATCAAATATATCTTTGTTCCTCCTGGCATAACAGTTTTTGAATAGAGAAGTCTTTTTTTAGCTCTAAATGCCTTAGTTTTCACATCCTTTGAGTAGTCTCAAAGCCGTATATACAAAGGTCCTTTTACCAATATATATATTTTGTATCTTAGATCCAGTAACCTATGTTTTATTTTACTTTGCTTTTACCATGAGTGCTTTTATAAATCGTGATTTTTTTTATTATTCATAAAAATATACATCAAAACACATTAACTTTCGATCTTCGTTTGAACAGGTAGCGAATGAAGCTCAGTAAAGATTCGTCCATGACCTCATCCCGTGGGCATTTGTTCATTACTGGGCAGCTCTGATTGGCTGACGATCAACATTTCCGGTGTCGTTGGCATATTGCGGTAAATGTTAAACTCTTTCTTCAGTAACATGTTTAAGTGATTTTATATATATATATATATATATATATATATATATATATATATATATATATATATATATATATATATAAACCCCCTTGTTGTATAAATCATAAACATGCCAATTTGTATCTATAATATACCAATACAAGCACAGAAAGACAGACTGGTATCAAGCAGCTTCCTCAGATCAGACACAAACGAACAATGAGCTTTCAATAATTATGATTCATCTCATTAGTATAACAAGGCTATACATAGGCCTATTTCACAAACTGTTCAAATCACGAGATTTCTTATCATCCAATTTGTGTTTTATGTTCAGTTTTTACTGCATGCATATAAAAATTACTTTATTATGCTACTAAAGTAATAATAAGTTGGTTCCTGTTGGCAGGTCAGTATCCAGTGGTCCACACCATCTGCAAAGTGAACAGAACAGAACTGTTTCTGCAATGTTGAAATTACAGAAAAAATCGGATCTTGACCTCCGACCCCAGGGCAGAGGTCAGTCATTGAGATTCGACCATGTGTTTGGTAGCTCTACCATGTATGTATGTATATATATATATATATATATATATATATATATATATATATATATATATATATATATATATATATATATATATATATATATATATATATATATATATATATATATATATATATATATATATATATATATATACATATACATATACGTATAATATATGCATAAATTTTTTCAACTATACGTTTTCCCCTTGCAAGAAATTGCACTAGAAGGCGTTTCCCTTCTGGGTTTTAGACGCATATTTAGGCGGTGAGGTTGCTAGCCCTATCGCCTGTCCCATGAATGTTCAAGGTTCGCATGTACCCACAAAGTCTGTTTTATCTTTGCCCCCACCCTTCCAAGTACCAACCATAACTGGATATGTTTCACGGGGGCCATTTCCCTGTCAACCATGAAGAATAATGCTGTATGTATAAAGATGAATCTTATGAAAATAACAGCTATATTTCTTTTTAATCCTCTACGATAACTATATCTTATTTCCGGCTCAATAAGAAACATCTTCCATTACGTCAGATGTAAGTTCACAAAATGACCTTTAAAAAAAAATTTAAAAATCACAAATTACCCAAAATTCTAATATTCGGGAGAGTTTCGCAATAAAGACCACTGTCACTGGAGATAATTTTAGAATGACACCGACGCAGATGGCAATGACAAGAGGTCACGAGGACAATTAAACAGAAATCAACTTCCAATTACATGAAACAGAAAATCAGGTAACAGAGACACTCAGAAAATAATAAAAAAAAAAATCGGTAAGACATGACGTAAGAGCTAAATTTCCTAGGACCGAAAAACAAAAAAAGCCCTCCTCCAAATCTCCCTAACTTCTTTCGGGAGTTTCGCGAAGAGGGTATAAAAAAAAAAGACAAGAAAAGGGTAAGAGTTAGATTCTCCTGGGAGTCCAGTCGATAAGAGCGTAACTTAGCTAATTGCCTGAGGAACCGTGTACCTCTGAAACCGACATCCCTCAGCCCTCGGCAAAGCTTTCTAAGTAAAAAAATATATAAATAAATAAATAAATAAAAAATAAGACAAAATATAGAATAAAAATTAAATAAATAAATAAATAAATAAAAAATACAAATCATAATAACAAAAGTCTAAACGGAAAATAATGAATTAACTGTTGTTCAGAGTGAGAGATATATCATGAAAAAAGGTGATTTGGAGTGTAGAAAAGTTGATATATTCCTTGAAAAACTTGCAACATAAACAGAAATCTATTTGGGTTTTGATACATCCAAAGGCTATATTTCATTGACTATCTTCTATGACAAAATGCTTGCTGCAAGCACACATAACAATATGTGCATTCTTGCCCGATCTCCCACAAGCGTATCACATTACTTCATGTCTCATACATACACAAACGGTACATGTTACGTGTGCAAACACACACGCACACCCGCACACACACTCACGCATATACATTAAGCACACGATAGTTTCAGAGAGGATAAGCTAACCCACTTCACTAAGAAATTTATTTGATTGCAGGTAGTGATAGACGCGTCCAAAAAATTAAAAAAATAAATAAAAAAAACTGTGGGAATGATGAAACCTTAAAGAGGTCATTATGGTTTTTAAAAATGTATATACAGTATATATCTGGTAAAAGTGACCAGTATATTCTAGCCTAAAAAG
>JANJGK010000003.1:20063824-20113824 GCA_039081455.1 Macrobrachium rosenbergii | reverse complement strand
TATATATATATATATATATATATATATATAAACCCCCTTGTTGTATAAATCATAAACATGCCAATTTGTATCTATAATATACTTATACAAGCACAGAAAGACAAACTGGTATCAAGCAGCTTCCTCAGATCAGACACAAACGAACAATGAGCTTTCAATAATTATGATTCATCTCATTAGTATAACAAGGCTACACATAGGCCTATTTCACAAACTGTTCAAATCACGAGATTTCTTATCATCCAATTTGTGTTTTATGTTCAGTTTTTCTGCATGCATATAAAAATTACTTTATTATGCTACTAAAGTAATAATAAGTTGGTTCCTGTTGGCAGGTCAGTATCCAGTGGTCCACACCATCTGCAAAGTGAACAGAACAGAACTGTTTCTGCAATGTTGAAATTACAAAAAAAATCGGATCTTGACCTCCGACCCCAGGGCAGAGGTCAGTCATTGAGATTCGACCATGTGTTTGGTAGCTCTGCCATGTATGTATGTGTATATATATATATATATATATATATATATATATATATATATATATATATATATATATATATATATATATATATATACACACACATACATATACGTATAATATATGCATAAATGTTTTCAACTATACGTTTTCCCCTTGCAAGAAATTGCACTAGAAGGCGTTTCCCTTCTGGGTTTTAGACGCATATTTAGGCGGTGAGGTTGCTAGCCCTATCACCTGCCCCATGAATGTTCAAGGTTCGCATGTACCCACAAAGTCTGTTTTATCTTTGCCCCCACCCTTCCAAGTACCAACCATAACTGGATATGTTTCACGGGGGCCATTTCCCTGTCAACCATGAAGAATAATGCTGTATGTATAAAGATGAATCTTATGAAAATAACAGCTATATTTCTTTTTAATCCTCTACGATAACTATATCTTATTTCCGGCTCAAGAAGAAACATCTTCCATTACGTCAGATGTAAGTTCACAAAATGACCTTTAAAAAAAAATTCCAAAATCACAAATTACCCAAAATTCTAATATTCGGGAGAGTTTCGCAATAAAGACCACTGTCACTGGAGATAATTTTAGAATGACACCGACGCAGATGGCAATGACAAGAGGTCACGAGGACAATTAAACAGAAATCAACTTCCAATTACACAAAACAGAAAATCAGGTAACAGAGACACTCAGAAAATAGTAAAAAAAAAAAAAAAAAAAATCGGTAAGACATGACGTAAGACCTAGGACCGAAAAACAAAAAAAGCTCTCCTCCAAATCTCCCTAACTTCTTTCAGGAGTTTCGCGAAGAGGGTATAAAAAAAAAGACAAGAAAAGGGTAAGAGTTAGATTCTCCTGGGAGTCCAGTCGATAAGAGCTTAACTTAGCTAATTGCCTGAGGAACCATGTACCTCTGAAACCGGCATCCCTCAGCCCTCGGCAGAGCTTTCTAAGTAAAAAAATAAATAAATACATAAATAAAAAATAAAACAAAAAATAGAATAAAAATTAAATAAATAAATAAATAAAACAAAAAATACAAATCATAATAACAAAAGTCTAAACGGAAAACAATGAATTAACTGTTGTTCAGAGTGAGAGATATATCATGAAAAAAGGTGATTTGGAGTGTAGAAAAGCTGATATATTCCTTGAAAAACTTGCAACATAAACAGAAATCTATTTGGGTTTTGATACATCCAAAGGCTATATTTCATTGACTATCTTCTATGACAAAATGCTTGCTGCAAGTACACATAACAATATGTGCATTCTTGCCCGATCTCCCACAAGCGTATCACTTTACTTCATGTCTCATACATACACAAACGGTACATGTTACGTATGCAAACACACACACACACGCACACTCGCACATTAAGCACACATTAAGCACACGATAGTTTCAGAGAGTATAAGCTAACCCACTTCACTAAGAAATTTATTTGATTGCAGGTAGTGATAGACGCGTCCAAAAAATGAAAAAATAAATAAAAAAAACTTTGGGAATGATGAAACCTTAAAGAGGTCATTATGGTTTTTAAAAATGTATATACATTATATATCTGGTAAAAGTGACCAGTATATTCTAGCCTAAAAAGCAAAAGCCGTTGAAACGTTATGACACGAAGTTACGAGTTGGCCTAGTCAGGTGAAGTACAAATTTGTTTAAATATAAATAATTTATGTAGCCTATGCATGAGTGAAATACCCACACACGCGCATATATATATATATATATATATATATATATATATATATATATATATATATATATATATATATATATATATATGCATGTGTGTGTGCGTGTGTAAAATCAAAATTAATAACTAGGAAACAAAACTATAAATCTAAAAGATAAAGAGAGATGAATACAAAAAACTTCATCACACCACGATTTCTCGATTCCCATTGTGCTCCACCAAAATCCTGAATAAATAAAAAAAAAAAAAAAAAAAAAGAGGAAGCCGTCAGAAATATGTCTGCAATCCACAATCACTCCAGGCAATCAAGCACAGAAGCTTCAGCATTTTGGAAAACAACAATCCCCCCCATCCCCCCACCCCCCGTGAAATCACTCGCTGCTCTGTAGTGAGCAAATATAATGTTGCTAAACCATTAATCAATCTTTGGGACTCGCGGGACCGGGGGAAATACAGATACGAATATACAGTATAAGTGCAAATAAGAAGATAACTAGATATATCCTGAAGCTTTTGAAGAACCAGTCACACAGACACAGGTATGGATCGTAATGACTATATATATATATATATATATATATATATATATATATATATATATATATATATATATATATATATATATATACGTATTTATGTGTGCGTGTGTGTGGGTGTGAGTGTGTGTATGTGTCGTTGTTGTATATAGATAATATATAATATACATATATATATATATATATATATATATATATATATATATATATATGTGTGTGTGTGTGTGTGTGTGTGTGTGTGTGTGTGTGTGTGTATGTATATATATGATGTGATATTTTGTTATTTTCACTTTCGTATATTCAGTACAATGGATCTTGTTTGGAAGATTTAATTATTTCATAAAAAAATATTCAATAAAAAATCAGTATTCATAAAAAAACACCCTTTCAATTAAAAGAAAAATACACGCGTAATAAGAAAAAAAACACGAACATCCCATTACATCATGTCAGTCAATTTAGTACCACGCCCCGTTGCACAGCCATTGTCTCCTTGGCGAATACTTTTTTTCATTTTACGAGGCGTAGAATCTAAGACATCGGGATCTAAAAGCAGCTACTGTCTGCAGAAAGGTGGAAGTACCCATCACCTATATAAAGTATAACAGTCCATTCTCATTTTCTTTCTTTTGTATGTCATCATTTTATGTACTATTCACATCTCCTTCCATCCCTTCTCCACCTAATCCCCGACTCTCTCCTTTCTTAGTAAGGGTCATTCCAACAGACAGAATTATTATTATTATTATTATTATTATTATTATTATTATTATTATTATTATTATTATTATTATTATCAGTATTAATACTATTATTATTTTGCCTTGCTACGGTGGGTCACTGGCTCGCTGAGGGGTACAAACATAATTATTATCATTATTGATATTATTATTTTGATTGACAGCGGTGGGCCACTGGCTCGCTGTAGGGCAACAAATAAGAGTTATTATTATTATTATTATTATTATTATTATTATTATTATTCCAGCTACGGTGGGCCAGCGTCTCGTTGAGGGGTGACAATGCCCCCCCCCCTCTGAGAACCCCGTTATGTCCTGCTTTACGACGTCACAAATAGACTGTGACGGCTTAATGTAGGAAAAATGTTTATAGCCCGCGGTCGGCTATGCTTCCTCTTTTCCACTCTGGAAACTTTTCTGGTCTTCTTGACTGAACTCATTCGGCTGCACACGATCATGTTATCCGAACTGAAACGTAGTAAACATAATTCTTTCTTGGTTCCTTTTTTATTTTAAGACATCTTTCTTTTTATTTCTTCAATACGAAGAACGTAGAGACCGATTGAGCGAAGGTCACGACCTCAAATGTTATACATTTCGTCTCTAGGGACGTTCAAGTTAAAATAAATTGAATTTATATCTTTCACATTTTGCGTTAATTTTCCTCGGTTAAATTCGTACCTTGATGGCGTCCAAGATCATTTGCATTTATAATATGGGTAAAATGTCTTCTGATTTTCCTGTTGATGGCGTCCAAGATCATTTGCTTTCATAATATGGGTAAAATGTCTTCTTATTTTACTGTTTTATCTCACTGATGGAGAATAGATCATTCATGGCTTTGACTCTTTTCCTTCAGAAAGTAATTTACGAATTTCAATGGAATCTTACCATAGGGTTTCAGAGCAATTTTATCGTCTGCCAAAGTTTTACTCGATTCTTTCAATATAAGTCAATAGAGCAAAGATCACCTTGGTTTTCTGATCTTCCATATCTTGCCTGTGGATTTCTACACATGGAAATTTCGAATGTCTGGGAACCATCACACCCTCTGACTCAGAAAAAGACCGATAAAATTCGCTGAAAATACATCATAACACATTTGCGAAAACGATATCAAGAAAAATGGGTACCACTACTTGACCAAGAGTGAAGAGTGATTTTATCAATGGGAATTTCTGAATAAGCATTTATTGCAGAAATTTTGGTAAAAGACAAATTACTAGGGTGGGTTCAACTGTGCAGATTTCATTAGGATGGTGACGTTATTCATTTAGCTTAGGTATGTTAACTTACAAACACACACACACACACACACACACGCACACACACACACACACGCACACACACGCACACACACACACACACACACACATATATATATATATATATATATATATATATATATATATATATATATATACTGTATACACACACACACACACACACCCACACACACACACACACACACACACACACATATATATATATATATATATATATATATATATATATATATATACTGTATACACACACACGCACACACCCACACCCACACACACACACACACACACACACACACACATATATATATATATATATATATATATATATATATATATATATATATATATATATAAATTATAATATATATATATATATATAATTAAATTATAATATATATATATTATAATTTATATATATATATATATATATATATATATGTGTGTGTATGTATATATACTTCAACAATTTGGTATAACCAAGTGAAGCAGCATAAATTTCATTAATGAAGGAAGGTAATGTTATAAAGTCATATTCTGGCCAAGAGGTGGAAGGTTAAAGCTTCCCAGATCTTCTAATAAGTTTCCTGGAGAATAAGAAAAGGCACAAAGTAGCAAAGTTCCTAATTGGTGAGAGGCAGCTAGAATATGAGGTACGAAAAGTAAAGGGTTAAATACTTCCTCGAAGGAGGTGATGTTGGAAGCGGAATTAAATCCATTGTACGCGTAAAAAAAAACATATGTACAGACTGCATTATAAATTGCTCACATGAAATACTGACATAACTAGTTCTGTGGATGACCACTGAACCATATGGTATATTTAATCTTTTTCTCCCTTTAATATATATATATATATACAATATATATATATATATATATATATATATATATATATATATATATATATATACATATATATATGTATATATATTTCTCCCTTTAACTTATATATATATATATATATATATATATATATATATATATATATATATATATATATATATATACACATACACAGTGTGCTTTATTCTACATTCACTTTCACTTTTTACTGTACCAAGAAAAATTGTATATTAATAGAAAGTAATCTCTAGGGATAGGTACCTTTCTTTGTTTCCTGGTGGCTTTCTATACACTCAGTCACTTCACAGAGGTCATTATAGTTGATAATAATAATAATAATAATAATAATAATAATAATAATAATAATAATAATAATAATAATAATAGATCATTCATTCGTAAGAAAATTCTTAAAAAGAAGAGTTACAGCGATGAATATAACTGAAGCAATAAAAACAGGCAAATAAAAAAAAACAATAAGTAAGTACAGACTAAAACAAAAATGATAGAAAACTAAGACAAATAAGATAATTAAATAAGGCAAATAAAAAGGCAATAAATACGTACATACTAAAACAGCAATGACAGGAAAACTAGGACAAACAAGATATTTAAATAAGGAAATCTGATCTTTTTGTCCTGAAGCATCTATTAAAAACATAAGATTTTCTTGACATTTAAACGATTCATATTTGGCCAAAAACCAAACGTGAATTGAAACAATCGTTCTATTCAGAATGAAAAGAGGCAGATATCGAAGCTTCTCTTTTTAAATCAAGGAACGACCCAATAACAAAAAAATATATATTCGAGTATGAATAATGAATCAAGATCTTCAGTTAATATCTCAATAAATGTTGGCTCCATTAAGTCATTGTCGAGGGAAAGAAAGGAGAGAGAGAAGATTTTGTGGCTACTCACCATTGGGAGCCTACGAGATGAGAATCCCTTGAATGAGATTTATTACTTATGTTTATTCATTGATGAGATTACCTAGCGTCAAACGACTAAGGTCAAAGACCCTAGGCGGCGTCAGAGAGCCTTTTGCTCTCTGGCGCCTGGTTTAAGCGCATTGCACAAATTGTAGCGTTTATTTATTTATAATATAATTAACCATTATAATATAAATTATGATGATTAAAAATATTCTGAAGAAACACGGCGCTGGTATGAGTACCTACTTGAATGATATTTTTTAACAACTCGGATAAGAGAAGATTATGTTAATTTGTGAGACTATGTTTAACAGTGATGTTTTCACTACTTGTATTAGAAACAAATTTTATTTATGCTTTAAATAAAACTTAACATTCCTTTAATACACTGCTAATTGATTTTTAAATGAATATTTCATGGCTCATTCAATCAACTGTCTTAAGGAAGTCATTGCAAGTCTGTCAACATGATGACGTCACAGAGGCTTCGAGGATCCGTGAATGACTGTGATTGCCCATATGGAAAGATTTGTTCCTTATAAACCCTTTAAAACACTTTTCAAGTTAAAATAGTGACTGGCCTGATAGAACACTTGTACACTAAACGTAACAAACATTAACAGTTAGAGAATTCTTGGAATTGTCATAAATATTACATAAAATAAGTCAGTCATTCAAGATACAAAATAATTTTTTTCCAGGAATCCACAAGACTTTTCTCTCACTGACTCCTGGATTGTCCGAAGTAAAGAGCCTTGGGCCTTTCACTTGTTATGGAGCCTATTTCAGACTCCGTAACATTTGGTGTCCCGAGAGTCGTTTTCGGCTCAGAAGCCTAAGAAGAAGACCCCATGTGGTGGGTCAAAAAGCCCTCTTAGGAATCCCCGAATAAGGACTACCTCTCGGTTTGGGGTTCCGAGACAGGACAGGTTCCTGACGTCCCCCGCCAATCCACGAGTCCAGACTCATTTTCTCTCTTCTTTTTCTTCTGCTTCTTCTTCTTCCTTCAGCCCTCAGTTGCTTCATCTGGCTAAGATTATTTGTTTGGTAATTAGTTTAGTATATTGAATATATCTTTGTTCCTCCTGGCATTACATTTTTTGAATAGAGAAGTCTTTTTTTAGCTCTAAATGCCTTAGTTTTCACATCCTTTGAGTAATCTCAAAGCCGTATATACAAAGGTCCTTTTACCAATATATATATTTTGTATCTTAGATCCAGAAACCTATGTTTTATTTTATTTTGCTTTTACCATGATTGATTTTACAAATCTTAATTTTTTTATTATTTTCATAAAAATATACGTCAAAACACACAAACTTTCGATCTTCGTTTGAACAGGGAGCGAATGAAGCTCAGTAAAGATTCGTCCATGACCTCATCCCGTGGGCATTTATTCATTACTGGGCAGCTCTGATTGGCTGACGATCAACATTTCCGGTGTCGTTGGCATATTGCGGTAATTGTTAAACTCTATCTTCAGTAACATGTTTAGGTATATATATATATATATATATATATATATATATATATATATATATATATATATATATATATATATATATATATATACATATATATATACATATATATATATATATATATATATATATATATATATATATATATATATATAAACCCCCTTGTTGTATCAATCATAAACATGCCAATTTGTATCTATAATATACTTATACAAGCACAGAAAGACAAACTGGTATCAAGCAGCTTCCTCAGATCAGACACAAACGAACAATGAGCTTTCAATAATTATGATTCATCTCATTAGTATAACAAGGCTACACATAGGCCTATTTCACAAACTGTTGAAATCACGAGATTTCTTATCATCCAATTTGTGTTTTATGTTCAGTTTTTCTGCATGCATATAAAAATTACTTTATTATGCTACTAAAGTAATAATAAGTTGGTTCCTGTTGGCAGGTCAGTATCCAGTGGTCCACACCATCTGCAAAATGAACAGAACAGAACTGTTTCTGCAATGTTGAAATTACAGAAAAAATCGGATCTTGACCTCCGACCCCAGGGCAGAGGTCAGTCATTGAGATTCGACCATGTGTTTGGTAGCTCTGCCATGTATGTATGTGTGTGTATATATATATATATATATATATATATATATATATATATATATATATATATATATATATATATATATATATATATATATACACACACACACATATACATATACGTATAATATATGCATAAATTTTTTCAACTATACGTTTTCCCCTTGCAAGAAATTGCACTAGAAGGCGTTTCCCTTCTGGGTTTTAGACGCATATTTAGGCGGTGAGGTTGCTAGCCCTATCACCTGCCCCATGAATGTTCAAGGTTCGCATGTACCCACAACGTCTGTTTTATCCTTGAGCCCACCCTTCCAAGTACCAACCATAACTGGATATGTTTCACGGGGGCCATTTCCCTGTCAACCATGAAGAATAATGCTGTATGTATAAAGATGAATCTTATGAAAATAACAGCTATATTTCTTTTTAATCCTCTACGATAACTATATCTTATTTCCGGCTCAAGAAGAAACACCTTCCATTACGTCAGATGTAAGTTCACAAAATGACCTTTAAAAAAAAATTCCAAAATCACAAATTACCCAAAATTCTAATATTCGGGAGAGTTTCGCAATAAAGACCACTGTCACTGGAGATAATTTTAGAATGACACCGACGCAGATGGCAATGACAAGAGGTCACGAGGACAATTAAACAGAAATCAACTTCCAATTACACGAAACAGAAAATCAGGTAACAGAGACACTCAGAAAATAATAAAAAAAAAAAATCGGTAAGACATGACGTAAGAGCTAAATTTCCTAGGACCGAAAAACAAAAAAAGCCCTCCTCCAAATCTCCCTAACTTCTTTCAGGAGTTTCGCGAAGAGGGTATAAAAAAAAAGACAAGAAAAGGGTAAGAGTTAGATTCTCCTGGGAGTCCAGTCGATAAGAGCTTAACTTAGCTAATTGCCTGAGGAACCGTGTACCTCTGAAACCGGCATCCCTCAGCCCTCGGCAGAGCTTTCTAAGTAAAAAAATAAATAAATACATAAATAAAAAATAAAACAAAAAATAGAATAAAAATTAAATAAATAAATAAATAAAACAAAAAATACAAATCATAATAACAAAAGTCTAAACGGAAAATAATGAATTAACTGTTGTTCAGAGTGAGAGATATATCATGAAAAAAGGTGATTTGGAGTGTAGAAAAGCTGATATATTCCTTGAAAAACTTGCAACATAAACAGAAATCTATTTGGGTTTTGATACATCCAAAGGCTATATTTCATTGACTATCTTCTATGACAAAATGCTTGCTGCAAGCACACATAACAATATGTGCATTCTTGCCCGATCTCCCACAAGCGTATCACTTTACTTCATGTCTCATACATACACAAACGGTACATGTTACGTGTGCAAACACACACACACACGCACACTCGCACACATACTCACGCATATACATTAAGCACACGATAGTTTCAGAGAGTATAAGCTAACCCACTTCACTAAGAAATTTATTTGATTGCAGGTAGTGATAGACGCGTCCAAAAAATGAAAAAATAAATTAAAAAAACTGTGGGAATGATGAAACCTTAAAGACGTCATTATGGTTTTTAAAAATGTATATACATTATATATCTGGTAAAAGTGACCAGTATATTCTAGCCTAAAAAGCAAAAGCCGTTGAAACGTTATGACACGAAGTTACGAGTTGGCCTAGTCAGGTGAAGTACAAATTTGTTTAAATATAAATAATTTATGTAGCCTATGCATGAGTGAAATACCCACACACGCGCATATATATATATATATATATATATATATATATATATATATATATATATATATATATATATATATACATATATATATATATATATATATATATACACACACACACACACACACACACACACACACACACACATATATATATATATATATATATATATATATATATATATATATATATATATATATATATATTATATATATATATATATATATATATATATATATATATATATATATATATATGCATGTGCGTGTGCGTGTGTAAAATCAAAATTAATAACTAGGAAACAAAACTATAAATCTAAAAGATAAAGAGAGATGAATACAAAAAACTTCATCACACCACGATTTCTCGATTCCCATTGTGCTCCACCAAAATCCTGAATAAATAAAAAAAAAAAAAAAAGAGGAAGCCGTCAGAAATATGTCTGCAATCCACAATCACTCCAGGCAATCAAGCACAGAAGCTTCAGCATTTTGGAAAACAACAATCCCCCCCATCCCCCCACCCCCCGTGAAATCACTCGCTGCTCTGTAGTGAGCAAATATAATGTTGCTAAACCATTAATCAATCTTTGGGACTCGCGGGACCGGGGGAAATACAGATACGAATATACAGTATAAGTGCAAATAAGAAGATAACTAGATATATCCTAAAGCTTTTGAAGAACCAGTCACACAGACACAGGTATGGATCGTAATGACTATATATATATATATATATATATATATATATATATATATATATATATACGTATTTATGTGTGTGTGTGTGTGGGTGTGAGTGTGTGTATGTGTCGTTGTTGTATATAGATAATATATAATATACATATATATATATATATATATATATAGATATATATATATATATATATATATATATATATATATATATATATATATATATATGTGTGTGTGTGTGTGTATGTATATATATGATGTGATATTTTGTTATTTTCACTTTCGTATATTCAGTACAATGGATCTTGTTTGGAAGATTTAATTATTTCATAAAAAAATATTCAATAAAAAATCAGTATTCATAAAAAAACACCCTTTCAATTAATAGAAAAATACACGCGTAATAAGAAAAAAAACACGAACATCCCATTACATCATGTCAGTCAATTTAGTACCACGCCCGGTTGCACAGCCATTGTCTCCTTGGCGAATACTTTTTTCATTTTACGAGGCGTAGAATCTAAGACATCGGGATCTAAAAGCAGCTACTGTCTGCAGAAAGGTGGAAGTACCCATCACCTATATAAAGTATAACAGTCCATTCTCATTTTCTTTCTTTTGTATGTCATTATTTTATGTATTATTCACATCTCCTTCCATCCCTTCTCCACCTAATCCCCGACACTCTCCTCTGTTAGTAAGGGTCATGCCAACCGACAGAATTATTATTATCATTATCATTATTAATACTATTATTATTTTGCCCGGCTCCGGTGGGCCACTGGCTCGTTGAGGGGTACAGAGTTATTATCATTATTAATATTATTATTTTGACTGACTACTTTGGGCCACTGGCTCGCTGTGGGGTAACAAATAAGAGTTATTATTATTATTATTATTATTATTATTATTATTATTATTATTATTATTATTATTATTCCGGCTACGGTGGGCCAGCGTCTCGTTGAGGGGTGAATGCCTCCCCTCGGAGAACCCCGTTACGTGCAGCTTTACGACGTCACAAATAGACTGTGACGGCTTAAAGTAGGAGAAATGTTTATAGCCCGCGGTCGGCTATCTTTCCTCTTTTCCACTCTGGAAACTTTTCTGGTCTTCTTGACTGAACTCATTCGGCTGCACACGATTATGTTATCCGAACTGCAACGTAGTAAACATAATTCTTTCTTGGTTCCTTTTTTATTTTAAGACATCTTTCTTTTTACTTCTTCAATACGAAGGACGTAGAGACCGATTGAGCGAAGGTCACGACCTCAAATGTTATACATTTCGTCTCTAGGGACGTTCAAGTTAAAATAAATTGAATTTATATCTTTCATATTTTGCGTTATTTTTCCTCGGGTAAATCCGTACCTTGAAGGCGTCCAAGATCATTTGCATTTATAATATGGGTAAAATGTCTTCTCATTTTACTGTTTTATCTCACTGATGGAGTGTAGATCATTCATGGCTTTGACTCTTTTCCTTCAGAAAGTAATTTACGAATTTCAATGAAATCTTATCATAGGGTTTCAGAGCAATTTTATCGTCTGCCAAAGTTTTAGTCGATTATTTCAACATAAGTCAATAGAGCAAATATCACCTTGGTTTTCTGATCTTTCATATCTTGTTTGTGGATTTCTACACATGAAAATTTCGAATATCTGGGAACCATCACACCCTCTGACTTAGAACAAGACCGAAAAAATTTGCTGCAAAATACATCATACCACTTTTGCGACAACAATATCAAGAAAAATGGCTATCATTACTTGACCAAGAGTGAAGAGTGATTTTATCAATGGGAATCTCTGAATAAGCATTTATTGCAGAAATTTTGGTAAAAGACAAATTACTAGGGTGGGTTCAACTGTGCAGATTTCATTAGGATGGTTACGTTATCCATTTAGCTTAGGCATGTTAACTTACAAATACACAAACACACACATATATATACAGTATATATATACTGTACATATATATATATATATATATATATATATATATATATATATATATATATATATATATATATATATATATATATATATATATATTATATATATATTAATATATATATATATTATAATTTTTATATATATATATATATATATATATATATATATATATATATATATATATATATATATATGTGTGTGTGTGTATGTATATATACTTCAACAATTTGGTATAACCAAGTGAAGCAGCATAAATTTCATTAATGAAGGAAGGTAATGTTATAAAGTCATATTCTGGCCAAGAGGTGGAAGGTTAAAGCTTCCCAAATCTTCTAATAAGTTTCCTGGAGAATAAGAAAAGGCACAAAGTAGCAAAGTTCCTAATTGGTGAGAGGCAGCTAGAATATGAGGTACGAAAAGCAAAGGGTTAAATACTTCCTCGAAGGAGGTGATGTTAGAAGCGGAATTAAATCCATTGTACGGGCAAAAAAAAAACACATGTACAGACTGCATATAAATTGCTCACATGAAATACTGACATAACTAGTTCTGTGGCTGACCACTGAACATATGGTACATTTAATCTTTTTCTCCCTTTAATATATATATATATATATATATATATATATATATATATATATATATATATATATATATATATATATATTTCTCCCATTAACTTATATATATATATATATATATATATATATATATATATATATACATACACAGTGTGCTTCATTCTACATTCACTTTCACTTTTTACTGTACCAAGAAAAATTGTATATTAATAGAAAGTAATCTCTAGGGATAGGGACCTTTCTCTGTTTCCTGGTGGCTTTCTATACACTCAGTCACTTCACAGAGGTCATTATAGTTGATAATAATAATAATAATAATAATAATAATAATAATAATAATAATAATAATAATAATAATAATAATAATAATAATAATAATAATAATAGTTCATTCATTCGTAAGAAAATTCTTAAAAAGAAGAGTTACAGCGATGAATATAACTGAAGGAATAAAAATAGGCAAATAAAAAAAAAAACGGCGCTAGGTCAATTCGTCCCCGGCCAATTCGTCGCCGGTCAATTCGTCCCCGCCAATTCGTCGTCAGCCAATTCGTCGCCAATTCAATTCGTCGTTGGGCATTTTGACTCCAATGAAGACACTAGGTTGTTTGTTTTTTTCTTATTATTTTCCTGTTTTTGACAGTTGAAAACAAAAGGTTTTTTTACTTAGATCGAGTTATTTCTAAAGAATACACCCATCCAACAACATGGCTACCTGCAAGATTTTAACGTCTGAGAAAGGAAAAAACAAAGTGGTGGATCAAGAGAATTATATATATACTAAGGATAAGGAAAGTGCTGATAGACTGAAGATCTACTGGAGGCGTGAAAATCGTGCATGCAAGGCGAGACTTCATACTGATGAAAACTATACAGAGATTAAGAAGGTTGGTATCCACAATCACGCTTCAACTGCCGCAGAGGTAAATGCGAGGACTGCGGTCTCAAATATTAAAGAAAAATCAATTTCATCTCGTGACGGACCTCGCTCAATAATTGCTGGTGAAGTTGAAAAGTTAAACGAATGTGCTTTATCACAAATTCCTCGGTTGGAACAACTCGGTAAGTATATCAGACGTTGGAGGCAAGCAGATGTTAATTATCCCGCAACCCCACAAACAAATGTTGGGTTCTCCATTCCAAGTGAATATTCTCGCTTAGACACTAATGAAATTTTTTTACAGTACGATAGTGGAATCGAAGATTCAAGCAGAATTCTGATATTTGCAAGTGATGAAGCGCTGAGACATTTAAAAGTGTACAAGAATTGGGCGGCAGACGGAACATTTAAATGCTGTTCTAGTATATTTTTTTCAATTATATATAGTGCACGTACAGATCGATACTTAAAGTGTACCACGATTGTTCGCATTGCTATCAAACAAAAGCCAAAACACATATAATAGACTTTTTGCCAAAATAAGTGAATTGCTGCAGGACGAAGGCCCAGATTGCATGACTATGGATTTTGAAAAAGCAGCCCATAATGGATTTCTTGAATCGTTTCCTGCGCCAAATTTATCATGCTGCTTGTTTCATTTAGGGCAAAATGTGTACAAGCATATCGTTCAAGAAGGAATGAAAAGCAGATATCACCAAGATGACAGTTTTAGTCTTAAAATGCGCTGTTTTGTTGCCCTTGCCTTCTTGCCGGTAGATGATGTTGTCGATGGCTACGAGGAACTTGTAGATGATGATGATATTCCACAATCGGTAGTTTCCTATTTTGAGAATAATTACATAGGACCCCTTAGAGGAAGCGGAGAAAGGAGGCGACGTCTTGAACCACCATATCCATTAACTATTTGGAATGTTTGGGATAGATGCATGTCGGGGATTTCTAGAACTACAAATAGTTTAGAAGCTTACCACAGTGCACTAAAAGACACGGTGAATATGAGTCATCCAAATATTTGGAAGCTCATAGATGTTTTGAAAAGTGAGGAAAGGTTTGCTAGTGCCAAACTGCAGAAATTTATTCAAGGAGATGATCCAAGGCAAAAGAAAAAATACAGAGACATGAACTTGTGTATAAAAAATGTCATGGAGAAATATGATCCCAACCAAAAAATTACCTTTTTGAAAGCAATCGCACATAATCTTAAATTTTAGAAATTAAATGCTTAACCAATTTTTTTTTTAGAATTTTATTGTAACTTTACTTTTTTCATTTTATAGTATCTTGTACGTTGACTATAAATTTAACTGAAAATAAACATTATTTCCACATTTTTTATTGTATTTACATTGTAACCGCCTCCCTTTCCTAAAAAAGATACAATATTCGGAGCAAAGTTTCTAAAAATTAGTTTTGAACCAAAACTGTCGTTAGACAATTTTAGTAGCTAATGAAGGTCAGAATGAAAATGCGAAAATAAATCACTGAACTTGACTATTTGGCCAACAACGCATTGACTTGGGGACTAATTGGTCAACGACGAATTGAATTGGCGACGAATTGGCTGACGACGAATTGGGCGTCGACGAATTGACCGACGACGAATTGCCGTCGACGAATTGACCGGATGCCAAAAAAACAATAAGTAAGTACAGACTAAAACAAAAATGATAGAAAAACTAAGACAAATAAGATAATTAAATAAGGCAAATAAAAAGGCAATAAATACGTACATACTAAAACAGCAATGACAGGAAAACTAGGACAAACAAGATATTTAAATAAGGAAATCTGATCTTTTTGTCCTGAAGCATCTATTAAAAACATAAGATTTGCTTGACAGTTACAAAAAAAGGTATATTCGAGGATGAATAATGAATCAAGAGCTTCAGTTAATATCTCAATAAATGTTGGCTCCATTAAGCCATTGTCGAGAGAAAGAGAGGAGAGAGAGAAGATTTCCTGGCTGAACCAAAGGCTACATTTGGCCCACTCACCATTGGGAGCCTACGAGATGAGAATTCCTTGAATGAGATTTATTACTTATGTTTATTGATTGATGAGATTACCTAGCGTCAAACGACTAAGGTCAAAGACCCTAGGCGGCGTCAGAGAGCCTTTTGCTCTCTGGCGCCTGGTTTAAGCGCATTGCACAAATTCTAGCGTTTATTTATAATATAATTAACCATTATAATATAAATTATGATGATTAAAAATATTCTGAAGAAACACGGCGCTGGTATGAGTACTTACTTGAATGATATTTTTTAACAACTCGGATAAGAGAAGATTATGTTAATTTGTGAGACTCTGTTTACCAATGATATTTTCACTACTTGTATTAGAAAGAAATGTTTTTTATGCTTTAAACAAAACTTAACATTCGTTTAATACACTGGTAATTGATTTTTAAATGAATATTTAATGGCTCATTCAACCAACTGTCTTAAGGAAGTCATTGCAAGTCTCTTTGTCAACTGATGACGTCATAGAGGCTTCCGGGATCCTCGCTTGAATGCGATTGACCATATGGATATATTTGTTCCTTTTAAACCCTTTAAAACACTTTTCAAGTTGTATTTGTAACTAGCCCGATAGAAAACTTGTATACTATACGTAACAAATATTTACAGTTAGAGAGTTCTTGAAATTGTCATAGATATTACAGAAAATAAGTCTTTCAAGATACAAAAAAAATTTTTCCAGGAATCCAGAAGACTTAGCTCACTCCGACTCCTGGATTGTCCAAAGTAAAGAGCCTTAGGCCTTTCACTGGTTATGGAGCCAATTTCAGACTTCGTAACATTTGGTGTCCCGAGAGTCGTTTTCGGCTCAGAAGGCCTAAGAGGAAGACCCCATGTGGTGGGTCAAAAAATCCTCTTAGGAATCCCCGAATAAGGACTACCTCTCGGTTTGGGGTTCCGAGACACGATAGGTTCCTGATGCCCCCCGCCAATCCAGGAGTCCAGACTCATTTTCTCTCTTCTTTTTCTTCTGCTTCTTCTTCTTCCTTCAGCCCTCAGTTGATTCATCTGGCTAAGATTATTTGTTTGGTAATTAGTTTAGTATATCAAATATATCTTTGTTCCTCCTGGTATAACAGTTTTTGAATAGAGAAGTCCTTTTTTTAGCTCTAAATGCCTTAGTTTTCACATCCTGTGAGTAGTCTCAAAGCCGTATATACAACGGTCCTTTTACCAATATATATATTTTGTATCTTAGATCCAGTAACCTATCTTTTATTTTACTTTGCTTTTACCATGAGTGCTTTTATAAATCGTGATTTTTTTTATTATTCATAAAAATATACATCAAAACACATTAACTTTCGATCTTCGTTTGAACAGGTAGCGAATGAAGCTCAGTAAAGATTCGTCCATGACCTCATTCCGTGGGCATTTGTTCATTACTGGGCAGCTCTGATTGGCTGACGATCAACATTTCCGGTGTCGTTGGCATATTGCGGTAAATGTTAAACTCTTTCTTCAGTAACATGTTTAAGTGATTTTATATATATATATATATATATATATATATATATATATATATATATATATATATATATATATATATATATAATATATATATATATATATATATATATATATATATATATATATATATATATATATAAACCCCCTTGTTGTATAAATCATAAACATGCCAATTTGTATCTATAATATACCAATACAAGCACAGAAAGACAAACTGGTATCAAGCAGCTTCCTCAGATCAGACACAAACGAACAATGAGCTTTCAATAATTATGATTCATCTCATTAGTATAACAAGGCTACACATAGGCCTATGTCACAAACTGTTCAAATGACGAGATTTCTTATCATCCAATTTGTGTTTTATGTTCAGTTTTACTGCATGCATATAAAAATTACTTTATTTTGCTACTAAAGTAATAATAAGGTGGCTCCTGTTGGCAGGTCAGTATCCAGTGGTCCACACCATCTGCAAAGTGAACAGAACAGAACTGTTTCTGCAATGTTGAAATTACAAAAAAATCGAATCTTGACCTCTGACCCCAGGGCAGAGGTCAGTCATTGAGATTGGTCCATGTGTTTGGCAGCTCTGCCATGTGTGTGTATATATATATATATATATATATATATATATATATATATATATATATATATATATATATATATATATATATATATATATATATATATGTATGTATGTATGAATATATACTTCAACAATTTTGGTATAACTAAGTGAAACAGCATAAATTTCATTAATGAAGGAAGGTAATGTAATAAAGTCATATTCTGGCCAAGAGGTGGAAGGTTAAAGCTTCCCAGATCTAATAAGTTTCCAGGAGAATAAGAAAAGGCACAAAGTAGCAAAGTTCCTAATTGGTGAGAGGCAGCTGGAATATGAGGTAAGAAAAGTAAAGGGGTAAATACTTCCTCGAAGGAGGTGATGTGGGGAGCGGAATTAAATCCATTGTATAGGAAAAAAAAAAACGATATATATATATATATATATATATATATATATATATATATATATATATATATATATATATATATATATAATATATATATATATATATATATATATATATATATATATATATATATATATATATATATATACATAGTGTTTTATTCTACATTCACTTTCACTTTTTACTGTACCCAGAAAAATTGTATATTAATTAAAAGAAAGCTCTGGGGATAGGTGCCTTTCTTTGTTTCCTGGTGGCTTTCTTTGCACTCAGTCACTTCATAGAGAGAGAGAGAGAGAGAGAGAGAGAGAGAGAGAGAGAGAGAGAGAGAGAGAGAGAGAGAGAGAGAGAGAGAGAGAGAGAGAGAAGGGGGGTGGACGGTACTTGATTTTTGTAATAATGATCCTAACGACATTCGGCGTTAAAATCTTGTAGAGCTACAATCGTTAACCTTATTAACACCGATATCATGTGATCATCAGCATCATCATCATCAATATAATCTCGAATGTTGTATTTCATTAGGGTATAATTTTTTTTTTTAAAGAAAGTAATGTTGTCAACTATTCTCGCAGATTTGTTTAACCTTAATACAAGCTGGATAGTAAAATCAGTAGTAGCTTAATAAATTTTAGCTATAAAATGAGCAAAATCGTATCTATGATACCAGATTTATAACTCCATTTTCAAACATATAGTTTCAAAGTAACTAGATATTATGAAAGAACAAATACAAGCAACATTCTCCCAGCTCCGGGTAGTTACGTAAAGTAGCATGGTAATGATATGAAAACTGAAGCCGCAAAATAATGCCTAGAGCCCACCACGCCATTCTTACCGAAATATATATATGTCGTCGGATCCCTTTCATATGCAAATTCGACTATGAGAGAAGAGCCTTTTGAGGGGAACTTCGTTTGACTATGACGTCATCACAACAGCTTTCGACGGAAATCTGCATTAGGCAATTTTTATTTCGCACTGGTGATCTCCATAGAATTTCTTTTTTTTTTATCTCACTGGTGATATTCACATTTTTTGTTCGCATTGGTGAACTCCAAAATTTGTTTCGCAATGGTAACCTCCACACAGCTTTTTTTTCTGCACTGGTGATCTCTTTTTTTCCGCACTGATGATCTTCACTCTGTTTTTTTCGCACTGGTGATCTCCACAAAGTTTTTCTTTTACTGGTCATCTCCACAGTTTTTTTTTCTTTGCACTGGTGATCTCCACACTTTTTTTGCAATGGTGATCTCCACACTTTCGCACTGGTGATCACAGGTTTGTTTTTTTTTTTCTTTTGTATTGGTGATCTCCACATTTTTTTTGCAATGGTGATCTCCACACTTCTTCTACACAGTTTTTTCACACTGGGGTCTCCACACAGCTTTTCTTTCGTACTGGTGATCTCCACACAGTTTTTTTTTTTTTTTTGCACTGGTGATCACACTTTTTTCGCACTGGTAATCACAGGTTTGTTTTTTTTTTGTATTGGTGACCTCCACACTTTTTCTACATAGTTTTTTCACAATGGGGCCTCCACAAAGCTTTTCTTTCGTACTGGTGACCTCCACACAGTTTTTTTTTTTTTTTTTTTTTTTTTTTTGCACTGGTGATCTCCACACTTTTTTAGCACAGTGATCTCTACACATTTTCTACACAATTTTTCTTTCGTGCTGGCGACCTCCACACAGTTTTTATTCGCACTAGTGATCTCCCACAATTTTTTCCGCACTAGGGATCTCCACACAATTTTTTTACAATGGTGATCTCCACACAGTTTTTTTACAATGGTGATCTCCACACAGTTTTTTTTTACAATGGTGATCTCCCCACAGTTTTTTTTTTTTTTTGCAATGGTGATTACCAAACTTTTTCGCACTGGTGATCTCCATACAGTTTTGTCTGCACTGGCGATCTCCTTTTTTTTTTATTGATAACTCACCATGTATTTTTTTTTTTTGCACTGGTGATCTCCACACTGATTTTTTTCACACTGGTGATCTCTACAGTTTTTTTTTGCACTGGTAATTTCCAGTTTTTTTTGCACTGGTGATCTCCATATTTTTTTTTTTTTTTTGCATTAGTGGTCTCCACACAGTTTTTTTTTTTTTTGCACAGGTGATCTCACAGTTTGTTTGTTTTTTTTGCACTGGTGATTTCCACAAAGATTTTTTTTTTTTTTTTGCACTGGTAACCTCCACAGTTTTTTCGCACTGGTGATCTTCACAGAATCTTTTTTCGCGCTAGTAATCTCCACGCAATTTTTTTTCTGCTCTGGTAATCTCCACACTGATTTTCGCAGTGGTGCTCATCACACAATTTTTTTCCCACTAGTGATCGCTACATAGTTTTCATCGCACTGGTGAACTGAAGTTTTTTTCTCGCACTAGCGATATCCACAGTTTTTTTTTTTTTTTTTTTTTTTTGCACTGGCGATCTCCACAGTTTTTTTTCGCACGTGTGATCTCCAATCTTTTTTTTTAGTCATTACGTCATCAAACATAGTGTAAACACCTGACAAGGGACATTTAGACCTACACTTAAACGATACAAATATTACCATCATTAATATTTCTGTAGTTGCTTAAATCTGTTTTTAACGGATAAAAATACGCAATTTGTATTGGTAATCTCACTGTGATTGGTGGTGGAGTAATTCAACTATCATCACCCTTCACTCAAGTGATTACAATTTCTGCCAGAATAAATGCTTCGCTTTGCATATCAACATCAATTACCGCCTGGCGATCTGTCTCACTCTCTCTAGCCTGAGGTCTTGCACGGCCATCTCATTGCACTCATGAGAGAATTATACAGTTTCTGAAGTGCTGATGCACCCTTGCTTATCGAGTTAGGAATGGCGAAAGTCATTATCATAAATTTAACGCTAGTGGCAAGAATATCACAGACTTTCACTGCGTGTCCTTTTGGCAAGGGAGTGAGTGCTTTCGTCATATCTTGTCTAAACCGTAACATAAACATATAAGGAGGAAACTGCTATGCTAATGGGCAGTTTATGGGCAGTTTTAAATTTCCAAGGTAAAGGAATAATGCATTATTTAAAATGTGTTTAATTGCTCTCAGTGGTTTCGAAAGGGATGTCAGGAAATAAGTTCAAATGAATAGAAAGATTCGTCTTGCTTGCAGTCTCTGAGAGCTGAACCTAACTAGGGACCAAAGGAACCACGATTGATTTGACACCTGATTAATCAGAGTTTTCATGCTGTCACTTTCTTTTACCGGTGAGGAAACTGACCCTTATGTAAGTCTAAACTTCTTACTATAAGAAAAACAAATATTTGAAATAATCTATTAGTCTGATCAAATGAAGGAAATGATTGAAACATTTTTGTCTCGAAGGGGCACCCCATCTTTGATTGACGAAACAAAAGCTTTTTTTTCTCTGCAATTATTTGAAATTTTGGGAAAGGTCTTGATAATAATACATTTTCGTTGGTACCGCAGAATCCCAAAATTAGAATGTCGGATTTTGAAGCAATTTGAGACGTCAATCTTCAAATTTTAGATTATTTCCATAAATTTATAATTAACAGTGAATAGGTTTTCCTTGCAATGTTCTATCACCGACTTTACAAGAGGCTTTCTCAAATTAGTTTTTAATACGCTGTTTACATCTGCTATGAGTGATGACACTGAAGATATTACTTCGTTCAAAAATAAAGGTGTTGACCAGGGGTCTTTTAACGTATAATATCTATTAAGTTAATCTACAAGACATATGTCAAAATGTCTGACTCCCCTTACATGAAGGGCTTTCAGATGCTATATATATATTCTTTCTAATAATGTTCTCTGGTAGGAAAACCTGAGTACGAAAAACTTGGATTAATTCTTAGAAAAAAATTGCCCCAACAGAACTGGCTGCGTTGTGTCTGTATAATTTATAAAATTTCGCTAGTATGGTCGCTCGTGTCGTGACATGCCGCTCAGATGTCGCGAGTTCGCGCCTCCCCCAAGGCGATGAAAATATCACTGGCTCTCTATCATGATCAGTTACTGCCGCAGTGTGGGGTCTGCTGCGGTGGGAGGTTGAAACCAACATTCTTTGGAAGCTTCAGTTTCAAGTCACTGGCCCCTATGTGCTTGTTCCATGTGAATAGGTTTCATCTACCGATATAATAATAATAATAATAATAATAATAATAATAATAATAATAATAATAATAATAATAATAATAATAAAAATGAAAATAATAATATACAGTGGCCTTATTTTCATGCTGGATAACTTACTTATATGTAATATGACCTATGCAATATAATCTTAGGAGTCATGAATTATGTATTAGAAAATTTCCTTTTCAAAAATCAATTCAAAGAACAGCCTGTTTTTCATTGCATATATTTTCTAGAAATTGAACAGAAGTTTCTTTCAAGTTCACCTGAACGGTAATATCTTCTGTAGGGCCAAGTGAGGTATTCTGGGAAATCTCGAGCCCTCTGTTGGCACTGTTACAGCTTCTTTTAGCACTTCTTAGGGTAAAAGCTCTGCCTTACACGGATTCTCAGAGCCCTGTGATTTTGTATTCACAAGGCAGGGATTTTATTTCTTGGGAAAGTAATCATACAAGTACTTCTTTTTCTTCCTCTAGTGAGGAAAACAGCGAGTGAAACGTTTTTAATCTGGAACTACCTTTGATGAAAATAAAAATGAAAAAATCAAAGGATTTTTTTTGGGGGGAGAGATATTCGAGAATTATGTCTAGACAGGAAAATCACAGATTTTAAATGAAACCAAAAAAATTTGATAAGAAGGTATATTCTGCAATATTTCTTAAAAACAGCTTTTGAAAACGAAATGTGCTCAGAAAAGAAACTTATTCATCTCCTAAGCGATTACAAAGAATTTTGTAAACCTGAGAGCTTGTTTGAATTTTATACACAGTATCTTTCTGTGAATACAGAAAACGTGCCTATTTTGTTATTCTACTTTTGCTATCACAAAGGCTGAAGCTCAAAGATCTTTCTGGCAAATCTCTTATCGAGTAATTCCTTACTGTTATTTTTCTCAAACAGAATATACGAGATTCTAGCTGAAGGATGGTTTCAACTTACTGTGTTTTTTTTTATTTTCCAAAAAAACAAAAATTGTAAATTTTAAAGGAAAGTTTAAAAAACAAGACATTTAAAAATCTTACATAACAAAATTTTATGTCTCAAACATTTAATCACACTGGAAAAATAGAACAATTAATTAAACCGGATTTTTATTTCTGTTATGTATAATGTTCTGAGGGAAACTGTGAGCGCATAAAAAATTTTTAATTAGGAGCTTACGGTTGGAAAATATCGAAAAGCCAACAATTCTAAAAATGAAGATGAACGTGGATAACAAAAAACAGTAAATAGAAAACATGAAAGAGCACAATCAGCAGGAATAGCAAATTAAGGAAGAAATTGATGAACAAAGAAGGGGACTCAAGCTATTATAAATAATGGCTCTTATTGTGGTTTTTCCATTTATACACACACACACACACACACACACACACACACATATATATATATATATATATATATATATATATATATATATATATATATACATATATATATATATACATATATATATATATATATATATATATATATATATATATATATATATATATATATATATATATATATGTATATATATATAAACCATTTCGGACCGAATACATTTACTATCTTGTATATTCTTCTTAAATACGGAATATTAAATTTCATCTTTCTGTACACACACACACACACACACACACACACACACACACACACACACACACACACACATATATATATATATATATATATATATATATATATATATATATCTATATATATATATATATATATATATATCTATATATATATATATATATATATATATATATATATATATATATATATATATTACTAAATTATTTTAATAGAGAGCCAAAGATCTACAGAAGCCAACAGAAACATACTATGTTTGATATCCACAATATAGTAAGTACTGCAAGTAATATAACCAATCAGGAATACGATTTACACTACGCTGGAGAATAGCATTTTTCTCAAATCCCCGATTGTCTCGTTAACGAGCCAGCATATGCAAATAAGGTCACAAAATCATTAATCACCCTTTGAATCTCGGGGGACGGGGAAAATCATTAGCACTTGGCACTTGACCGTTCCCGCTAATTATCGGCTGAAGTGAAGAGGGGGGGGTAAACGGCATTAAAAATTCGACGTCGAGTCGAAAGCTATTTGACATAATTCCCCATTGAGCCCGAAGGGTACGTGACCAGCTTTGATATTAGCCAAATTTAGCTATCTGGTGAGTGTGATCAGCTCACAGCGATGTCGTAAGTGATGGCGCCTGAATTTTTTCATTGGCGAAGACAAATGCAGGTTTTAGTTATTTTGTATCTTTTTTTTTCCAAGGTTCATGTCGTCGTTTTATGCCTCAGGATTAAATATCAATAACATACAATGTATATGGTCATAAAAGGATAGGCATTAAGTGGAAAAAGCTGATAAATATCACGTGTATAACAATAAAAACTATCTAGAATGCGGTTCATCTGCTGTACTGAAAAAGGAAAATGCGCAGTACTCACTCCTTTTCCACCAGGTACTCGAGGTTGGAAGACGGCAGTATATTTGACTTGGAGTGAAAAATTTCCTTCAATTATTCAGGCTCATCCTTCCCTGATGCCAAGTGCAGTTTGCACCCCGATGCTCGACCTGGTCCATTAGCTAAATTGCACGTCTTCAAGAAGCACCAGAGCAAGCTGCAGTTGCATGCAAGCCACATACATGATCTGCTGAGTAAAATTTCTCTTTTCCTCGGAAGCGCCTTCAAACAAAACAGCATTTATCTTTTTACCCCAGTTTTTAGGCAGCGTTTTACCGACAGCAATAACAACAACTAAATCTACAGAACTAATGTGTCAAAAAAGGTAGCAGCCAGAAGAAAGGAAGATTTAATGGCTTCGTCAATGTAAATAGATTTAAAAAGAAACGAACGAGGTCATACATTTAAAGACGTGTATAACAGGTTACCGATGCTCATTCCTACAAGTATCAAAAAAAAAAAAAAAAAAAAAAAAAAAAAAACTGAAAGACCAACCGAGGGAGATGAAGTTCTTGAAAAATCGAAAGTTTTAAGCACAAAATTAATCTCAAAGTGATATGGAAAAATATTCTGTAAAGCATTCTCACATGGAAAAGTTAAAAAAGCATAAATGTGCCCTTTTAACATGACAATAAATTGTCATTGTTTAAAAAAAAACTATAACAGAATGAAGAAAGAGATTAAATAACGGAGGATAAAAGAGCGAAAATTTTCCAACCGAAGGAAAATGCGATCATCACTCTTTGAAAACTTATACAGCACCCAAAGGATTCGGTTTAAGAGAGAAATATAGCCGACTCAACCTCGAGTGAAATAACCTGCATCTGATGGATGATGCTATCACACTTATCAAGTGATACCCTGTGAAGGAAGTAAACAAATCTCTTTTCTATGGGGACTGCTGAGATCAAATTGACTAAAAAAAAAAAAAAAAAAAAAAAAAAAAAAAAAAAAAAAAAAAAAAAAAATCCTTCTATCAACCAGGAATCAATTGTCAGGTGGTATCTTGCTGCAGAAAGCTTATAGCTTTATTCTTAATACCTGCTTTTTTTATGGATGTTTTCTTTCCAGAATACAGAATTTTCAATGTGCCTCTACTTATACGTTTCTTTTACTTATTCATTTTCATGGAGAGTGTATAATGTCATTTTTGGAAAAAATTCTTTAACTCACTCCTCTTAATGTACATACATACATACATAAGTATGTATAAATATATATATATATATATATATATATATATATATATATATATATATATACATTATTTACAGATAATTTATATATATGTACATGTATATATGTATATATATATACATTATCTATAATACTGTATATATATATATAATATATATATATATATATATATATATATATATATATATATATATATATATATATATATATATATATATATATCTATATATATATATATATATATATATATATATATATATATATATATATATAATATATAACTCAACTCTGCAGCCTACACTTTTATGTGCCATAAATTCTAGAGGCATATGGACCATGGACCAATTTAAAGCCCAACTTCCGGTCACATTTATCTCCAGATCTTGCCTATATACATTTCTTTTTATTCGAATCCATTTTATTGTTTGATCGTCAATCATTCCGGATGTAATTCTGAGGTACATGCAATCTCACAATTATTGCCTTTTGAGGGAAAATGTAGAACAACACTTCCGAATCGCTTCAATCTTCCATTTCGCCGACAATTTCATTAAACCATCAGTGTCAGTATGAAACGCTCCGCCCAACTGAAGGTTTCAATAGACATTCGGGCGTTTAATGGTTGCCGAGGAATACGATCATTATCAATTGCCCCACGTGGACACGCTCAGTAGCGGGTGTTTGTGCAATCGGAGCAATATCTGCACTTAATCACTTTGTGGGTGAGTGGAATCGTCTTATACTGCACCTCTGGACGTTTTCAGTGAGCACTGCGTGTGGCGAAACCTCACTTTTTATCGGTTCTATAACTGAAATTAACGAGACCTTGTTTGGACTTCGGATAGTTAATCAGCTGCAGAACGCACTGTTGTTTTTGCGCAATATGACACACATCATCAGCAAATGTTTTGCTAATGCGATTACTGGAATAAGTAATGGTTCTGTTCTTCCAGATTTTCTTCACTGGAAATCCCTTCCACTTAATTAAATTTAGGTGAGTGTAAATAAGGTTCGTTCCACAGCAAAAGTCATTTTATGCAGAATTAAAACCAAATCCTTCTCCCAGAATAAGATTAGTAATAAAATGTATTTTAACCAATAGCCACTGTAGTTTTATGACATAATATAAAAGCAATATCCATAATAGGTTTCTTTATGGCGTTCATCAATTTACAAAACGTAAAAGTGATTTCTAATTTCTTATGCTTTCATGACATTGCTAGACTTATCATAAGTCAATATACGACAGTATTCTATAAAATAAACATGAAATCAATGCAAAATAAACAATAATACGAGGAAATACTACAAAAAGAGCGTCAAATGGCAATGGAAAAGTAATATCCCTAATTCAGATGGTTGCCATAAACTTCCAGCCAATTTCCCGTCCTCTAAATAATTGCACAGTCTCAGAGTACCGCGAATTTCAAGAGAATAAAACCGCGCAAGGAATTTTTGTAGTTCTATTCAACAACGAGTGCGCCTCCATTGTGCCATGAACAAATTGGATTCATTAATCATCTCCTCCGCAGATGAATGTCGCTACATTTGCAGCCTGCAGCTGGGTGTAGCATTAGCAGCAGCAGTGTGATAAACTTGTATTTACAAGCAAGTTGCTTCTTGGTAAATTACTGCTTTGGCTCTGCTCGGAAGCAGAGACGTAGCAGCTGGGAGAACTTTGTACAGTATAGGAAACGAGTATTTTGTCTCTGCTACTGATTGGAATTTGTTGCATTAAACAGATTCAAAATAACGTTCCTTTAGCTTTCCCGGAATGTATAAGAATGCTTCATAATACATGGAATCACTTTCGAGATTTTGTATAGAAAATCATGTTGAGAAACTCGTTTAAATCGTTCAGTAATGTTACAATGAATTCTACTAGTTAGAGATATGGCTGGAATGTCCTTTGGGGGGTTTCAGGTGTCATACTGAACGATTATTTTTTTTTTATTATGCTGATATGTTATCCTGAAATTTGCTCCCGAGCTATCGAATAATTTTGGAAACTTAACGATTAAATTTCACTGTTAGTATGAATAATTTCTTTTTTTGTTTGGTAGATATGAGGCTGTCAGTCGAGAAACATGCCAAGCGCCATCCTGGTTCAAAGTATTTTTTAATTTAATTTATTATATTTTAAAAATGCCACTTGGCATGTTTCTCGACTGAAAAGCTCATATATAAAAACTTTAATTCATTCATTATTCCCATCATAAAAATACAATGTACTGCGATTAGCAATATAAAAAGGAGTGATCTCTGCCCTTTTTCATATATAGGGTTTCATTGTAGCCATTATTTCAGCGAATTGACCATATCCATTTTGATTCTTGTCAAAGAATTAATTTTGCAACAATAAATAACGTAAATTTTAAAAGCCTGGTGTTCCTGCAATAACCTTTCAGACGAATCTAAAGCTCTAGTGCAATTTAGATTGTTAGTCTGGTCATTTATCGCTGACAATATGAAAGATGTATAATTATCGCCCTAAAAACCCTGTTATATAACATATGTAATTTGTAAACACATTACTTATTCTATTTTGTATCACAGGTCTTCGAGCAGTGAACTCCACATTACTTTTTTTCTGTTTTGTATCACAGGTCTACGAGCAATGAACTCCAGATTCAAGTATCAGAAAATGTTGAACAACGAGAAATACAGAACATCCCAATATACTTATTATCGTGAAAGAACAATGTAAATGGAACAATGATCCGCTGAACATGAGTTTTTTTTATCTCTCAGCCGACACCATAATGCCCATTAGGCATCAACATCACAAATTAATGTTGCAAAAGTAAGCTAATACTCCCTACCCCCTTCCCCTCTCACTCTCTCTGTTAAAAACAATGGCTCTTACTGGGAGTTTTCCATTTATATATATATATATATATATATATATATATATATATATATATATATATATATATATATATATATATATATATATGTGTGTGTGTGTGTGTGTGTGTGTGTGTGCGCCTGTTTACGTAACAAAATTAAATACTGAAATCCATTTCGGACCGAATACAATTATTATCTTTTCGCATTTTCTTCTTAGATATGGAATACTCTCTCTCTCTCTCTCTCTCTCTCTCTCTCTCTCTCTCTCTCTCTCTCTCTCTCTCTCTCTCACCTTTCATCATGCCCCCTTCCATTATTTCTCAGTTACCCCATCACGTCAGAATTAGAGCACGGACTCGGGTGATTGCAACAGCAGGAGGCATTTGTGACACGAGATTGGAAAGATGATGATGGTATAGAGGTTGGTGAGAGAGAGAGAGAGAGAGAGAGAGAGAGAGAGAGAGAGAGAGAGAGAGAGAGAGAGAGAGAGAGAGAGAGAGAGAGAGAGAGAGAGAGAGAGAGAGAGAGAAATAAGTCTCTGAAAAGTCATATATTTTCAGGGTGATGAACTAAGCATGAAATAATTTAGTAAGCATTCCCATTCCTGACAGGCAAACACTGCGATTCCTGGTACAGTGCTGCCCTCAAATGGAAAACTGCAGTATCTGCAAAATTTTCGAAACTGAGATATGGCACCTATTGGGCTCGTGAAACACTAATACATACGTTACCGCAGTTTCAGAATGATTCTTCAATGCTTTATTTAGGGGGTCCCATTTGCAGTATCTGCAAAATCAGTAGTAAGGCAAGGGAAAACTGCAGAATCTACCTCTTTTCTCAGTTTTGTATTTTTGCAGACACTGCAGTCTTCCATTTTAGGGCAGAGTGCTTTAGAAAACGACATATTTTTTCACTTCTCTCAGTGATAAATCGCCCTTTTCTTGAATCTGAACGTGAAAGAGAAGTTATGAGTCTTTTCTCATCTAAAATCTGAGTAGACTACGTCCACTGTAAGGTTGCAATTTTCGCACAATTTAAGGAGAAACGTTAGACCAGGAAATCTATATTGGCCAAAAAGCAATGAGAGCACGATGCTAATTTCTAAAGTAATATATATATTAATATGTATTTGTGTGTATATATATATATATATATATATATATATATATATATATATATATATATACATACATATATATATATATATATATATATATATATATATATATATATATATATATATATATATATATATATATATATATATATATATATATATATATATATATTTCTTCAGTGCTACAAGAACAAGTTGTAATAAGTCTAAGCTCACAATCAAACCAGGGTGATTGGTGTCATGGAATACGCACATACATGCATGCACGAACACACGTATATATATAAATGACGTTTTTATCAGGTATTTTGGGCAGGTGTTTGTTTTTATTTGTGTGTGTGTGTGTGTTGGTTGGAGCAACTTTTTTAATAGCTACGCATAATTGCACAAGCGGTGTGTAAGAATGCTTTCATTGCTTTTCAAACTGCATTCTCATTTTCTCTAACTCTCTCCTTGCGTTAAAATTCTCAGAAAAACGATCAGATATTTTCATGGAACCTTAGCTCACTCAGCAATACGCAATCATTCTCATTAAAATCTTCTGCCTCTATTTAGTAGCTCACAAAATGAGAGTGGAGAGGGTACTTTTTCGGAACTAATGAATTGTAATTCGAAAAATGATTCGAATGAAAAATTAATGGAAGGAACCGAATTTGATTATTCTCTGCAAAGTCCAAATGGTAATGCAAATTTAAGAAGACTTTTTTTTGAGCTGGTGACGGCCAGCGGTAGGGGTTGGCGGTTTACTCTGCTTAATATAAGATGTACAACAAATTTTGTTCATCTCCAGTCCTCGAAAAACATTGTGCAAATAAAGACTGCCAGAATTTTCCCCGTACGAAATTATCAGAGAGCAATCTTCTTTATTTTATTTTGCCCTCTAATGACATTGATCCTCAACTGATATGTGTATTGTGTATTATGCTAATCACAGTGCAGAATGTACAAATCTACTCCATAAACGAAAAGAGGTATCTATGAAAGTTGTTAATTCCAAAATTAACTTACATTTCAAGTTTTTTTTTTTAAGAGAAGTGGAAATGTATCATCCTTTTAGAAGATTTTACGTAATGCACCGGTCAGAACAGAAGAATTGAGTTGAACTGAATATAGAATTTAAGCCAAAGGCCAAGCACTGGGACCTATGAGGTCATTCAGCGCTGAAACGGCAACTGAGGCTGTTGGACCTATGAGGTCATTCAGCGCTGAAACGGATATTGGCAGTAAAAGGTCTGAAAGGTGTAACAGGAGGAAAACCTCGCAGTTGCACTATGAACAATTGTTAGGAGAGGGTGGAGAGTAAGATGGAAGAAAGAAAGTATGAAAGGAGATAAGTAAAAGGAACGAAAGGGGTTGCAGCTAGGGACCAAAGGAACGCTGCAAAGAACCTTAAGTAATGCCTACAGTGCACCGCATGAGGTGCACTGACGGCACTAACCCCCCCTACGAGGTCAAAACAGAAGATGACGGTAAGCTATTTCCTTTGCAGCATGGCCCCAGTCGTAGATGGAACGCACAGACGTGTCTCCTCTCCGTCAAAGACTTGTAAGCGAATGCAACAATTAAGACACAATTACATTATGCCGCTCAACACCATTATAAATGCAAGAGTGAAGAAATCAGGAAGAGAAGAGAATTACTGTCGCTTCCTTCCTATCACCTCTCACTGACTGGCAGCGACATTCTTTTACATTAACGCAAGCATGTAAATAATGAAAACCTATAACGCTGCATCGTCTAAAGTATCTTTATTAATTTTCATTTTTACGGCAAGAGGTCATAGCCACTGGCAGCATTTAATTCCAAAATAACGACCCTCGATGAAAGTATCCCGGTAAATAGAAGTGTTGGGTGGCTCAAAACCAAAAATGTAATAAATGATAAAAAGCTCTGCTAAAAAGGAGTTGGGGAAGATATTGAAGAAGACTTAACATTCACACAAACCGATAGTGAAGCTTTCTAAGCTGCACTGAATCACATAATAACATTGTTCGGCTTCATACTAAATCCTCTTGGCAAGACATGTATGGCATTTTCAACTTACAGGAAGTAAGGACATCATGTGCTATGCTAAAGCATGAACGCAAAGCATTGCCTCTAGAAATCACTAAGTCATGGAGTCAGGTAATGAGTGAACGCCTCATGTGATAAAAGAAGGAAACATCCAGTATCACTGATGAAACTCCGCTTATACCAAGAGCGAATGTAATAAAACTGGCAGGCTGTGAAATTAAACAGCAAACTATATAAAGGTAAATATTATCCCATACAAGTAATAGAAGTGCTGGGTGGTTAAAAATAAAAAATGTAATAAATGATAAAAATCATATAGACAGAAAGCGAAGCTTCACCCCTACGAATATCAAGTACCCTTTGCCAACAGTATATTTTGAAGGATATGGAGTGAATTCGATATTTTGACTGGATATTCACATCAAACTTTTACTGACGATTTCTTCGAACTGTAAATCTCAGAATGCATAGAATTTATATTCCAGGTATCGTCTCTTCCTGCCTACAACCCCTTCAAGCCAGCATCTCTTGAATTAAAGTTCTCAGGAAATGCTGACGGCCCCCAGGTTGAACGCCACTGATATAAATAGTTCGGTATACGGTAAGCCTCTTTTACTCGTAGTTAACTTGGATTTGGGGAAACTTCATCAATACCGATGATTGCAGAGCCATTCAATATTGAAATACATTCTTCTTGCTTCTAAACTTTTAAGTCAATTGCCAAATAAGCATAGCTTCACAGATCAAGATATTGAATACTGAAAACTCAAGTTTAAAGAAAACCATCGATTATCAGTGAATAAGAAACTAAGGAATATCATCATTTTAATACATTTATAATGATAATTGACACAAAGTAAAAAAAAAAAAAAAAAAGACGCAATAGCTATTAACGAAAGCGTAAACCTGATTGTGAATAGCTTGTCCATGATGTTTATAAAGCCTCATTTCTCTTGAAAGTTGCTACATTGAGGGCTACTCCCAAAATTGCTGTCGCTTTGAATTTTCTGTCTAATTGCCGTTTTTGAGATCATCCTTTTTCTTATTTTTTACAATAATAACAAACGAAGGACTTCAAAGATACAGGACTAAAACCGCGAATAAGGAAATTCTGAGATGACATCCTGATGCAATGGCGTTGGACTGAAATATTTATCCAAATGTTACCGAAATTCCCTCGGGCTTCTTTTCTGTCCAACATTACGACTACTTAAATCTATTTTAGGAAGAATAACCTTTATTCACCACAATACTTGCGTCAGCCTACCGGTTCTCAGCGCGTATTTCTGCCCTATCGGTTGCAATCAATTACTACTGCCTATCTCCAGCTTCCGGGTAACTTATTCATTGCACAGTTCAACATTTCCCAACAGTCGAACCTTGTTCTACACGCGTACACACACACACACAATATATATATATATATATATATATATATATATATATATATATATATATATATATATATATATATATATATATATATATATATATATATATATATATATAGGCTCATTACCACAAGGAAAATTGTCTTTAATTTTCCTTGTGGTAATGAGAGATATATTAATCACGTGTCACAGTGATAATAGTGACATACATATACATATATGTATATATAATTATATATATATATATATATATATATATATATATATATATATATATATATATATATTATATTTGATAGTACTTCAAGCGGGCCATTAAATACTTAAGCATCAAGAGCGAGTGCACAGCACTAATAATAATAATAATAATAATAATAATAATAATATAAAAATTATTATTATTATTTTTATTATTATTATTATTAAATTCCTTTACAAAACTTATCTTAATTCCTGCTAATGCTGTTACCCGTGGCTTGACGTTCAAGACCCTTGATATAAATTTCTTAAATATACCAACAAATCTGCTTGGAGAAAATGATAACTGGGAGATAGCATGACCCTAACACATTTACCCTACAAGAAAACATTAGAGGTGTCGTAATTTTAGAAGACACGTATTTGCAAAAAAAAAAAACACACACACACACACACACACACACACACTCCTCCATATAGAAATCTAGACTTCAGCTTCACAAGTTAAAATGGTTTGTTAGGTTGAGCTACGCAACTTGTGTTGCATGCTTCAACTCATTAGTTATAGTATTGACTGCCTTCGAACCAAACAACTGGATGTAACTGTTATCATAACAATATGGCAGTCTGAAGTCAAGTTTTAACCCTACCAGATTCCAAACTGGCTTGCAGACCAATAACATCTGACATAGGAAAAGTGAGAGCCAACTTGATTCCACGGGTAGGGAGTACCACCGCTTCAACGGGAGATCGACCAAATTCTTTTAGTCAATATTTGTAGAGTTGAGTACACTCTCGGCCATCTGAGTCAGTGTTATTAAACTTTCAGAGAAAGTTCACGGAACCTAAATCCTAAAGACCAAATTCAATTCCGACTTTCTAGATCTAGCAGCTGACTATTCCGCCTTTTTATATATTTATTCTGTCTTTAGAAAAAAGATTCAACGAAAAGGGCATAAAATTATATTTTCCTTGTAGAAGGATTATTGACATGTGTATTAGTACAGCCAAAGGTATTTCACAGAAAAAACTAATAATATTATAAAATGGTAGATAAAAAGGATTACTTAATAGAAATGAAAAAAAAGCACCATATGGCATTAACGCTTAGAATTTCAAAGCACTCTTAATTTCCTGTCAAAAAAATTAAATAAATTGCACTCATATGACACTAACTTTGAACGCTACGAAGCTTTCTTAATTTCTTATCAAGAAATAAAAAATTTTGGAATCATATGACACTAACGTCAAACGTTACAAAGCTTTTTTTTTATTTCCTAGTAATGAAATAAAAAAAAAACAGAAATCATATGACACTACTGTTGAACGTTGCAAAGCTATTTTAATCACTTATTGATGAAATTAAACATTTTTAAAATCACATGACGCTAATTCCAAACGTTGCAAAGCTTTTTTTAATGTCCTATTAATGAAATGAAACATTTTGAAAATCTCATGACACTGATTCCAAAGGTTGCAAAGCTATTTCAATCACCTTTTAATGAAATGAAACATTCTGAAAATCTCATGACACTGATTCCAAAGGTTGCAAAGCTATTTCAATCACCTTTTAATGAAATGAAACATTCTGAAAATCTTATGCCACTAATTTCGAACGTTGCAATGCTATTTCAATCACTTATTAATGAAATGAAACATTCTTAAAATCTTATGCCACTAATTTCGAACGTTGCAATGCTATTTCAATCACTTATTAATGAAATGAAACATTCTGAAAATCTTATGATACTAATTTAGAACGTTGCAAAGCTATTTCAATCACCTTTCAATGAAATGAAACATTCTGAAAATCTTATGACACTAATTTCAAACGTTTCAAAGCTATTTCAATCACTTACTAATAAAATGAAACATTTTGAAAATCTTATGACACAAATTTCAAACGTTGCAAAGCCATTTCAATCACTTATCAATGAAATGAAACATTCTGAAAATCACAGGACGCTAATTTCAAACACTGCAAAGCTTTTTTTTAATTCCCTATTAAAATAAATTAAATTAAAATTAAACATTTTGAAAATCTTATGACACTAATTCCGAACGTTGCAAAGCATTTTCACTTGCAAAGCAAAAAAAGTTTGCGTGCGTTTCAACATCTCCAGGAAACACTTCATCCTTTCACAGAAGTGGTTAGAGATGGAAGAGGAAGCGAGATTTCCTACCTAATTAATATGCTAATTGCCGTGAGAGGTTAAGCAATCAACACTTATAACGCGAGTGGAGATGAAATCAATATTCTATGAGAGAGAGAGAGAGAGAGAGAGAGAGAGAGAGAGAGAGAGAGAGAGAGAGAGAGAGAGAGAGAGTTCGATGATATTCATCAAATAGAATTACATTCATAAAAGTACATCTTACATTCATTAAGTAGAATTATATTCATAAAAGTATATCTTACATTTATTAAATACAATTACATTCCAGAAAGTATATATTTTACTAATAACTTCGTTTTATCATAACCCCTGACAAGAAGAAATACAGTTCTCAGAGGCTACCTACTAATTAACACTGCAGAGAAAACACAAACCTTTATGGGTGCTAAAAGCCTCTAATGGAATTAAAGGTGCAAATGAGCGTGACCTTCTCTGCCCACTTCTACGGTAATCCTGTCTTCTTTATCCTACCATCTATTAACCGGGGACGGTTTTTTGTTTTTGTACGTTTGTTTTCTGTTCTTCGGTAAGAATGTTACTTGATCCAACATAATGACGTTAATTCATACGTGGGTTCACGAGAAAAAAAGAAAAAGGTTGAGAGCATCACGACGCGAAACTATGTGCTTCTCAATGCACGCGTTCTCCAATTTCTGTTTGTATTCAAATTTCAAAGGTCGATGCTGATCTGTTATCATCAAGAAAAAAAAAGATCGTGATGATAATTTCTGTCACATTACACCCTTACTCTGAAAATGACAGATGAATGACTGACGTACTTAATACCTTAATTACATCACATCAGGAGCAGAGGAACGACGTGTTTGACTTCGACGTTGTTCCAGTGGGTTGCAGAAGCGCTGGGAGAACGGCGCATAAAGCCCCTGTCAATGTTAATTAACGCTACGAAAGCTCTAATTAAAGTCGTCTTAAGATGACAGAGGAGAGAGAGGACAGTATACATAATGCTAATGAACAGGAGAAAGCCAATGGCTCCCTGAAAACATGGGATAGCTAGGTGGAGAAATTACAACTCACATAACAATGCGGTTAACTAAATGCATTTTCCATTTCCGTTCAAAGATCAATATACGAAAAAAATGGAGATTAATACACATTTCTATGAGCATTTACCTTCAGTTGTCATTTTTTTATAAACTAAACATCTTTCCTCCATCTTTTGACCTTCCATTCATTAGACTTAGCCTTTCGAAAATTTATTAAAAAGGGAGATTAATACACAATTCTACGCTATTTACCATCCATTTTTATGACTTTTACAACCTAATAATTTTTACTCCATCCTTTGACCTTCCATTCAGTAAGTTTAGTCTTTCGTCTTTCGAAAATTTATTAAAAAGGGAGATTAATACACAATTATGCTATTTACCAACAGTTTTTATGACTTCTACAACCTAATCATTTTTACTCCATCCTTTGACCTTCCATTCATTAGGCTTAGCCTTTCGAAAATTTATTAAAAAGGGAGATTAATACACAATTCTACGCTATTTACCATCCATTTTTATGACTTTTACAACCTAATCATTTTTACTCCATCCTTTGAAATTCCATTCATTAAATTTAGTCTTTCGAAAATTTATTAAAAAGGGATATTAATACACAATTCTACGCTATTTACCATCAATTTTTATGACTTTTACAACCAAATCACTTTTACTCCATCCTTTGAAATTCCACTTACATCCATTATGGTTAGCCTTTCGAGAATTCATTAAACACAAGTTACTCAGGATCCCAGAAGCCGAGAACGTCACTTCCACGCAGACACAATCACGGGAGTAAATCAAGTCATAATTGCCTATTTGAGTTTATAGTCCCTTCGAATGGCTATTAAGACTTACTTCGAGACATTATTAGGGTTCCATTAAGCCTCAAGTGCAACGTATACGTCCAATTCTGTACTTGGAGTCCATTTCCAAATGCCAGATTTAATTAAGGTCATCACACATAAAGGATTTGGCAAAAAGGATTTAAAGAATCGTTATCTATTTTTATTTAACTCCTCGCCATTCTTACTATGTATACAAAATGGATTAATTTCTGATGTTTTCATTATAAAAGAAAGTTACGTGTTTTTGTGATCAAACACACACACACACACATATATATGTGTATAACATATATGTATACACACAGACACACACACATTATATATATATATATATATATATATATATATATATATATATATATATATATATATATATATATATTGGAACTCAAAAATTATGGACAAGGTTATGTTACTACTAACAGCAGTACAATAGGACGAATTTGTAAGCCTGGATACAAAGGTATACATCTAAAAATCACAAATATATATATATGTATATATATATATATATATATATATATATATATATATATATATATATATATATATATTAACTTTATCACTTACAGATATGTTCTGTGCATTAATACAATTAATAACAGGACCTCAATTAAACTGGCTGTTATCTAGCAGAGATATTTATTCTAGAAAACTTAGAAATTTTCTAGGATTAACAATCCTCATCGTCCGGACACCAGACGATGAGGACTGCTAGTCCTGGAAAGATTGTAACTTTTCTTGAATAAATATCTCCGCTAGATAACATCCAGTTTACTCAAGGTCCTGTTATTAATTGTATTAATGTACAGAACAGTTTTGTAAGTGATACAGTTCTTATATATATATATATATATATATATATATATATATATATATATATATATATATATATATATATATATATATATATATATATATATATATATTTGTGATTTTTAGATGTATACCTTTATATCCAGGTTTACAAATTCACAAAACATTTTGATGATTCCGAAAAAATGTGTGTTCCTTTTTAATAATGAATAATCCATCTTCCTATTGTACTGCTCTTAGTAACATATTCTTGTCCATAATTTTTTAGTTCTTAATATATATATATATATATATATATATATATATATATATATATATATGTGTGTGTGTGTGTGTGTGTATACATATATGTATATATATATATGATGTGAACTCTCATCCAAGATGCTGTGAATTACATGCACACTGAATCATCAACATCTAGCATACTTTTGTAAAATGATTTGTGAACGGGGTTGTACTAGGAGGATGGAGCAAGATTTTAGGAATAAGTTTTCCACCCCTAACGCCCTTTCCTTAATCCTAGCAAACACTGGTACCCATTTACAGTTGGATGGACCAGCAGGTGGTGGGCCAGGACCTAGCAAAGGTGATCGAAGCAGTGTAGCACTCAGATCTGCACCCTTTTTGGGTGATTTCATCTTCCAAAATTACATACACATACACACATATGTACAGACATATATATATGTATATATATAATACATACACACACACATATGCATACATACATACATATATGTATATATATATATATATATATATATATATATATATATATATATATATATATATATATATATATATTATACATATGTGCAGTTGTTCAAGCACGAACCTATGTTAAATTCAGATGAATGACTGCTAGCAACTTACTACTTAATGAAAGAAAAAATCAGCGCTAATTTAACAGCATAACAAATAATTTCCATGAACTTTCTTTTTTACAGTGTTTAAATAACATACAAACGGTACATTTCCTATTCAAAGGAAGGCTTTCAGTTTCACTTATAATTGACTGGCCAAAGTGAGATGAAGAAACTGCTAATTGTTTTTGAATTCCTCTTGTAATCATGGTTAAGTGCTCTACTCGACAACAATGAACTGAAATACACGTTTGCTTTTGCCTTTGTTGCAAGACAATAGCATTGTTTGTTTCTTGCTGCTGCTGCCCTCCTCTCTCTCTCTCTCTCTCTCTCTCTCTCTCTCTCTCTGTCTCTCTCTCATGGTATAGACGCCTTTCAGTAGTTTATATTTATCAAAAATAAACTTTTCATGTTGATCATTTTATGCGAAACATGAAATACCGAAACACCTACGTACTTACTCTGCATCATTCAGGAATGCACCAAGCAAAGGACAAGAAAGAAACAGAGAGAGAGAAAGAATGAATGGAAAATCTAATTAGAGGAACGATTTTTCAAAGCCATTTTCAGCCAAAACGCGAAACAATTGCATATCAGGTAAATGTCAGATTAAACGAGGGATTTAATTAATTGCAAATTACTTCTTTTTTTTGGCATAAAACAAATGATTCTGATGATTAATCTTTCCTCTTTAATCAGTTTCATCTGCTTTCAGACAAAAGAATGGAAATGTAAGGCTACCATTTATATACAGCTTCTAATTTGCACAAATTGCTGGAGAGCTTTATATCTTTGCTCTCTATATTGAGAGTGATGAGCAATATACGAATGTTCTGTGTTATTTAGGTTTTTCCCAGTATGAAAGCATACACCTGCAAGGATTACACAGAGATGTATAACACTTATATACAAAGAGAATCAAACGCACACGCATACATACAAACACTTCTCCTCTGAGCCAGTAACACATATAAGTAAACATGTTTCATTTGCAAACGTTTATTACAAATGATTTTGTGCCTAACAAAACTCCATTGGCTCCTCTTTTACTCTGTCAAGTCATGGTCCAAGACAAGCTCTCTCTCTCTCTCTCTCTCTCTCTCTCTCTCTCTCTCTCTCTCTCTCTCTCTCTCTCTCTCTCTCTCTCTCTCTCTCTCTGCTATCACTGATGACCATGTCATTTCTGCCGACAGACCCAAAGAGAAATAGCACAAAATAAGTTGATTTTGGACTTTAAATAAGTAATAAAGTTTTTCATATAATCGTTTATCGTTTTGTGATTACCAGACTGGTAAAAAGAAAAAAGCACATTTTATGTTAATTAAGGAGGTTAATATTTTCACAGATACCGGGATGGTGAAATCAACTTTAAGCATCAGAAGCCCGGTCAGCTCGTTATGTGTTCTTGCACAATGGACGTCACAGAGAGAGAGAGAGAGAGAGAGAGAGAGAGAGAGAGAGAGAGAGAGAGAGAGACTGTCATTTTGATATAAAGCGTTACAAGGCTCAACGTGAATATGAACCTCGCTTGCGCCTGCGCAAGTAATTCTGGCACACAACTGCCGAGTCAAAATTCATTTCTGGTTAGCTATCTGCATTAATTCAGAGACTAGTTACGAAACCCTCGCTGCTCTTCCAGCCAGAAGCCAAAGGAAGCCATTCTGAAGCTTCCTGATGTCAAACGCAAAGGGAAAATTCATTAAATCACTTTCTTTCTGGCGAACTGACGGCATTTTTCGGACGGATAAAGAAAGAGGTTCACTTTCTGGTTTTAATTACTCGGGCGCTCTCGGAATTCCACAGATAGCTTTGATGGAAAAAAAAGCCCTGACTGCAAAGACAACTTTGAAAAAATAGTCAAGGGTAAAAAAGCCTTTTTGAGTCGGACAAGTTCTGGCTTAACTCATAATGAGGGAAAAGAGGTTTGTAAACGACGATTTTGATCCCGGGAATATACAGCAATTATGAAAATGCCGACGTATTGAGTCCATGAGTCGAATAATTATGTTTTATTTTCGTTTGACATTTCAAACTGCGGTAATGATTGACGAACTGCAGTTTATATGAAGATTTAGGAGGAACAGGTAGATAGTTCCTGACGAAGAAGATATGGAACTACAAAACATAGGACCGACTATTAAAGACCATGTTTCAAATATGCGTAACATTCTATGAAACAAGCGATTTCCCCTATGTTTTGTGGATCACGTACCTTACATGGGATATCATATAATTTTTAAAATTGACATGCAAGAACAAACATGATTAACCTTGTTTTCCTACTGTTATTTAAAGATGTTTCCGGAGGCCTAATGAAAATCAAATGACCCATATATATACTGTGTATATATATATATATATATATATATATATATATATATATATATATATATATATATATATATATATATATATATATATATATATATATGTATATATATATATATATATATATATATATATATATATATATATATATATTATATATATATATATATATATATATATATATATATATATAATAAACTTAAATATATATGATATAAGCATACGCCATTATGTTTCCCGCAATGAAAGAACAAAATAGAATCGTCTTTACATGTATTTACGTAAACAAAGACGAATTTCATACTTTTCTTCCACTGCAAGGAACCTAATGACCTATGGTCTGAGCCTGACTGAGCCCGCGCGATTGCAGAAAGTTTCTCCATTAAAACTCAGAGTATGAAAGCCGCTTACAGAGAGCATTGTTCAATCTGGATTCCAGTTCTTACGCGTTTTCGTTTCAAAAAATACAGGCGACCAACCATTCAACGGACGTTTTCAGTTTCTTTTTTTGGGTACGCGAGGACGGTTTAGAATTGATCGCAATGCTCTCGATCACAAAAGAAGCGGAGATCGATGCCATAAGTGAGACAGACAGCCTGGCAGAAAATTATGAATATATGGCTGTGTAGCCCCTATCTAAGTCTTCCGTCAGCCACGTATCGCCCAAGCGAACATATCCTAGGAACGTCTACTATCTGTTCAACCGTGTATTGTAATGTATTATGGAATTTAGGCCAAAGGCCAAGCACTGGGACCTATGAGGTCATTCAGCGCTGAAAGGGAAATTGGGAATAGAAAGCCTTGAAAGGTGGAACAGGAGGAAAATCTTTGCACTATGGAACAAATGCTAGGAGAGGGTGGATAGCAAGGTGGAAGGGAGAGAATATGAATGGAGGTACAGTAAAAGAAATGAAATGGGTTGCAGCTAGGGACACCGCAAAGAACCTTCAGTAATGCCTACAGTGCACCGCGTGAGGTGCACTGACGGCAATACCTCCCAACGGGGTCAACTGTGCATTATCAACAGATCATCACGATTGTCTGACCACTGAACACGCAGTTCTTTCCTCTTAAGATAGCACTTTCATGGAGGTAGAAACAAGCTAGAAACAAAGCCTGCGATCCAGATGCAAGAAGATGATGAAATTCTGATGTCCTTAGGAGGTTCGAACCCGCGTCCGGATTATCAGAATGGGGTTAAGTGTCCGACCTGACCACGTGACAAGGTGTAACCAAAATGTGTGTAGAATTCGAAATACTAAGAGGGCTTATTACGTACGTATGTGGTAAAATTTATACGTGGATCTCTCTCTCTCTCTCTCTCTCTCTCTCTCTCTCTCTCTCTCTCTCTCTCTCTCTCTCTCTCTCTCTCTATATATATATATATATATATATATATATATACATACATACATACAGAGAGAGAGAGAGAGAGAGAGAGAGAGAGAGAGAGAGAGAGAGAGAGAGAGAGAGAGAGAGAGAGTTATTATGCTACTAAAAAAATTTTGCATGGAAAATCTTCCTTTACGGAAAAATCTGAAAGCTAACTAATGGGAAACCTTTCAGGTATGTGCAGTGAAGGATATTACCTAACAGAGCCTTCAAATATACGTCAAAGTAGTTTCAAATCATTACTCAAACTGTCTTGCTTACGTCACAACTGAGTTCAAAGGGTAAGTACATTTATAAATTATATTTACATGTAATAATCAGTCTATGAAGGTTACGTTGATTGCTCTATGATGTTGAAATTGACATTCTGTGATACTTCAACCTCTATAACTTGCCGATATGAATAAAAAACTTTCCTTTTCACTAACATATAATACTCTCTCTCTCTCTCTCCTCTCTCTCCTCTCTCTCTCCTCTCTCTCTCTCTCTCTCTCTCTCTCTCTCTCTCTCTCTCTCTCTCCAGGAAACATGTTTGCCGTGAAAATGTATTCACACTGCACATTAACAGTAAAGTCGTACATTTGCTTACACGTCGTGCAATCATTCTCAGAAATTCAGAGACCTTAATAACAGAGATTCGCTCTAAGCTCTCACTTCATTTGCTTCAAAATCTCATCCGTAAAAAAAAAAAAAAAAAAAAAAAAAATTCGCTCGAAAGACACAGAAGCGGGAGCGCATTTCTACGTGAGCTAGACGACTTTTGACGTCAGCCATTACTGCAAAACTGAAATGAGTAACTCAATTTCCTTCGCTACGAAATAAAGTTAGGCGTTCCTGGAAGCCATGATAAGTTCTGTACCAAGTTTAAATTAACTTTTGATCGCTTGCTCCTGTTCCATTTCTGCAGCCCGAACGGAGAATCCTACCTGAATGATATTAAAAAATAGGGCAAAAAAGGAGACGCGGCGACTAATTATTAAACGCCATTTTCTTTGAAGACTAAATTTAATTAATGTTCGAGGTGTTCTAGAATTGTGAAGAGTAATATTTTAGATTTTCTCCAAAAGGGTAGGAAAACATACATATGTATGTTCACTACGGGGATATCTGCGCAACACACTCAATAAAAAAAATGCCCTCTTATTAGTAATTCTCTGATCGATTCCAAAACAGAAATACACAAATTCAATCGTCTTCATTCCGCCAGCAACTGCAAACACTATTTTGTTAAAGAACGTTCAATAACACGAAAGTAATATTATTATGTACTATAGCTGCTCTGTTCCGGTAAATATATAACATACAGTTCATCCTTTTAGAAAGGTAATAACATACGTAAACCACAATTCAAAAACAACTGTTTTCCATTTGTCAAAAAAGCATCTCATTTATGAAAGAAGAAAAGTCTGGTGTGTGAAGCTCATATTCCGACGTCAAAGCAAGAGAACACAGGGAGAGAGACCCATCCAAAACAACGACACGCAAGAAAAAGCGGAATGGAAAAAAAAAAAAGAGAAATCTCCGCTGAAAAGAACTAAGGCCTTCTTTCCTTCCAGCCGATACAGCTGCGTAGTGAATCCTCCGGCTGCTGGAGACGCTGGATAGAGGCAATATCCCTCAAGAAATGGTAAATGTGACAGAGCCTCTTGGTTAGCTCCGGCGATCTGACTCAGGAGGATTTATAGCTGCGATTTCGCGATTTATCGCCTGATTTACGGCGCCAGCCTTTCTCTGGCCCGCGCTCTTTTCCAAATTGCTTACCGGAATCAAGGTGGGACGCGGCTTCGGGATACCTGACGAATCGCTCGTGTATCGTGTGCGCTTAAAGGTATGATTTTGTTACCTTGTCGTCGATATTTCTTGCGTCCGCATGAATTTCAGAATTTCTCTCAGAACTGTGGTTCTCAACCTGGGGAGCGTGCCACCCTAAGGGGACGTCAGCAGTTTCTAAGGGGGGTGGGCGAGTCCTATGGAAAATTAAAAATTCTCTAACTATATTCGTAACTCTCTTAATAAGAGTCGCTAAGAAGCAGTGTCAAGTGTCTCACTAATTCATTCCAAAAAAACTAAAAACACCCCTTCTCTTTCTCTTTTTTTTTTATTTTCCTTAATTTTACTCATAGATGCAAAGGGGACGTGGAGGGAAGGACCAACTCTTAGAGGGGGCGTGGCAATAAAAAAGTTAAGAACCACTGATTTGGACAAAAGGCTTACTATACATTTTATCAAAATCTCATAGTAATTAGTAAGAACACAGATATTTCCGCTGTAATCATTCAGAAGAAAGGCATTTTGTGGATGCAATCAAAATATCATTATAATTAGTAAGAATAAAGATATGTAAGTTGTAGGAGAAATAATTTCGGCTACCTGTAAAGAAAATAAGCTGTACATTTTTTCTTGCCTTTAGGGGAACTCCTGTTCTGCTGTATTATGAATAATAAATTTGTTGTGATCTGACTTATAAATAATTCACGATAGCGATAAGTTATCGCAATTTTAATTTTCTACACCTTTGCATACGGCAGACTGTTAATTTCCCAGCTATGTCAGAAGAAAAAATTGGGCAAACGTTACATTTTTTCTTGTCTTCTTGTTGATCAACTAACATAGATGTGGGTCTAAGTTTTTTTTTTTTTTTTTTTTTTTTTTTTTTTTGCAGAAATACAGATTGTTGGATGAAATATTCAGTGTACTATTTTAGGTACGTAAGTGAAAATCAGATTTTCCTTATCCGAAAGCAAATCTCAAAACTGAGAAAAAAAAATAGATTCGCTTGGACGGTCAACTGGATATTTTTGAATAAAAATGCAGCTACTACAATTACCGTGTTAATTACAATTCTATGCTGCTGAGATAGTCTATTTACCCTACAGTTACTGAGTAAAAGGAGACGCCATACATCTATAATTTCTTTCATGCCATTTGATTTTTCATTATCTATCTGTGACTTTGATATATGGGTGATACCCTTTTTGTACTCAATTCAATTTCTGAGTTCCTATTCCTTCCCAAGAAATGTTTGGTAGGATAGTAATGAAGGATACAGTCTTAAAGGTAATTGTTGCATGACATTAAGAAGAGTAGGACTGAGCCCAATCATCAGATGAATAAAGTATGAATTAAGCAATTATCAGGGTAAGCGAGTAAAGTCAAATAATGAACATTTTCTGAATAAAAGGTACGGATTTTATCCATTAGATTTACATGTTGCGAAGAATACTAATTCATACTCACGTCCTGTCTATATTATTATTATTATTATTATTATTATTATTATTATTATTATTATTATTATTATTATTCAGAGGATAAACCCTATCACAGGGGCCAATGACTTTGAATTTCGAAAGAAGTAACAGCGTGCCCGTTGTCTTAACAAAGCACAAACGACACAATTCCGATAGAGAGCAGAAATTATCTCCTTGAAAAAAGTTGTCCATTTTACAAATATAATCTTTATAATCTCGTTCCTTGCCTTGTGATGTTGGCACAGCCATGAAACATAGGGCTATACATATGAAAATGCCATAAAAACCAATCACCTTCATGCGCATGATGTTATAATCATATCACCTTCATGCGCATGATGTTATAATCATATCACCTTCATGCGCATGATGTTATAATCATTTCCCGTCGCTGTGGACTTCCCATTAGCAATGCTTCCCTGTTACCAGACTTGGAGGAAAATTCAGCTTTAATGGAAAGAGATATATATACGAGGATACTCAAATACCCTATCCTTTCACACCGCTGGTTGCGCCAGAACTTCATAGCGTGGCTGTCTCGAGTTCTACCATTATTCCAGTTAGTAACACTACTGTTGCTTCTTCGTAACAGCAACCAACGAACTGCTCTCATACATACATATCTACAGACATTCTACACACACCCACACACATATATGTATGTGTGTATGTACATATATATATATATATATATATATATATATATATATATATATATATATATATATATATATATATATATATTGTCACATCACCGTGATTCATGTACAAGCATTAAGCTACAAATGTCCTTTAATATCTGATTCGCTCTACCCCAATTATAATATATTTTCATATATGTGTTACCCGCAGGGGAATTTTTTAGTTGATAATAAGTTCGTTGTCTTGTGGACTCGAACCACGGTAGACTAGAACTCAGGACTACAGTGACGACGACGAACTTATAATCAACTAAAAAATTCCCCTTCGGGTAACATATATGAAAATATATTGTTTCCGAGGTAGAGCGAATTGGATGTCATAGGACATTTGTAGCTTAATGCTTATATATATTCAGTATATATATAAATTATATATATATATATATATATATATATATATATATATACATATTATTATTATATTATTATATACATACATGTGCGTGTGATTGTTTGTTTACGTATATGCTGTTATTTTGTTGATAATATTAACTGGGTATCGAAACTTGGTTTTTTTACTCTTGTAGGACACTTAAAATAAAGAAAGATATATCATTGCATGCCACAAAGTAATACTAAGCTAAGTCAACCATTTTGCGTTCTAAACTTGCAATAATCTTTGGAAAGCTAAGAATAGTTTTAATCGCAGATGGTGTCAGCGAGGTAAAGTCCTGTTATGTTAACTTGAGCCTCGGGGAAATTCTTGAAAGTGTAAGTATTCTCTAGATATTTCTCCTCTGGCACTTTTCACTGCGACCTAGACACCGTGAACCTTATTTTTCCTGGTATATTTCCCGCATGTAACAAATAATATATATATATATATATATATATATATATATATATATATATATATATATATATATATATATATATATATATATATTACGCAAACACACATGTATATATATATATATATATATATATATATATATATATATATATATATATATATATATACATATACTCACAAATAAATATATGTATATGTCTGCGCGCAAGTGTATATATGTATCTTTGTATACACGTATGTGTCATATGGCATATGACAGATCTCTGCTTGCCAGTTATAGTACTTATTCTGAAAGAACTGCTAAATAAAAAGGCCTAAAGAAAGTGACATTATTGAAAACAATAAGGTCAAGATAATGTAATCAGGCTAAACTGTATAATATATGACATTTTGCAATCAAGTCCGAAGATGATGATGTCAAGACCAGCACAGTTTCTAGTTAGTTATGTAATATATGTATCTGTATAATATATGTAACAATGTATGTAATATATGCATTTGAATAATAACTTTTATTGGAATTTTACCGCACCGCGTTTCTTTCTCGGTAGAAGTAATCTTCGACATTACCTTCCAGAAGGGACTCCGTAAACAGTTATGGGATTGAACAAAACCAAGAACTCGTGGAAATAATGTGAAGTACAACAAATCACCACACGAGAAGAATGACAAGTATTTCAGGGAAGATCGATAGCAAAGTACTTGACCATGACCAAAAGTATTATCCTCCCAATGAGGCGTATACGACGGAACGCGTTCCGACTCAAAACGACTTTTTCTCACGATTTAGCAATTTGTTGCTTGGTTGGCTCGAGGAGCTGAATTTTTCCAGGGATCTGCTTCCAGATCGGATAGCTGAGGCAACTAGAGGGACACTGTACCTACTGGGTTCTTCATATATATTTTAAACAGACAAATTCCGGGCTGCTGTATTCACTCGCCGTCGATTCCACTCGTGTACATCTGGTGCTCTCTATTATAATATCCAAATTTTTCTACGATACAGATATCTGGCATTCTGTAGGTTCACTTAAAAATTCATGAAGGAAGTCTTATTCCAGTAGTTTATCATTCTAATCATACGACAATTTGCCTAATTATTTATTTCTTTTAATACATCATCGATGAGACTGGAACAAGGGTAAATCATACTGGCTCACGTGACATTAATTTTCACCGCACAGTAAAGGTGATGATATTTTATGAATTTTATCAAAAGAGGGTTTTGCTTCGAAAATGCCTCAGAACCAAAAAGTCTTATAAAGATAATGTTTTAGGACATTTCATTTAACCTTGCAATTCTCAATGCTTTCTAATAGTGTTCTTTTCCCCCAACAACCTATGTCATCTTTATAGCATATGGACCATTCAAAATTGTATAACTTCTACTCCCTTTCATGTTCTCTCTGATCATCAACTTAGCATGACTCTGCAACCTAAGATCTAGTAGTGTTTGAAGTTTCAGAGACAAATCTAAGTTCTTC
>JANJGK010000003.1:20048388-20063724 GCA_039081455.1 Macrobrachium rosenbergii | reverse complement strand
CTAACGTAGTAATACTATTTTAATTAATGACGTACATTCACACACACACACAAATTATGTATATATACTGTATATATATATATATATATATATATATATATATATATATATATATATATATATATATGTATATATATATATATATATATATATATATATATGTATATATATATATATATATATATATATATATATATATATATATATATATATATATATATGTATGTGTGTGTGTATGGGCGCGTGTGTATGTGTGTGCGTATATGTATATATATATATATATATATATATATATATACATATATATATATATATATATATATATATATATATATATATATATATATATATATATATTTATAACTAACAGGACCTCATTCAAACTGGATGGTATGTAGTGAAGATATTTACTCAGAACTAGATACCATCCAGTTTGAATGCGGCACTGTTAGTAATTCCACTAATGCCCAGAACAATTGTGTATGTGATATATATATATATATATATATATATATATATATATATATATATATATATATATATATATATATATATATATATATATATATATATCTAAAAGTATGAAAACCAGCCGCAACAGTTCGGAAAGGCCGGTGAAAATGGCAGACTTTTTCTCCGGCCCAATTTGCTGCCAAGTCACACATCCCGCGGCCGTTAACTATGCTGAATCATTCCAATATCGAGGTGGCGATGGTGAGGAAAAGGCCATTTTCGTTGCATTCGGACTGAGGAGAATTTTTTTTTTTTTTTATCTTTGTTCGATCACCTATTTCTTCGCCATTGCTTTTTATCAGTTCTTATGGTCGTATAATATTGATTTATCTATTTATCGTTTCTGCCCTCTGGCTTAAATGACATTTTCGAAGTATCTGAAGATGCAATGCAATGTGTTACTACCCTAAAAATTTATTGTGTTCTAATAATTTACTAACATTTTATTCTATTTGTTTACTGATTTTTTTTTTTTTTTTCAACAAGTGATCTCTTCTTCCTGAAATTCCCATAACCCTCTGTTACTTCTTTCTAATGAACACCACATTCTTTGGAAATTTGAATTTCAAGTCAATGGCCTTTTCGGGCTTGTTCCATATGAATAGGGTTCATCTTCTGAATAATAATAATAGCAGTAATTGTGGCCTGTCCAGTAAATTACGTTGCATATAATTTCCAGGCTGCTTTGCGTAGATGTAAAATTGTGCGCTCAATATTCATCAAAAAGAATATTTCAATAACCAGTTCCTTAAGTCTCAATCTGAAGGGTTATGACCGAATAATGAACACCATATTCTTTGGAAGTTTGAATTTCAGGTCAAAGGCCCTTTCGGGCTTGTTCCATGTGAATAGGGTTCATCTTCTGAATAATAATAATAGCAGTAATTGTGGCCTGTCCTGTAAATTACGTCGCATATAATTCCCAGGCTGCTTTGCGTAGATGTAAAACTGTGTGCTCAATATTCACCAAAAAAGAATATTTCAATGACCAGTTCCGTAAGTCTCAATCTGAAGGGTTATGATCGAATAACAGCATATCAACCTTAAATTTTGAAGTTATTTTCCATCCGTTATCTGCAACAATTACACTGACCAGGTTCTCTGATTAAGGTGTGGCAATGGCACGATTTTCCTAACATCGTAAAACTGAATTCAAGCTGCGTTTATTCTTTCCTGTATTTTGAAAGGAATTAACGTCAACTAATTTACTACCAAGAAGTATGTTTCAACTTGAAAATTCAAAAACAGTGGAAAACCGTACAACCATAATATTCACAAACACTTATTTTCGATCTGCTGCGTCCTGAAGTATTTCCAAGCAAAACGAGAGGAGAAACAACGCCTTGTGGATCTTTGTTGTTTAGCTCTTCCAGGAAAATCCTCTCCCTCTAAATCGTGCTCCAGAATTACCATCCTCCCCAACTCTATATCGAGACTGCTTGAAAGAAAACGGCGGAGCATAAAAAACGGGAAGAGGTGCTATTATTCCTGCTCGTATAATCCTGGAAGCGAAGGAAAATTGAAATTCCGCTTAGCATTGCTTCGAGAGTGTCAAACTCTCGGAACAAGTTGGACAGAAGTTTCGAGCACAGCAATCTCAGTATCATCCTGCTGACGGGAAGGGAAAGGGAGACGGAGGAAGCGAAGGACTAAGGAGAGAATAGGATATCCAGGGGATCAATGCCTCTCCTTCAGTCTTATGCACTTTCTTCACATACTTAATATCTCTCTTCATACAGTCGTACGTTTACTAATGAACTTCGATATAGATACACACACACATACAGTACATATATATATATATATATATATATATATATATATATATATATATATATATATATATATATATATATATATATATATATATATATATATATATATATATATATATACGATTTTACCTTGGGAAATGCTTATCATGAGCCAGTTGTACACTCTAAATGCATGATTTAGTTGCTTACCTCAATATCTTTCTAGTATCTGACTGCTGTTGATTCAGGCAATCGTAAAAAACAAAGAAAAGGGGGGAATATAACTGAGCTGAGGGCTCTACTCACAAGGCAGTTGTAAGTAAACACGTTAGAATAAGTTTAAGATTACGTATATTTACATTAAATGAACGATCAGAAGATGAAATGAACTGGCAGCTAAGGTATGGGAGATTAATTATAACTAGGGGCACTTGAAGGTATATCCGTCGCTGTGACGACGCTGCTGAGGGGCGTCGTGGGCTCACGACGGGCAAGGCACAATCAAGGGAGAATTCCGCGGTTAATGAACCCTCTGTAAACGGAGAGATTTACAAATTAAAGGCCAGTAAGGACACAGTAAAATATGCATACGACAAGGCGGTGCATGGAGGGTACCAAGGATGCCTTGAACACAATTTTATGTAATTACTCAAACACTGGACTTTATGTAACACTGCACTAACAATGCGACGTTAATGTGAAATACTGGCACTTAGAAATGGAAATATGAAGTTTAGTACGAGAATCAAAAGTGTGACTGAATGAAAAGAACCTTTGCAACACATCACTTTACCTTACAGAACACGTGGCTTCATAGTGGGTAAGGGCGGCGGAGGAGGAGGGCTAAAGGGCTTCATTGGTAAGAATACTAAGGCCCCCTACAAGATAGGACCACGTGGCAGGGCATGGCACTCTGAAGGAGGCAGGAATGCAAAGGGAGGATGGTGACTCGCTCGCGTCCAGATATGTCTCTCTCTTCTCGTTCCTTCTGACCGGCCTTTTAAGAACTCAGGTCAGGTACTACGAAGCTTCCCTGTGCAGATGGGGTTAGTGTCGCTCCTCATCATTTGAATCGGGGCCACCACATGGTGAGAATTCCAGGTGTTTGCCTCTCTCTCTCGTAATCCGCATCGCCAGCTCTATTCTGCCTTTGGCCAGACTTAGTCTCCTCACGGCCTCGTGTTCTAAAACAAAGGCTTCCCACAGTCACATGTTCAAAAAGAGGAAGTGGGAGAGGTAAACAGAGTACAATTAATGGGTTTTAAGGGGGGCCCAATATTCCTTTTGTCCTTCCTTGTAAGGCTGTACTAAGTAATGCACTTCATTTTTACTTCTCAACTTGAAATTGACCTTTTGGTAGCTTGGATGCTTGGGAAGATGTAGCAATATACATATATATATATATATATATATATATATATATATATATATATATATATATATATATATATATATATATATATATATATATATATATATATATCTGTGTGTGTGTGTGTGTGTGTGTGTGTAATGGCCGCCGAAATGCGTCTTGCATTTTCTGCTCCTGCTTTTTATCACACGTTATTATAAGTATTCATAACAACAATAACATTACCAACAGTAGTTAACCAACTAAACGTTCTTAAGACCCGGAGTTTTCATGACCTAAACGCATGTTTAAGCACAAAAAAGGAGGAATATTTTATCAACAATTGTCTCAGAAAAATATTGTAATACATAATTTTACTTAAAATTTTAGCGAATGTCAGTTGCAGTCAATGACAGTAGCTGTGAGAAAATAATACAAGTATTCAGAATCGTAGGAGTGGGACTAACAAATATAACTTCCCCGAAGGCCTTAAAAATATAGTTATCAGGGATATAAAGCTCATATTAATACACATGAACGAATTCTGAATAAGACAACAGGTTTTCTGACAAACAACAAAGTTAAACAATACCTGAAGGCATTAAGGCTCTAGTGATCCAAAAATTCATGACAAGTTTCAAGATGAAAATTATTCTCGGACGAACAGCAAGATGTACGTCCCCTGAAAAGAACGTATGTTTGATTTAATCAATTAAATTTGGAGGACATAGCACCCATAAAAAGAAATGCAAATAAATTCTAACCAACATATATCACAAGTAAAAATATTCCAAACAGAAGTACCCCTATAAAACACCGCCCACGAGAAGCCAGTGTCTGGCCCACGTATAAAGGAATATATATATTCTGGAAACAGAATAGAGAATGCTTTACGCTGACGGTAGAAAATTACACTCATAATATATCTTTTAAGGTCAGAGTTGAGTTATAAGATGCTGAAAGTTGTTTCGCTGAAGGTAATTGCGGCAAAAAATATATCCACATCTTACAGAGGGCTTTAGAATGCCTGCGAGCAATTAGGAATAATACATACCACACAAGATTATCTAGAAATATGAAACAGTATATTCTGACAAATGAAACAGACAGACAGATAGACAGATAGATACAAGGTTGAAGAGATAAAGATGCTTAATTTCCTATAAAAACAAACCATCCAATTCTTCAAACAAAAGGTAAAATTATCTTTATATTCTTTGGATGTCAATGAGCGTCTTAACAATTGATATAAAGATCGTCAATCATTTTTCACTTCATCAATGCAACTGAAATTATATTTCTGTTTGTAATTTCCCAGCTTCCTCATCCAGGAGTAACCACCCATGTATTACACTCACCTTCATCACATTAAACAAGTTTGATGACATTCCAGTAGCTAAGAGACAGGAAAAATATTGTATAGATGTCAGTGTGAAAAAAGTACTAAGAGTAATTACTATCGTAAGCATTTCCATACATAATTTGCAGTATCATCAATAATTACCAACGTAGATATTTGTCTCTCAAGTTGGCGATTAGCTGCTTTAGATTAAACTAACCTTATGCCAAACATATGGTCATTTTAAAGTTCTTCGTTGGTCGAGTCGGTAGAGTTGTGGGCTAGCACTCGCTAGGCCCGAGTTCGAGTCTCCGGCCGGCTAATGAAGAATTAGAGGAAATTATTTCTGGTAATAGAAATTCATTTCTCGCTATAATGTGGTTCGGATTCCACAACAAGCTGTAGGTCCCGATGCTAGGTAACCAACTGGTTCTTAGCCATGTAAAATAAATTAGTCTGATCCTTCGGGCCAGCTCTAGGAGAGCTGTTAGCTCAGTGGCCTGGTAAAAACTAAGCTATACTTGACTTTGTCCACGGTAAGGCGGTAACAGGAATAAAAGGCCTGATGCAGACCTCTGAACTGGATGCAACCAACCGAGACTAATATGATGTCTTGTTCATCTCAAAAGTTTTCCGAAGCATTCCGGACCTTTATCTCCTTTTATTTACCTGTCATTAAGTAAATGAAGGAAGCACACCAGCACAAAGAAAAGCAGATCAATTTACGTATTTCCCGTGAAATGCAATTTCACAGGAACACTACATAACAAAAGGCTCCATGACCGCAGTCGGTGGACTCTAAATTAAGTATTATGTGAGGTACGATATGTCATCAGCGGGGCGTTTCAAACAGCAAGGTCACGCAATGAATTTTCATGACAGCAGTCACCGCACAATGAACTATTAATTTCAGAACCGCAACTCATGCAGACGGCCTTCTGTATGTCATCGACGGCTGGCATCAACAAAGGGATATAAATGATATAAATGTCATTTCATGGCTTTACATAACGGGAAAAGCAAATGCGATATTCTCTGTGTACAGGACATAAGTCAAGTGGACAGTACAGCAAATACCCATTCCAGTTTTCCATAAATTGCTCTGAGGAGTAAATATTGCGTTACAACTCATTCTGAGGTGTAACCTTCGTTACGGAACCCAAAGCGAAAGGAATATTGCCCTAATTGCTACAGAGAGTTATAAATAAAAATTGGTCGCTTTACTTGAATGAGAAACTCTCAAAAAAAAGCAAGGGGGTGGGGGCTAAGTTATCAAGTATATTAGGCTGACTGGCTGACTATATTAACAGAATTTTTATTGATTGTGATTCTGTGAATCCTTTGACAGTCTTCCTCATTAGGCTAAATCGAGTAAAAATCTAACTTGGGCGTAAGTATTGGAAAAATAATTTTATTTAAGAGTATACAGACCACCTAAATTAGTAAATGAAATTAGTTTTTTCCTTAGTTAATGAATGTTGTTATATTCTAAAATATCTCGAAAATCTCTTATTTAAAAAGAACTTTCTCTGCTTTTACTTTTTCAAATCCACATTGATGCGGTTCAGCATTACCACTGATCTCTGCAAGAGATTACGAAAAAGTATTATAATATTCATTACTTAGTGTACCTCTATTGGCAGGTACTGTTGGCTGTACCACCAGACATACACACGCTGTATGTGGGTGTCTATACATGTGTGAATGACAACTGCTAACAATTTCTCCATTTACCTTAAATAATGCGGTTTGTCACGAGATCTATGTTTTGGGATGCAACACATTAACTCACGCAACATCACTTGATGTCTTTTCGCATCAAATACTCACCTATTAAGACAGGTGGGTATTTTATGACGGTTTTTGACGGGACATCAAATTTGCACAGGCACAACATTTACCCGAGACCGCTAACGAATCGACATCACTTTGGACCCTTTTGTTTGCTAACCTTGTAATTTCTTTTCATGTTTCTCCAATATGTCATCAAGGAAGCTGAAGAAGGAGAGAACACGAGAGCGCCATTAAAAATATCAAAGGACTTAGCCACGTTTGCTTTTATCAAAAGCCTTTGACGGTTTTAAGAAGCTGAAATCAAAGCTTATCCACAGATCATACGTTGATCATCCCACGTACAGGCAGAGGGTCATGTTTGTGATAGTCTTAAATACATCGCAGGCTCTTGAGATCAGTTCCCTCCGGTAACATGTCTCTCTCTCTCTCTCTCTCTCTCTCTCTCTCTCTCTCTCTCTCTCTCTCTCTCTCTCTCTCTCTCTCACACACACACACAATTCTCCTTTTTTCAAGTTAGTGACAAAAACAAAAGATAACAGAAGGCAAACCCGGAACACATAAAATTACTTGACTTGTGCAAAACAACACAAAAGTATCATATATGATTACAGTGATCCTGTAATGTGAACGAATCATTACAGGTTACCTTTCCTTCGTTGCATAATTGCTTCTGCTCGATTTCACAAAACAAGAATGAAAATGTAGAAGGCATCAAGTCATCAAAGCTGAATTATTTCTAGTAATTCGAAATACATAATCATCTGAAACCAAAAATGAGTACAGAAGAATCTGTAACTGTAATTAAGTTCTGGGCTGCAACAAATATATATATGTATATATATATATATATATATATATATATATATATGTATGTATATATATATATATATATATATATATATATATATATATATATATATATATATATATATATATATATGTACCAGAAAATATATAGACACCATAAAAGGCAGCCACAGTTTGCAAACCTCCGCCATTGTGATAAGTCATTTTATACAAGAATTTTCTGTAGTGACTGCTACCTGTACCCCAATACTCAACATTATTTAAATTTTCTTCCGCCGATACCTACGAGATCCAGAACCAGTTCTATTCAAAACCTGATTAGATTTTTCACCAGAGTGTAAAGGATGTGTAAAAAAAAAATCTAAAATATCTACTTATTAAACTTCAGATAACCATGAAAATAAGACGGATATGAATATAGGCATAAAAACATAAAAATATATAAAAAACGTAACGAACTGATCTGGGGTATTTAGAACAACATAACCGTGACACATCATGAAATGTTAAATTGAACTGAATATAGAATTTAGGCCATAGGGACCTATGAGGTCATTCGGCGCTGAAACGGAAATTGACAATGAAAGGTTTGAAAGGTGTAACAGGAGGAAAACCTCAAAGCAGTTGCACCATGAATCAATTGTTAGGAGAAGGTGGAAAGTGAGATGGGAGAGACAATATGAAAGGAGGTACAGTAAAAGGAACGAAAGGGGTTGCATCTAGGGGCCGAAAGCAAGCTGCACAGAACCTTAAGTAATACCTACAGTGCACCGCATGAGGTGCACTGTTGGCACCACCCCCTACGGGGATGAAACGTTGAAGACCGAAGCTGTTGCCTGAACTCATTTTCATAACCCGCTTAGTGGCAACCAAATAACTTCTTAGTGAACGTGTTCCCCAAAATCTGGTGTCTCATTTTAGAAACGATTTCGTATAAAAGAATATTAATTCTAGGTCTGAATTCGAGTCACAAAAATGGATTGTGAGGAATCACTTGCCATAATGATGTTCTTGGTATGTGATATAATGGCACGAAAAGTGAAAGAAGCGTGAATTTAATGTGGCTATATACTTAGAATATGTTAGTATTTTGTCAATGGGTAATCACTTTTCAATAATGTACAAAATGTTGACTACGGGAGCTTTAGTTTACCGTAGACATTCAGATAAAAAATGACTCTCGGGCGTTCATAGATGCTATAAATCGACCGAATATCAAGTTCAATTACTGTCACCAGACTTACTAGAGTTGGAATAAGGTACAGGTGTAGTTTAGAAATATTTGACCAGTATATAAATTACAGGCCAGTGCTAAGAGCAATCTCACAGTTTACAGAGGATCAGTCCCACACCGGGTAAATATATCTAGTTAAGCTTTTCTATATCTAATAGAGAAACTTTGCCACAATAAACGTAACTTAGTGATCTACGTCATTTTTTTGGTTTTTAAATTAGGGTATGACGTAAACACCTACGCTACATAAACCTTGATAAAACTAAAAATCCTTCGTAAAGATTCTTTCAAGTTCAATAAAAAGCTACAGTACCTGAATAACGTAACATGAGAGGGCGATCCGACAGTTCATTTCCCTGTCCTGAGTCTCAACGGTCTCGTTTTCAATGCTCAAATCTAAGCCACATTTCCCATTCCCCTGAGCTGGGCTATTTTCAATCTATTTTCCCCTTCCTTAGCGAAAAAACAAATACGACGACCTCCCAAAAGTTGACCAACAAACGGGGCTAAAACGTCTAGTAAATGGAAAATGTTTGTACCATAAGCAAAAGTCTAATTCAACGAGGTCTCGCCTTTTTTTAATGAGTTTTTGGCACTGACCACTGCGGAAACATGATGAAAGTCGTAAGAAAAAGGACAGTGTGCTACAAAAAGAGGAACAGTTGCATTTAAACTGCTGATCATGAAATGCAACCAGTACACGTCTTTGCAACAATTTCACTAAAAACACAAGCGCTTTATCGAGTGGAAAACATTTCATGAATAACTTCTGAAAGCTGTTTGCAAAAGAATGAAGAAATGTTGATGGTACACACGAAACACCCTTAGCATTCATTTTATCACAAAGGCAAACGAAAACTGCTTTATCAACAGAAAACCTGACACGTAGTCAGGGAAACAGACTTAATAACTTCTTTATTCTAGGAGTTTCAATTTTTATGGAGATTTAGAGATGCCATAAGTGAGATAAAACAATCTGACTGAAATTTTGTATACATATATATATATATATATATATATATATATATATATATATATATATATATATATATATATATATATATAAACATCTGCAGTCTTTTCATAATTTTTTTTTACTCAGGGAGTTTAAATTTTTATGAGTATTTAAAGGAGATGCCATAAGTGAGATCAAACAATCTGACTGAAATTTTGTATTTATATAAAAACATCTGCAGTCTTTTCAAAAATTTTTTTTACTCAGGGTGTTTAAATTTTTATGAATATTTAAAGGAGATGCCATAAGTGTGTTAAAACAATATGATTTAAACTTTTGTATATCAAAACATCTGTACCTTTTTTATATTTTTTCAAACAAGTGATCTAGAAACTCGGTCCACGTCATGATCAATTGCCAAATATTCACTGGACCATGGGAAAACACTAGGTTCGCCATTATGATGATGAAATTCAATTATCTACTAAGGGATGAAATGAATGGAATATGGAATAAGGAATGAATTCCGAAATGATTTAATAAAACCAATTCCGGTGCGTTATTGCGCCATTTGCATATAAATAAATGTACGCAATTAAAACTTTCTGCGCAAAGTCCTCCATAAAATTTGCCGTAACTAAAGGAAAGTTATCTAATTATTAAAGTTGATAAAAAGTCCATTAAATGTTGATAATGCTTATTATATATTCCGTGGTTACTGCAACTTTATGATTGCAACAGAACACATTAAAGTTACTTTCATCAAATTTCATTCCGTGGTTCTATGCTAAATTTCCCGCAAAGATATCAAATATAATTGGATCGTTTTTTTTATTTTACAGCCATGACGATTTCAAAATATAAAAAAATACCTCTCTCTCTCTCTCTCTCTCTCTCTCTCTCTCTCTCTCTCTCTCTCTCTCTCTCTCTCTCTCTCTCTCTCTCTCTCCAGTCGAATTTTCTATCTAAAATCAAATTTATAAAATCTGAGAAAACGTGTTAATAATAGAACTTTTAAATTACTTCGGCTATAGGTGGACCAACCGGGCAAATTTAAGCTAATATTTATAAGCATTCTCTCATTCATCGGAAGGTCTCATTTCGTAATTACTCCGTACTGCAGCTACAATTTTAATAACTGCATGGCAGAGTGAACAAAACTTCTCATAATCTTCTGCGTATATAGCAACAAAGCTTATAGTGCTATTCACCAAAACTGTAAAAACAACGCTTAAGCTTAACTTTGAAAACCCATAAACAAAAACACGACCACGCTTCTTTGTGATACAGCTGAAAGGCTGGAAAAAATTACGCTAACGTGATGTAGTTCCCATTTGCATATGATTTTTTAATTTATTTATTTCCAGAAACACCTGGTAGCGAAGTTCATTTTCTGAAATGCCTCCTCTAACAAAAAAAAAAAAAAAAAAAAAAAAAAAGTCGCCAGTTTAAGCAGTCGCTCCGTGGAAATTGAGTTTGATTCCAGGAACGCCGCCTAACATCACACAGTAGGTTTCACCTGCGAGATTACACGAACGGTCCAAAAGTCTCCTTTGTAAACACAGGTTTATGTATGCTCGAAAGAGATAGATATGCAGCCGGAGTGGCAGCTCGGGAGTCCAATTTGTAACGGGGCTTTACAGAGCGACGGCATAATCTAGTCCAAAGAGGGAACACATCAAAGCTTATGACCTTAGAGCTCTGCAACACCAACCATAAGCCTCGAGCATATGAAAAAAAAAAAGTGGAGGAGGAGGAGGAGGAGGAGGAGGAGGAGGAGGAGGAGGAGGAGGAGGAGGAGGAGGAGGAAGAAGAAGAAGAAGAAGAAGAAGAAGAAGAAGAAGAAGAGGAGGAGGAGGAGGAGGAGGAGGAGGAGGAGGAGGAGGAGGAGGAGGAGGAGGAGGAGGACGAGGAGGATGAAGAAGAAGAAGAAGAAGAAGAAGAAGAAGAAGAAGAGGAGGAGGAGGAGGAGGAGGAGGAGGAGGAGGAGGAGGAGGAGGAGGAGGAGGAAGAAGAGGACGAGGAGGAGGAGGATGAAGAAGAAGAAGAAGAAGAAGAAGAAGAAGAGGAGGAGGAGGAGGAGGAGGAGAATGACGATAAAGGCGAGAAGAACTTGGAAGAGGAGGGGAGGCAAGCGTGCATGTAAAGTTTTCTCAAAACTAGTTTGTACCTCTGTGATTTATTTCAACTGCCAAACTGTTGAAAATACTCACATACATTTCTGACTTGTTTTCTGTTTCATAAAATGCCTTCAGTTTGAAGGGCTGTCATGAGTTGCGATGATAAATTATTGATGATACATGTTTTTGTTTTGCATTTAAACAATGGAAGGTGATTTAAAACGACCTGATCTTTAATAACTTATGGGCCTAATACCTTGGTTACCCTTTATCGAATATTCTTTCTTAATTATGATTTTAGTCAAGCATTCCTAAACATAAACTAAGCAGATAAAGCAATACATCTTCGCTTTTTAGCTTTCTGTAAAAGGAAACTATTGAGATGGCTTTGTCTGACCGTCCGCACTTTATCCTGTCCGCCCTCAGATCTTAAAAACTACTGAGGCTAGAGGGCTGCAAATTGGTATGTTCATCAAACATACCAAATTACAGCCCTCTAGCCTTAGTATTTTTTTATTTTTTTTTATTTAAGGTTAAATTTAGACATAGTAGTCGTGCTTCTGGCAACGCTATAGGGTAGGCCACGACCGGACCGTGGGTAGTTTCATGGGTTGCGGACACACATTTTAGATCTATATACATGACATTTAATTTCTCCTCACAAATAAAATTCGCTACAATGAGGCAAAATCGTAATTTTTTTTATTTTTCTACGACTGAAAACCATAATCCCCACATTATTCTGCCACAAATATTTTATAAATACACTTCGACGACTGAGAATAGCGAACCTGGGGAATCATTTATAGGAATAATAATGTAATAAAAGATTAAAAAGATAATCAATAATCTTACCTCCGCTTTGCTATAATTTCATGCCCTCTGATTTTCATCACGAAGCATTGCGTTGCTAAAACACAGGCTACCTGGCAAGGCGTGAAAGAAATAAATAAGGATATAATACAAAGATTTATATGCATTTCTGCGTGTAAAATGGAACTGTTTCTTAACGATAATAATGAAGAAATAGCATCAGCATGTCTGTATATCGTTCACGCCCCTTCTAGAACATACTAAGTCTGGATATCGGTACAATGGCCTCGATGTAAGAATCATAAATAAATGAGTTTTAACCTAACGTGTGCTTCCTGCGTTAATAATAATAATAATAATAATAATAATAATAATAATAATAATAATAATAATAATAATAATAATAATAACAATAATAATAATAATACAGGTTTTGTTAAACAAAAAGGCAGTTTCAACAGCATTTATTTTGAAACTGCCATTTTGTTTAACAAAACCTGTATTAAAGAAGGTCTTTTTCCTAATTTTATAATAATAATAATAATAATAATAATAATAATAATAATAATAATAATAATAATAATAATAATAATAATAATAATACACCAAGTACCAGCTCATCAAAAGTGCGATCATAACGAAAAGCAAGATAAATAAAATCGGCTGGAAAACATAATGGCGAAAAGACCATCAAACCTACTGACCACAAACATTCATACGTGCACCTTCCACGGACTCGCGGCCGAACACAAATCCCATTTTCAACAAGAGCCTTGTGATGGCCCCTAAGCCTCTGCACTCTCTCGCAGTTAGCCACAGCTGGGGCGTGCGCATGCATCAGGAGAGGCGGATGTAACCTTGCAAACCGCGGTAGAATTGGCTGCTGTTAAGCAAACACTGTGACTAGCGATATGGCTGGCTACCCCCCATTAATTTCCATTAAGAAGGCGCCCCCCCCCACAACAAGCCCGGAGGTCCACTGGCCATCCCTAACGATATCTCGTTGGCCGTGATAAGAGACAACGCGGACGCCGACACAGCAGGGACTTCCTTTCGGCTTGACACGCGTTGGCCCTGTTTGGGGTTCCATCTTCAAAGGCCGCGCGTTGATGGCCGAGGGGATTCGTTTGCTCTGTCTTGCATCGCGAATCTTGAAGTGGGTCGCAAAGAGCCGCCTGTCGTTGGGTATTAGGGTTATATATCCACACACAAGAGGAGAAAATAGCTTTGGCATTTGAGCAGGCATGGGTAACTATGCCGAGATATTTCATAAGTCGCGCCAACTAAAAAATATCTATCCTGACATTGTGACTGATTTCATAATCGTTTTGTCGAAAACCCCAGCATCTAGCAATAATGAAAAATAAGCCAAACAAATTCCATGATGTGCAATATACCAAACAATGGAATAACTGCACTAATGGGATTGCAAAATCAAGTTTTATTTCATCCACGGTAAGATGTTGGCAATTTAGAATCAGACTTCATCTCTCTGTTGATAATATAAAAAAAAAAAAATATATATATATATATATATATATATATATATATATATATATATATATATATATATATATATATATATATATAGCAAGGCCTGTGGAGATTGTCACATATATTTTCAACACGTTCATATTTTATATAATTTAGAATCGAACTGTCCAACAATACTTAACGGCTAATCACAAAAGCAATTCAATACCAGTAAAGCAAAGTTACTTAAAAAGGACTTCTGAAAGTCATTTTACAGAGGAATACAATGTTTGGGGAATTCTAAACTGTGACTATATTCATGTGTGAAACAAAAGTGCAGTTGATCGCCAGAAGTCCCCCCCCCCAAAAAAAAAAAAATTTCCTAAACGCCTTAAATCCCCAATCAAATTCCCCCTTAGAAAAGAAAATGTTTATTCATCTATTTCAAATTACGTTTCAAATGTAGATGAGATAATGATGAGAGTAAGGTGAAGATGGCTCGGCCCAGCCCTTCGCAAAGCCTCTGGGAAATAGTATGTTGAAGTGTCGTCTGGATGATAACTATGGGAAAGACGGCTAGGGATGAGTGGAGATTCGTGAAAGCTTTGCATCACACTGCGTTGGAAGCGATGATTTTAAACACACACACATTTATATATATATATATATATATATATATATATATATATATATATATATATATATATATATATAGACACGCGCGCGCGCATATATATATATATATATATATATATATATATATATATATATATATATATATATATACATATATATATATAAACAAATAGTACAGGAGACATGTGAAATCTGTGCCTTCCTTTCAATCTCATCTATAAATCCACAATGTATGTTTAATAGCACAATTTGATCCCCTTTACTCAACAGAAGTTACACGGAAAACTTTTAAAACGACCAACGAAAGAAACTACCACCGTATGAATATAACGGGCTTCGTTTGAGAGTGAGACAACCTTTCACATATATGTTTGTTTAACGGCTGGCGTGGGACAATTACGCGAGCTTTTAGGCTCACGTGAATGAACGTAAGACCTAGATTATCTCTATCCCCCGCCGTAAATGGCCTCGACCATAAATCTGGGACAGCAATAAACTATGGGACTCGTGAGATAAAACTCGGGTGGCGTGACAGAGGACAATAAAG
>JANJGK010000003.1:20028388-20043388 GCA_039081455.1 Macrobrachium rosenbergii | reverse complement strand
ATGTCCAGCTTCCTAATAAGTGAAGAAAATTTTTACCAACGACATCTATGAAGAAAGTGGGTATCCAATGCTTAGTATTTTGACCAAGCAAACATCTCCTCCTGTGAAAAAAGCCACAAATTAGAGAACAAATATTTTCGGAAGCACACACACTTTCAGTGTTGGGTTTTAATGTCTCCAAGCTGAAGAGGGAGCATGACGCTCGGAAACAGTGTATACTCCTAAATATATTTGTTCTCCAATTTGCAGTTTAGTTTCTAGTTTCAAAGGTCGATACTGATCTGCTATCATCATCTCCTAATGTGTTCGACAAGTTCTGAAAAACTGGTATTCCATTTTGAAACAGTCACCTACACAGCATCTCGCCTCCCCGTCGTCATTGGAATAATAATGGACCTTATGTCCTCATTATGCCTTATTGGTTTCCGATATCCAGAGGTTCTCCGTCTCGATATCAAAGTAGCATAGGAAAGTTACACTGTGAAAGGCTAATGTGTTGGGACTCGTAACTAGTTACTTTGGGGGTGATTCCGAAGAAATTTGGATTTACAGAGAATACAGTTACTAGTATGCGCTGACACAGTGACAGGTTAAATAGATTTTGTCATTAAAAATATCGATGACGCTGTAACATTAAACAGATTATGTGTCATTAAAAATATCGATGGACATAAAATTACTGTCTTCGTTGTACGTATATGATCAGAAAGAATTAGCATAAATTATATTTTGGCGGGATTGAAGCGAACCAATAAAAACATGAAAATAACCGTTGATTATTCACATTTCTATTATGCATTAATTTTATTCATTGAAATACACAATTTTGCTTGTTAACATCGATTACCCTTCAATTAATCGTATGTTGATTATTTTCAGATGGCTGAGGCATATTTCTAATATATAAACTTTGGTTACTTGTTACAGACTAAGTCGGATTCAAGTTTTCTGAAACATTCCGCATTAATATCATTTCCATCAAATTCCTTCAAGTTTTCACCCGCCAAATTGGAAAGGCTACACAAACAAACGAAGAAGCGAATAAACAAACGTCAGGTAAACAGCACTTCAGCCCACGGCGAACGGAATCACACAATTTTTCGAAGTCTACCAATAAACCTTTAATTAAACGGTATAAAAACAGTGCCTGCGAAGCAATATTAGATGTCACAGCTCGCGTCCTTTTGTCCACTTTCGTATTACCTTTTAATTTTCACGTGTTTCCGGAGCGTTTACACATTTTGCTGGATTACACACGATTATAAACGTTGCCACTCGAGCGTGGAACGTAACAAGTGAGTGAAAATCAAAGGATTTATAAAAACTGTTATTATAAAATCTCAGATTCGTCAAAAGAGTCATTGAGATAATTTCACAGTGATTACTAAACAAAGATATAATTAGTCTTCTGGGAAAATTAGTGTTAAATATTAACTAGTGATTGCTGAAAAAGAAATAACTATTCTTATGGGGTTATTAAAGAGTAAATATTAACGGATATTAAAGACTAAATATTAACGTGTTTACTTAAACAGAAATAACAAGTCTTACGGGGAAATTAAAGACCAAATATTATCGGCGGTTACTGAAAAAGAAAATACTACCCTCATGGGGAAATTAAAGACTAAATGTTAGCAATGTGAAATAAAACTGCAACAATAAAAAAACCTGAAAAAGAATGAGCGCATTCACCAAATATCTGACAGCTATTCTGCTAAAGTCATGAAACGCCACTGAAGTGAAGTGTTGGATGTCAGCAAAGAATCCGCTAGGTGTAAAATGAAGGAAATATTGCGCAGTCAAATTGGAATAGAGTTTCATTACTGTTATTTCATGAAGTCATATCTTTATTACACACGGGTTTAACGAGACCACTGGGTCACATTTCTAGACAATTTTATGGCTTTCCAGAAGGATTTATTCCCTAAAGTGAGATGAAAACAGGAGTAATGCACTGATAAAGAAGCTGGACAGCTAGGTGGCAAGAGACTGAAGATAACAGAGGGAAAGTAAGAGGCTGAACCATTAGGCCTTGGGTCAAGGTAAACAACAGCGTGCCAGGCAGGTTACACTGTAGGCAGTATCCCTATGAACAATGAAATCAAAAAGGCAATTTCGCCCAGTATTTAGTTTATAAATGCGACCGAATTCATGAGGATAAAATAGGGAGGGTAGATAAGTCAATATACTATCTATATGCGCAAGCAATAATCTAATACTGATTCACAGATTAAAAAAAGACTCTGCGTAAATTATATTAAGTCTTGTATATCAAAGGGAGCAAAATGACACAAAATGAGACCCCCCGCCCCCCCACAGTGAGAGAGAGAGAGAGAGAGAGAGAGAGAGATTGTTAACGAAGAGGTTGGGAGACTATTACTGGTCGGAGTAAATGAGGTAAACTTAGGTAAAAGTTTCCTCAATGGTTCCTTCTTCTTAGGAAAAAGAATACTATTTCCATGTCAACGAAACTAGAAACATTTTCACCTGTGCTTTTTTGTGTTTTATTGTTTTTTTTTCGGCTGTCCGTGACAAATTTCACTAAGTTATTTGTCGTTTGGTACCAAGACCAGGTAAATGGGTCACCAATTTTACAATCTATACAAACGAGAATCAAAATATAATTAAAAACCACAGCTGATACATCACTTTTGAAATGTAATTACCCACATCCACAGAGATACATTTGGAAAGCATCAAAGAGTTAATCCCAGATATGAAATCATATTGCCAATTACGTTACAAGACTTTTGAAAATAAGACACTGAAACGAAAACAGATTTTCGCAGGTTAATATTTCCTTTTCCTAGCCCTTCTCGGTTCTTGACTGTAAGTGAAGTAGGCCACACTCCTTGGAAATTAATAAATTTTGCCCCTTCGCGTCACATGACTGAGTCAAGGGCTGTCTCGTTCATATTATACTGCTGTCAAATTGTTTAGTGGCACATTTTCTGCAACTCAGCGCGAGAATAATGTCATTTTCGTTGTTGGAGGTCATTAAATTTATGGCTTTTACAGAGTTTCTTAATTGCATCTTAAATTGCTATAATTTTAATTTCGAACTCAGTACAACATATGCGCGTGCACACATACACACACGTGTGTGTGTATATATATATATATATATATATATATATATAAACATATAATATATATATATTATATATACATATAAACATATAATATATATATATATATATATATATAGTTAGAGATAGATAGATAACTAGATAGATATGTCTGTGTGTATGTATATATGTTTGTATGTATATAATTTTCCCTGGGTATGTATTAAGGTTTCACAGAATCAATTTCTATAGAACAATTAAACAAATCCCGTGGGATCTTCATAATTCCTTTCCAATTTACATAAAGAGACTTCATAATGCATCATGGATTTATGTTGTTTATCTTGAAACAGATTGAAATTACGAAATATATTCGAGCACGCCTCTTCTCTCTCTCTCTCTCTCTCTCTCTCTCTCTCTCTCTCTATCTCTCTCTCTCTCTTTCATGTTCCCCTCTTTTTCTCTAGGTTTGCCACTGAAAACAGACATGGGGCTTGAGAATTACTAGCCTTTTTTATTTCGTAGTCCTTGGAATTACTAGCCTTCTTTTATTTCATAGTCCTTGGAATTACTAGCCTTTTTTATTTCGTAGTCCTTGGAATTACTAGCCTTTTTTATTTCATAGTCCTTGGAATTACTAGCCTTTTTTATTTCGTAGTTCTTGGAATTACTAGCCTTTTTTATTTCGTAGTTCTTGGAATTACTAGCCTTTTTTATTTCGTAATCCTTGGAATTACTAGCCTTTTTTATTTCGTAATCCTTGGAATTACTAGCCTTTTTTTTATTTCGTAGTCATTGGAATTACTGGCCTTTTTTTATTTCATAGTCCTTGGAATTACTAGCCTTTTTTATTTCGTAGTCCTTGGAATTACTAGCTTTTTTTTATTTCATAGTCCTTGGAATTACTAGCCTTTTTTTATGTCATAGTCCTTGGAATTACTAGCCTTTTTTTTATTTCACAGTCCTTGGAATTACTAGCCTTTTCTATTTCTTGGTCCTTGGCATATCTGACCGACAGTAAGACTAACATATTCTACACCAGTGTAACTTCTCTTCTGAAAATACTTCAGATAATAGTCGCCATTTCACAATACTACGTAGCATTTTGTTTGTAAAGGAAAAGTGCGGAATACATAATATTTTAATGGCAACAGGAATGCATGAAGCTTATAATGATTTTTTCCGACATTATTATTACAGAATACTTCATTATCCTTCATCGTTATGCAACAATCTTTTGCGTAAGCATCAACGACAAATGAATTTCTGCTTACAATTGTTTATAACATCTATTATTGGTTCATTTTACATAAACTCCTTAAGATATCTGTGTTTTTAATAGGGCTGTTGATTCCGGTCTATATGCTAGCCAACACTTTTAGAACCATCTCAGTTAATCTATTGACAGCATAAATCTTACAGACTTACAAAACCTATCTGACTAAATAACAATTTATAATAACATTTGTGATCTTCGTATTTTATCATTTCCTGTAAGTGAACAATCAAGACCCTAAAAATAACTTTCATATTGTATCACAATTTGTGCTGGAAAGGCACTATTCGCTCCATGACGAAAGGAATATATCTTTGCCGCCCTAAATATTATCTTGTCAATATTAAGGCCACTATAAAAAAAAAAGGGGGCAAATGAATAGAGTTGAATGAATTTCCAGTGAACATATTTCTAAAATGGAGAGTCGAGAAATGAAGTCTCATCAGCGAAAATTTGATTTCGTCGCGCTGCATAATTCATAATTTCCTCTTTTTTTGCAATGAATGACGCATTCATTAAAACTTTAAATTGCAAAAAAAAAAATTTCATACTGTGAGAATGATGATTAGCTAAGTTTAATGACTGCGAACTTCAGTCCTGCACCAAAATGGCAAAAGATATTTGTGTGTGATATCTTTGAAGAACTATTTATTTCAGTTAGATAGGAGGTATTTTCCATGAGGTTTTTCACTTTCATTATCATTTTAACATGTGGTTTTTCTAATCGAAATATAAAATCTAGGTCACATGGAATATCGAAATAGGTGACATGGAATGTAACTATGAGGCTCATATGATGTGACTTGGTTTTTTTTTTTTTTTTTTTTTAGTGAAAAGCCTCAGTGAACAAGTTTCTATTCCACAATTAATTGCAAAACTTCACCACCACCTTTTATTGTAAATAAATCATTACAAGAACGTCTATTGAATGGTAATATCATAGGAATCGACTGAAATTTACCTTGTCAATCTTGTAATTGAAAATTTTACCTTTTCTCACTGCTAAACCTTTGTACACTTTCCACTGATCTGCAAATCATTCAGAATAAAGGAAGTCACTTTGTAAACAGAAAATGAGAGCTTATCGAATAATAAATTAGAAGTGTTCGGATATAAAGCCACACACCTTTCCTATTCTATATTTTGTATGAGAATACGACAGTGGGAATAACATTTTAAATTTATCTTTGCATAGTTTCCTTCAGAAACGATCCATATTTATCCATTTTTACCTTGCCCTTTGCCGCGAAAGTGTAGAAAAGTTAAAGAAAATGCCCACCATGACACTAGCTACCCTTAGAAATTGTAATGTCTTTCGTGATGTGAGCTGTCGTCTCTCTCTCTCTCTCTCTCTCTCTCTCTCTCTCTCTCTCATACGGAAGTTACATACTCACGTTCTTGTTCTCCCTTCTCTCTCTTTCTTCTCTTATACATTCTGGATTAGGAATCGACGCTACAGAGTAAGGAGTTAACCAGGAGCGTGCCAACTGAGACGCTGACACGACTTCATTAATATGCAAGGAATTCTGAGACCAATACCCTCCCTTTTAATATGATGAATAAGTAGTACTCCCACGAACACAGAGCTATTGATCCCCTGCTAAAGGAACACATTTTATTCACACAAACGGACGCGAGCTCTATCCATTTTAGTTAAAAACTGTACATTTATTTACACTTCCTGTTTAAATTCTGACTGCAATTTTGATCTCCAGTGGTTAAATGCACGTGCGCGAGTTTGTTTGTGCAAGACAGACAGATATTACCCCAGGTTGCGGGAAACTCAGATGCTGGGTGCAATCTTCGCAAGATAGTTCATGCGTGCATTTGCTGCAAACAATGGTGAAAATGGAATTGCCACAGTTCTCATTTCAATGCAGCCCCAGAAGGTTTGGATATACAAGGTCTGACTTCGGAAGTGTTTACGCAAAGGCTAGAATTAGGGAGCGAATGGATGGGAACGCTAACAACCACGCATGAGCCTCTCTTTGAGTCTGAATTATGTGGAAATAGTCACGTATGCAGTTTTTCATAAATGCCACGTGGATTCATACACAGATATTCACATATACGATGGTAAATGCATACTTTAACGTACACATACGTGAGATAGATAGATAGATAGATAGATAGATAGATAGATAGATAGATAGATAGATAGATAGATAGAAAATAGATAGATAGATAGATAGATAGATAGAAGATAGATAGATAGATAGATAGATAGATAGGTAGATAGATAGATAGATAACCAGACAGATAGACAGATAGATAGATAACCAGACAGATAGATAGATAAATAGATAGATAGATAGATAGATAGATAGATAAACAGACAGATAGACAGATAGATAGGTAGTTAGACAGACAGACAGACAGACAGACAGACATACAGATAGATAGATAGATAGATAGATAGATAGATAGACAGACAGACATACAGATAGATAGATAGATAGATAGATAGATAGATAGATAGATAGATAAACAGACAGACAGATAGATAGATAGATAAAGTAAACCTCCACTAACTTCAGTTCCTACGAACATCAATTTCTATCCAAAGAGTTACTCATTTGCGGGCGGGGGATGGGTGGGGGGGAGTTGTTGAATCAAGCACTATACGGGTTTGCATAGATTCATCCAAATTCATCCATTAATTTTCGACATATCTTCCTAAAGAACGCAAGCAGACAAACAGGCGAGAACGAAAGCATTATTCTCGCCTACTTTGTTAGTGAAGGTAATGAAAAAAAAAAAAAAACAACAGTAACTAGAATAATTACAATATCAAAAAAATTATTAGCGACTACAGAAACAAGATAAAGGAAAATCATATCAGGAACCCGAAAAGTAATACAAAATTTATTATTATTATATTATTATTATTTTCCATAAGTTGCTTCAATTGGTAATAAAGACCTGAAATATTACTGGGACTAGTAACGTACAAACTAAATTTCAGCATTTTTTAATCTCAAGGTAAACATGAATAATATTCGAACAACTGCCAGGAATATCACGGCAAAACGTGGCGCTTTTAAGAATTGAGAATAGATATTTATTTTCTGTATATAATTTCAAGGTTTTGTTTGAAAACAGTATCTGACTGTTTTATTAAAGAAAATAGCAACGAAAAGATAAATAAAAATGATAAAATACACTGGCTGCAGCAATCCTTTGCTTATTCTTTACGATCATCATCTTCCCCTGTTTGCTTTGAATTTATGAATTTGTAACACTGGAAATATCTCCATAAAAAATAACTTGTATTTCTGCATCATGAATATACACTCACGACTGCAAAGACGAACAAAAGTCAAAACAATTTTGAATAGAGGTGAGGGAGAAGCCGGCGAAATACATCCAATCCTTTCCGACACCTTTCCGTCTCCTGGAGAGTTCCATTCAAGTGTGTTGATACCAATATCACAAGTGCCCTCTCTCTTACCCGGGGCATGCACGTCTTTTCCATCCGTCACTGGCAAAGGATTTCTCTCGACGCATTTTCCAGAGAAGAAGGGCACAGATGGCTCAGGGTGACGGTGCATTTCTAAGGTTAAAAATGCTTTGTACGTCAAAATGCATTGTATGTGTACGTGTGTGTTAATTCGTATTTCAGTTTTTGTTTTACTTTTGTATTGGCTTAGCTCTCAATATGTTAAAATTCTAAAATGAGAGAATGCTATTTTTTTTTTTTTTTTTTTTGCTTGAGGGTATCCCTTACATTGCTTGGAACAGTATTTCATAAATGCCTCAACGAAATGAAACAACACAGGGCGGAAGATACAAACATGGAAAACCATATGAATTCGTGCTTTCTTGATAAAAAAAGACAAGAGTGGCTAATAACATGAGACAGGAATAATGAGTACTTCGCAACAAACGCCTCATGACGTTCATCACTAAATCCTAAGAGTCATTTACGACCCTTTAAAAACACTTCTTAGGTAGCCAGTTTTGACATAAAGCTAATGGAGTTGCCAAACTCAATGCTTTCCGAAGTGAAAGGGAAAACTGCTAGAACAAAGGAAGAGAACAGAACAAACAAATAAGAGCCTCTATAACATATCATACGCCAGTCGTTGTGACGCAAAGCGAACGGCAGTCGTTGTGACGCAAAGCGAACGGCAGTCGTTGTGACGCAAAGCGAACGGCAGTCGTTGTGACGCAAAGCGAACGGCAGTTGTTGTGACGCAAAGCGAACGGAGTCGCCAAACGCAATGCTTTCCGAGGTGAAAGGGAAAACTGCTACAAGAAAAGACGAGAACAGAACAAACAAAAAGATGTACTAACCACTCCTCCTCCTCCCATTTCTAAAGCATTGTGGCAACTCCTCCTCCACTCCTCTAAAGCATTGTGGCAACTCCTCCTCCACTCCCTCTACTCCGGCACTACGCGCAGACAGGTGTTTGTGGCGAAGCGTGACTTGTATCTGGAATTATACACCGAACGAAACTTCGTCTGCCTTCCTCTCTTTATTGCAAACTTCACTTCATGGAGTTTTACACAAATAAAAAGAGAGTATAAAAGAGTAAAACCGGTTACGAACGCTTCAATAAACTCAGATTCCAGTTTTGCGAATATGCAGAACGATTCCATTTTTACCAAACAAGGGCTTATGTGTGTGTGTGAGTGCGAGTGCGAGTGTGTGTATATATATATATATATATATATATGTGTGTATATGTATACATATACAAAATTCATACTCACGCACTTACATACACACACATAATATTGTGTAATATATATATATATATATATATATATATATTTTATTATATAATATATATTTTCTTATATATACATATATATTATAATATGTATATATATACATATATATATATATATATATACGCATACACACTTGTTTGTGCGTGTGTGCACAAGCGCACGCATGGATATCTGCGCCTACTTGTGCGTAAAACCACAGTTTACTTAAACTGATGGTTGGCCACATTCACGCAAAAAACAAATCACTTAATCATCTTTTCTTATCTTAGTCTTCAACCCAAGTCAGTCTTGGTCTGCCAACACCTCTGGTGTCTATACACAAGCATTCAATTCATTCTAGCTTTTTCCCCCAAACTGCTGAATATCCAGTTATTTGAGATTTCCATAATGCACAAATAAAGAAAAAAAACGCCAGTTATCACACGGCCCCCGAATGAAAAGGAACTGGGATAAACGGAAACACGGTCAGATACAGAAATGAGATAGATTCCTAGACAAAGGGAATAAAGAGAACTCTATCTATCGATGTCTTGTATCTGGAAGCACGCCATCATTTAGTGTCAGTCAGGCACAACGTCTTCCTGGAAGGGGTGGATGGGCTAGGGGCGATGTATTATCATTACGTTCCATTACAGGATTATTGCTTTGAATGCTGAAGGAATCCTCGCACCCGCTCTGGACGTTATCAGAGGGCACATTCACCCTCATTGAAACAAAGTTCACGCAAGGTGTTAAAAACCGTTCCGTCCCTTTTCCGAGAATACGAGGATTTTAGCTTGTAAATTGTTAAATAAAATATCTAAATCATTTACTAAGAGCAAGAAATGATAGTGAACAAAATGCAAGTGATAGTACGTATTACGAATAGGAATTTGTTACTTGTACTCGTTACTACGACACACAAAAGTAACTATGGCATTAAATAATTTCCGAACGCAGCATTAGTAAGCGATAGCCCCAATAATACCAAGGACATGTTTGGAAAAATTAAAAAGTCATAATTACGAACAATACCCACCATATCTATTACACATCTTTCACTATTTAATCATGAAGTTACTGTGATTTTTGGAGGATCAAGTACTTCCGTTTTCGAGTGCTTATTGAAATTTGAGTGAGCCAGACAGACACACAAAGAAAGGCAGAATGTTGGAGGTGAATTGTCAGGTAAAGTGTATATAGAGAAGCTAAATGAATCGTATTGATTTCATTATGTTACCCGCTGGTATTATTGCTTATAAATGAACACTGAATCTTATCACTGCTCTAACCCGTTAAGAAGGCGTTTCGTAATTATGTTAATGGGGAGTCTTTGACAACCGTGTCTGAAATTGATAGTTATTAGCTAATGAATGAAAATGATCATCAGAAAATTCCCATATTTCGTGTTATTCCCAATGAGGGCTTCTGTCAAATATTCATCTGAATTCACGTAACATCAAAATATACACAGAAGTATAACAGTACTAAAAATATCAGGAAGATTAGCGGAACCACCCAGAGAATGGGAGCCAACCGAAAACGGACCAAATAATCTGTCGAACCGCTCAAAGAGAACCGCCGCACTGGTTGATTGCAAGACATGACGAACAACCGAACGCCGTCTTTTCTTTTGATCTGTGGCATCAGTCATTCGAAGTCTGGGCACGTCTTCCTCTTCCCCGGCTAATATTGAAAGTTTTCGTCCTGGTAGACTTTCTCTCTCTCTCTCTCTCTCTCTCTTGCACCACTCGTTCGTTCGTCCCCCTTTTGTCACTCACAAATATCGGTGTAGCGACGATGAGCCTCCCCCCCTCTCTCTCTCTCTTCTCTCTCTCTCTCTTGCACGTCCCGTTCGTTCGTCCACTTCTGTCACTCACAAATATCAGTGTAGCGCGGCGATGAGTCTCTCTCTCTCTCTCTCTCTCTCTCTCTCTTTTGCATGTCCCGTTCGTTCGTCCCCTTCTGTCACTCACAAATATCAATGTGGCGACGATGAGTCTCTCTCTCCCTCTCTCTCTTCTCTCTCTCTCTCTCTCTCTTGCACGTCCCGTTCGTTCGTCCACTTCTGTCACTCCCAATATCAGTGTAGCAACAATCTCTCTCTCTCTCTCTCTCTCTCTTGCTTGTCCCGATCGTTCGTCCCCTTCTGCCACTCACAAATATCAGTGTACCGACGTCGAGAGTCTCTCTCTCTCTCTCTCTCTCTCTCTTGCACGTCCCGTTCGTTCGTCCACTTTCTGTCACTCACAAATATCAGTGTAGCGGCGATGAGTCTGTCTCTCTCTCTCTCTTCTCTCTCTCTCTCTTGCATGTCCCGTACGTTCGTCCATTTCTCTCTCTCTCTCACAATTATAACTGTAACGAACGACGAGTATCTCTCTCTCTCTCTCTCTCTCTCTCTCTCTCTTGCATGTCCCGTACGTTTCGTCCATTTCTCTCTCTCTCTCACAATTATAACTGTAACGAACGACGAGTATCTCTCTCTCTCTCTCTCTCTCTCTCTTGCATGTCCCGTTCGTTCGTCCCCTTCTGTCTCTAACAAATATCAGTTTAGCGGACGACGATTCTCTCTCTCTCTCTCTCTCCTCTCTCTCGTCGCATGCAAACACATACATATTTATATCTTCCCCCCCCTCTTCAAGTTTTTACAGAACTCAAGATTCTTTTGCACCGGACGAAGGCAACAAATTCAGTTAGACTATTGCTAGTCAGTGTTAAAAAAGATCTTTGATCTTTGTTTACCACCAGTCAGTCTGTAGAGCAATGAAAACACAAGAAGATATACTGTAATTATATTACAGTAGAACACATTTTCATAACACGACCCCAAATTTCAAGTCTTCGTATTTTCTACATTCTTTTTTATCAAATGTGGATGTAGTTTAAACATGGTTGATTTGGAAATTTTTCATCATTTCTACATTAAAGAAATAATTTTTGTTCAACTTCACATTCTTATGCTTTCGAAAATTTGGGAAAGTACAAAAGTAATATCCTAAAACTGGCGGTGATAGGTAATGTTATCAAGAAAAACAGTGGCTAGCTTTACTAAGTGGTAAGTGAAAAGACTTAATAAATATACAACAATATCTTGGTATATAGCCTATGGACAATAAAAATGAGCAATATTAAGATGCTTCTGACCATTCCCTATTTATTCAAGAAATATTAAATAAAAGTTCGTTTCCTGTAAGTCACTGACGGCAAGTAACATAGTCAAAAGGAAATATCTGTTTTATCTATGCTAATAAAATAGTTTCTCAATTTCCTTTTTTAGCTTTACAGTGAGGCACGTCTGATTTGCAAATGATAGTTTTAATTTAATAATCATTAAGAGAAAATCATAATGAAAAAAATTCAGTGATCCCAATCTGCAGTGTATGAAAAAAAGGCAGATAATTATGCTTGCAGATTCATTTTTATGCAATAAAACTATAATAATTTAACTTTATTTCAGAGATAAAATCCCTTACCTCACGGAGAAAATATGCAATAGATCCTTTAGATTCTAGAACAAAAGCATTTTTGAAGGAGATATTGTAACGAATCTTAATAAGGAAATTTAAGAAGAAGAAGAAGAAGAAGAAGAAGAAGAAGAAGAAGAAGAAGAAGAAGAAGAAGAAGAAGAAGAAGAAGAAGAAGAAGAAGAAGAAGCAACATCGACGTCTTTTATTATGCATTTTGCTGAAACTGGTTAAGATACTATATTTGCTCAGATACTATATTTGTTCGTATTTAAACCCGCCTGATCTTTTTGTAATCATAGTATATTTTCCTGCTTCCATAACTCGTTTTTCTTACAGTAATAAGAAACATTCTAATTTCCAGTTTTCTTGACTTACTTGATAGAACATGCCAGCTATAAAAGAAAGTTTAATTTTCAAAGTTTCGTTTTCAAATCTACGGTAATCCTTGGCCGCCATTACATTCCTTACCGATCGGGACATTCTTTTCTTTAATTACCCGCATCACTGTCAGTTTTCCCACCGAGTCTAAATCTCTCTGAGGTCATGAAAAGCCGTGAAAGGTGCAAAAGTTTACAAGTTACTGGAAAACCGTCTGAATTACATAACGGCTGGAGGCGTAACCTCCTTATATAACTTTAATAATTACGCATATGGTATATTTTCAGTAAATATAGTATCCACTAGGCTAGGCCATATAAAACCCCATATTGGATTAGATTTAGGGTTACTTCATTATTTGCAAACTTTAACTTTAAATACCACAGCAGGTGGGTGTAGTGTACTGAATACTTAAATAACTCTTGCTGTTTATGTTAGAGAAGTTTTAGCTTAATCACAGTAGTCTGCCACTTTGAGAGAGAGGAGAGAGAGAGAGACGAGAGAGAGTGAGGAGGTTACTGTGACGTAACAAACCCAACATCACAACTGCTATGATCACAACCCGAGAGAGAGAGAGAGAGAGAGAGAGAGTGTCAATGTAACAAAAAGACATCGCAGCAACGATGATCAAAGGCAAAATCGACCTTTAAAAACTGACACATGCAAAAATTCTAATAAAACTGTCTTCTCATGGAATGGTTTATTAACTAATATTTAAAATGAAATCCAAGTGAATTATGACAATTACATATTTCATGTTGGCTTTCGCAATCACTTGCTCCAGTTATCTTACTGTCTTGGAATTAATGTCTTGTGAATAACAGAAATGATAAAATTTTGTTGTGTCATTGTTTCAATTCAGCTGAGTTTGGACGCAAACTAACAGTATTTAGATGAAATACTATTGAGAGGTAAATATCTTCTTAGGGTGTTTTCAATTGAGAAGTAAATATCTTCTTAGAGTGTTTCAACTGAGAAGCAAATATCTTCTTAGGGTGTTTCAATTGAGAAGGTAAATATCTTCTTAGAGTGTTTCAACTGAGAAGCAAATATCTTCTTAGGGGTGTTTCAATTGAAAGGTAAATATCTTCTTAGGGTGTTTCAATTGAGAAGTAAATATCTTCTTAGGTTGTTTCAACTGAGAAGTAAGTATCTTCTTAGAGTGTTTCAACTGAGAAGTAAATATCTTCTTAGAGTGTTTCAACTGAGAAGTAAATATCTTCTTAGAGTGTTTCAACTGAGAAGTAAGTATCTTCTTAGAGTGTTTCAACTGAGAAGTAAATATCTTCTTAGAGTGTTTCAACTGAGAAGTAAGTATCTTCTTAGAGTGTTTCAACTGAGAAGTAAGTATCTTCTTAGAGTGTTTCAACTGAGAAGTAAATATCTTTCTTAGAGTGTTTCAACTGAGAAGCAAATATCTTCTTAGGGTGTTTCAATTGAAAGGTAAATATCTTCTTAGGGTGTTTCAATTGAGAAGTAAATATCTTCTTAGGTTGTTTCAACTGAGAAGTAAGTATCTTCTTAGAGTGTTTCAACTGAGAAGTAAATATCTTCTTAGGGTGTTTCAATTGAGAAAGTAAATATCTTCTTAGAGTGTTTCAACTGAGAAGCAAATATCTTCTTAGGGTGTTTCAATTGAGAAGTAAATATCTTCTTTAGAGTGTTTCAACTGAGAAGTAAATATCTCTTAGGGTGTTTCAATTGAGAAGTAAATATCTTCTTAGGGTGTTTCAATTGAAAGGTAAATATCTTCTTAGGGTGTTTCAATTGAGAAGTAAATATCTTCTTAGGTTGTTTCAACTGAGAATGTAAGTATCTTCTTAGAGTGTTTCAACTGAGAAGCAAATATCTTCTTAGGGTGTTTCAATTGAAAGGTAAATATCTTCTTAGGGTGTTTCAATTGAGAAGTAAATATCTTCTTAGGTTGTTTCAACACTGAGAAGTAAGTATCTTCTTAGAGTGTTTCAACTGAGAAGTAAATATCTTCTTAGAGTGTTTCAACTGAGAAGTAAATATCTTCTTAGAGTGTTTCAACTGAGAAGTAAATATCTTCTTAGGGTGTTTCAACTGAGAAGTAAATATCTTCTTAGGG
>JANJGK010000003.1:20025544-20028288 GCA_039081455.1 Macrobrachium rosenbergii | reverse complement strand
AGTGTATGAAAAAAAGGCAGATAATTATGCTTGCAGATTCATTTTTATGCAATAAACTATAATAATTTAACTTTATTTCAGAGATAAAATCCCTTACCTCACGGAGAAAATATGCAATAGATCCTTTAGATTCTAGAACAAAAGCATTTTTGAAGGAGATATTGTAACGAATCTTAATAAGGAAATTTAAGAAGAAGAAGAAGAAGAAGAAGAAGAAGAAGAAGAAGAAGAAGAAGAAGAAGAAGAAGAAGAAGAAGAAGAAGAAGAAGAAGAAGAAGCAACATCGACGTCTTTTATTATGCATTTTGCTGAAACTGGTTAAGATACTATATTTGCTCAGATACTATATTTGTTCGTATTTAAAACCCGCCTGATCTTTTTGTAATCATAGTATATTTTCCGCTTCCATAACTCGTTTTCTTACAGTAATAAGAAACATTCTAATTTCCAGTTTTCTTGACTTACTTGTAGAACATGCCAGCTATAAAAGAAAGTTTAATTTTCAAAGTTTCGTTTTCAAATCTACGGTAATCCTTGGCCGCCATTACATTCCTTACCGATCGGGACATTCTTTTCTTTAATTACCCGCATCACTGTCAGTTTTCCCACCGAGTCTAAATCTCTCTGAGGTCATGAAAAGCCGTGAAAGGTGCAAAAGTTTACAAGTTACTGGAAAACCGTCTGAATTACATAACGGCTGGAGGCGTAACCTCCTTATATAACTTTAATAATTACGCATATGGTATATTTTCAGTAAATATAGTATCCACTAGGCTAGGCCATATAAACCCCATATTGGATTAGATTAGGGTTACTTCATTATTTGCAAACTTTAACTTTAAATACCACAGCAGGTGGTGTAGTGTACTGAATACTTAAATAACTCTTGCTGTTTATGTTAGAGAAGTTTTAGCTTAATCACAGTAGTCTGCCACTTTGAGAGAGAGAGAGAGAGAGAGAGAGAGAGAGAGAGAGAGAGAGAGAGAGAGAGAGAGAGAGAGAGAGAGAGGAGGTTACTGTGACGTAACAAACCAACATCACAACTGCTATGATCACACCGAGAGAGAGAGAGAGAGAGAGAGAGAGAGAGAGAGAGAGAGAGAGAGAGAGAGAGAGGAGAGAGAGAGAGAGAGAGAGAGAGAGTGTCAATGTAACAAAAAGACATCGCAGCAACGATGATCAAAGGCAAAATCGACCTTTAAAACTGACACATGCAAAATTCTAATAAAACTGTCTTCTCATGGAATGGTTTATTAACTAAATATTTAAATGAAATCCAAGTGAATTATGACAATTACATATTTCATGTTGGCTTTCGCAATCACTTGCTCCAGTTATCTTACTGTCTTGGAATTAATGTCTTGTGAATAACAGAAATGATAAAATTTTGTTGTGTCATTTTTCAATTCAGCTGAGTTTGGACGCAAACTAACAGTATTTAGATGAAATACTATTGAGAGGTAAATATCTTCTTAGGGTGTTTCAATTGAGAAGTAAATATCTTCTTAGAGTGTTTCAACTGAGAAGCAAATATCTTCTTAGGGTGTTTCAATTGAGAAGTAAATATCTTCTTAGAGTGTTTCAACTGAGAAGCAAATATCTTCTTAGGGTGTTTCAATTGAAAGGTAAATATCTTCTTAGGGTGTTTCAATTGAGAAGTAAATATCTTCTTAGGTTGTTTCAACTGAGAAGTAAGTATCTTCTTAGAGTGTTTCAACTGAGAAGTAAATATCTTCTTAGAGTGTTTCAACTGAGAAGTAAATATCTTCTTAGAGTGTTTCAACTGAGAAGTAAGTATCTTCTTAGAGTGTTTCAACTGAGAAGTAAATATCTTCTTAGAGTGTTTCAACTGAGAAGTAAGTATCTTCTTAGAGTGTTTCAACTGAGAAGTAAGTATCTTCTTAGAGTGTTTCAACTGAGAAGTAAATATCTTCTTAGAGTGTTTCAACTGAGAAGCAAATATCTTCTTAGGGTGTTTCAATTGAAAGGTAAATATCTTCTTAGGGTGTTTCAATTGAGAAGTAAATATCTTCTTAGGTTGTTTCAACTGAGAAGTAAGTATCTTCTTAGAGTGTTTCAACTGAGAAGTAAATATCTTCTTAGGGTGTTTCAATTGAGAAGTAAATATCTTCTTAGAGTGTTTCAACTGAGAAGCAAATATCTTCTTAGGGGTGTTTCAATTGAGAAGTAAATATCTTCTTAGAGTGTTTCAACTGAGAAGTAAATATCTTCTTAGGGTGTTTCAATTGAGAAGTAAATATCTTCTTAGGGTGTTTCAATTGAAAGGTAAATATCTTCTTAGGGTGTTTCAATTGAGAAGTAAATATCTTCTTAGGTTGTTTCAACTGAGAAGTAAGTATCTTCTTAGAGTGTTTCAACTGAGAAGCAAATATCTTCTTAGGGTGTTTCAATTGAAAGGTAAATATCTTCTTAGGGTGTTTCAATTGAGAAGTAAATATCTTCTTAGGTTGTTTCAACTGAGAAGTAAGTATCTTCTTAGAGTGTTTCAACTGAGAAGTAAATATCTTCTTAGAGTGTTTCAACTGAGAAGTAAATATCTTCTTAGAGTGTTTCAACTGAGAAGTAAATTATCTTCTTAGGGTGTTTCAACTGAGAAGTAAATATCTTCTTAGGGTGTTTCAACTGAGAAATAAATATCTTCTTATAGTGTTGCAATTGAGAAGTAAATATCTTCTTAGAGTGTTTCAATTGGGAAGTAAATATCTTCTTAGAGTGTTGCAATT
>JANJGK010000003.1:19993044-20020544 GCA_039081455.1 Macrobrachium rosenbergii | reverse complement strand
AAAATTCAGTTTCCCTAATGGTTGGGGAATCAGTGTTATACCCAAATTTCTCCAGACTGTATCTTCACCAATCCGGAGACCACCATGAGATACCTTCGTCTGTCTTAAAGAGACAAAAATTAAAACTCTATATATACATATACATCATCCATGTGGTTTTGAATGCCGAGGTATCTATTTCTTTCTCACTGAATCTAAATACCACCACACTCCATCTGATCGAAGCTAAAAGCTCTCATGTCTGTCAGGCTCCTCTAATATTCTCTGGCGTTATCTAACGCGAAAAAAGATTCTTTTCTCTCAAGTTCCCAACTGAAAGCAATTGCTGAGAGTCATTACTTCACTTAAGCGACTCGCAACTCGACGCATATTCTCGAGAGACATTACTTCCTTGAAGGGCTTGCAACACGGACTTCAAGATTACAGCTGCGCTTAATGAAAACCGTAACCCTTCTGAGAAAGTAAACGCTAAGAGAATGTGAATATTCATGAGCCATCTGAAAGTGAATAACACACTCCATCGAATACCATTAGTTGGGCTGGGCGGGTATATTTTTGGAAGTCGAACGTCAGTGCCAAAATGATGCGTGAAAGAAATGATGACGTGATTGGAGAAACAAATCCATAGTTATGTATGGGTGCAAATTTATTTTAAAATAATTCTATAGAGAGAGGTTTGGTCGAATCTGATCGATTCCCCTTTTCAACTGGAAGGGGGAATCGAACAGATTCCCGAAAGCTCTCTGTTTAGCTTTATTTTTAAATATATTTGTACCCATGCATTACCGTGGATTTGTTTCTCCTTTTCAGTATTCGTGCTTCTATGAGTATTTTTTAATGATGTGATTATTTATCACTAGGAAAATTGCCAAACATTTAACCAAACCTACTTATTTCAGACATCTATTCTTACAGCTGAATAATAATCTATGAAAATTCCAAAAACAACATTCGTCATGAAACCATTCTTCTGTCCTGATTATAATTCTGTCTAACCTTGCTGATATATCGCTACAACATAATCCTTCGCATGGACTAAATCTCCTACGCATCTGGACACGCATTCATGATTATATTAATCCATTTCGAGTCGTGCTACGACGAGTAAACTAACAGAAATCTGTCACTAACTTGGAAAAGACAAACTCTGACTCTAGATTCTCATTACAAGACTGCATCGTTTTATCGGCTTTAAATCACCACGTACATTGTGAGGGTAAACCAGCAATCTAATTTAGCCCCTGCTAGGATATCCAATTAACCCTTGTGTACATTCAATTAACAATATCGTCCCAAACACCAAGGTTTCTCAAATTACCTAAATATTTCATTCGGTGAAATTTCTGTATTACGAAACGCAATCTTAACTTGCCGGAACAAGGAGGGAGTCGCCCTGTCTATTTTTAAAGAGGTGTTTGTTTATGGTTTTGTTAGAACGACTCCGTAATTTAGGCCGTGTCTCTACGGCCAACTTCATTATGCAAGAGAGACGGTTAGATGCTGAACATCGAGAGATAGGATGTGAGGGAGTTAAAAGTTTGGCCTATGTTCAGAACACTTCAAGAATTTCTAGTCATTCATATTGCAATCACATTACTTTATACCGAATGATATCCAATAATCTCTCAGGCAGTTCTCTATTCCTCTTTCATGGAAAGAACCATGCACTTATACACAAATACTCTTTGTGGAGGTGCCATTGAAACTTCACTGCTCGATGTACCGAATCCTATTAAAGAAGTAAATGAATTCTAACTCCTGATTTCCTCACTAACATCCGGGATGGGTTTCCCTAATCCTTATAATACATAAACTAACGTAATTGACCACTGTGTCCCTTCTCTGGTAAACAAATCGAGCTAAGTCTGTCTACAATTTCATGTCTCTCAAAGTCAGATGAGATTTTAGCAGCAGCTTGGAATTTGTACTGGCCAAAAAAAATTAAAATTAAATCATATAATTACACACAAACACATATCATTCACACACACACACACAAACACTTATACGTATGGCTATATTTTCAATAGGTTCCACTTCAAACGAGAGGGAATTTCTTGTATTTTAAAACCATATTAGCAGTGTTTTGGTGGACAAAGAAATCAATTCAACTCAGGTTCCTAAACAATCTTCACTAATGAGGTTGTCATCTCACAACCTACGAAAATGAGAGAAAATAACTTAAAAAAGAATAAAGTTGTCTTAACGATACTGAGAAGAATTTAAGTACGAAAAACACAAAACAAATTAACTTTGTCTTTAACGGCACTGCAAAGAAAATAAGAAAAAAAACTTAGTCTTGAACAATTCTCTACTGCAAAGAAATTAAGAAAAAAAAAAACCCACAGCTAGAAAACTTGGTTCGTTTCGGGAACGAATTTCAGTAAAAAGATCAGTTTACGAGTACTTCCCCAACCCCCCCGCCCCCCGCCCACGCAGTTTTAGTTTTTGCGCAGCAGTTCACGCAAATTGAATTCCTGGACGTTAAAATTTTTCAGTGCCTGCCAAACGCAGTTAACCGAGTTTGCGTTGACAGAAATTTTAATTTCCACGCCGTGGAGAAAATATACCACGTTGCCAATTCCCGGAGTTGCTGGGTTCCTGGGAACTCAAGTCTCCATCTCAGACAAGAATGAAGAAGATGAAGGCTGATGCACATTCACTTAGAAGCAGCATAATGAATTACTGCTGTGGTAAGGAATTTCCGTGCGGGGACACTGCATGAATGTTTCTGTGATTGCAACGGTTCAGCTAGTACCTTCCGAAACTTTGTTTTCACTTTTATTATTATTATTATTATTATTATTATTATTATTATTATTATTATTATTATTATTATTATTATTATTATTGCTGTTATAAAAATTATTATTAGTAAACTGATTATTATCAATAAAATTATTATTATTATTATTATTATTATTATTATTATTATTATTATTATTATTATTATATTATTATTATTATTATTATTATTGAAGAAGCAAATCACAGTTATGTATATGTTCATATATTTAAAGATGAATGAGTAGAGATAGCTTTAGGGAACTTGTTCGGTTCCCCTTTTGAGATTGAAAAGAGGAACCGAACAAGTTCCCGAAAACAATCTATACAGGTTTATCTTTAAATATATGTGCATATACATAATTGTGGATTTGCTTCTTCATTTAAGAATCGTGCTGCTAAGAGGATTATTATTATTATTATTATTATTATTATTATTATTATTATTATTATTATTATTATTATTATTATTATTATTATTATTACTGCCTTTTTTAAATTTCTCTGGATTCAGATTTGGGCAGACATCCCGCACCTCACCAACCATCCACACACATGTACACATCCACCACATTCCCTTTCAATAAAAAAACAAAAACAAAAAACTTCCCAGTCAAACAAGGCGCATTTCCAAATCTTTTATATCTCGAGTTGAGTTCTACTGAATTCAAACCAGAGATTTTCATCGCTGGAACAGTTCAGTAGTAGAGAATATCTTGGGAACTCCTCCGAAAACTTGAAAACTAGGTGGGCTTATCCTGCGACAAACTGGCCCCAAAAACCTTAATTATATATAGAAAATCATATTTTTTCGACAAATCTAATTTTTCAGGATTCTTCTTCACCTAAATATGTTTGTGTGTATTTCTGAATTCTTTTCGAACGACGCAAATTTACTATGTACATCCCGGTATGACCTAGAAAATAAATCGATTAAATTCATATTAATAACTTTCAAACTTCTTCTGTATAAGCTAATAATTTTTTTTAACTTCTCTTGCACAGGTAATGGATGTCCATTATCTTGACAGGCGCAGTTTCAGGTCATTTTACATTGATGAACCTTCAAACGAAATCAGACGAGAACTTTCGCCTACGTAAAACAAACCCTCCCCCAACGCTACCCGCCCCCTCCCCCCAAAAAAAAAGAAAATTCACGAGCCATCACCGCCAGAATATTTGAGCATATCACTTGTAATTACTGAAGCAAATTCTCCCATCGGATCCTAATTACTTATTAGGGTATCGATAATGACCCAATTAAGGTGCTAATGGTTTGTTGGCGGACAGTTTGGTTACATTAATGACGAGTATAATTGCTAATCAGTTTAATGATGTCATTCGCGTAATAAAAATATTATGTGACACAGAAACCGAATATATGTATAATGCACATAGGTGTAAGGACTGACAATTATCAGATATGTTCTGAAAAGTCTGTACATTTCGATAATGTACTAAAGACGAAAAGTTTAGGCTCTGCGAAGAAGTTTATTTATATTGGCAATGTTTGGGGACATATTTTCCTATGAGACAGACTCTCCTTTGAAGATACAGACACTTTTGATGTGATAAAGAAGTAGGAGACTCCAAAATCAACAGGAATTAGAACGATCCCGTAGAATCAAGAGAAAAAGATGAAGGATTATGTTACCCGAAGTATATTTGACAAATTTTGATATTTCTGATATAGAACTCAATGAACTCAGACTAAATACAAGCACAGACACTATTTAGGGAATGAAAATGAATATGTGCAGTAATCAGCAAAGCAACGACTAGTTTGCTGCAATAGTGAACCTGGAGTATATGCGAGCAACGCTGCTTCAGTTTTCCTTTTAATTATGCATGTATTTATTTATCTATCTATTTACTTCTTATTTATTTAACTAGGGTCTTTAACTGAACGAAATGCTGAGAAAAGTAAGATTACGAGGATACGTAGAATAAAATTTACTCTGTTAACTTTTGTTGACACTGAAAATGGTCCTGTGAAGAATTCCTCAAAACATCTGTTTACAAGGAAAAACTACCGAAACTAAAGGGAGATATTTGTCATGATAGAATCATAATGGAAAGTGTTTACTTATATAGGGGTTTCTTGCATGCGGATATGATGCGTAGAAAACATATTCGATCTCTTTTTTTTAGATCTTTTTTATTTATTTATTTTTGTTTTTTGTTTTTTTTTTTTTTGCGCATAAACACGGTTATGCTCTTACGTACTTAATCCTGCTTGCGAGCTACTGAAAGACGTCGCAATGGCCTAAATACGAGATCAGAATTCTCAGGAATTTACTCATAATGCGTTCTGCCCGTGCCCGAAAATGTTCAGAGCTAGTTTTTATGACTTACATTCCTAATGGGACTGGAGATGAAAAGACAAACTTCTGGGAAAGAAACATCAAGCAAATAATTTCATAAAACTAACCAAAACGAATACTGAAGTTCTCGGGCCTCGTTCCAAAAGCTCGGGAGAAACATGAGTAACTTTGAAGCAAGACAAATTGAAATTTCTCGCTAATCAACGTCGTCAACTTTTCCAACTTCGCGCATTATACGAAACTCAAACGCGAGAGTTTCCCCTAGGATTAATATCAATTCATAACTATTTCATAAAATAAAAATTTTTTAAGTCATAATGCAGAGCGAGGTTGAGCAAGAAACGCGATCTATACATAATGTGCTCGCCATCATTCTTAAAGGATTTCCCTAGGATTAATATCAATTCATAGCTATTAATATCAGTTCATAACTATTTCATAAAATAAAAATTTTTTTAAGTCATAAGGCAGAGAGAGAGGTTGGGCAAGAAACGCGATCTATACATAATGTGCTCGCCATCATTCTTAAAGGATTTCCCTAGGATTAATATCAGTTCATAACTATTTCATAAAATAAAATTTTTTTTAAGTCATAAGGCAGAGAGAGAGGTTGGGCAAGGAACGCGATCTATACATAATGTGCTCGCCATCATTCTTAAAGGATTTCCCTAGGATTAATATCAGTTCATAACTATTTCATAAAATAAAAATTTTTTAAGTCATAAGGCAGAGAGAGAGGTTGGGCAAGAAACGCGATCTATACATAATGTGCTCGCCATCATTCTTAAAGGATTTCCCTAGGATTAATATCAGTTCATAACTATTTCATAAAATAAAAATTTTTTTAAGTCATAAGGCAGAGAGAGAGGTTGGGCAAGAAACGCGATCTATACATAATGTGCTCGCCATCATTCTTAAAGGATTTCCCTAGGATTAATATCAGTTCATAACTATTTCATAAAATAAAAATTTTTTTAAGTCATAAGGCAGAGAGAGAGGTTGGGCAAGAAACGCGATCTATACATAATGTGCTCGCCATCATTCTTAAAGGATTTCCCTAGGATTAATATCAGTTCATAACTATTTCATAAAATAAAAATTTTTTTAAGTCATAAGGCAGAGAGAGAGGTTGGGCAAGAAACGCGATCTATACATAATGTGCTCGCCATCATTCTTAAAGGATTTCCCTAGGATTAATATCAGTTCATAACTATTTCATAAAATAAAAATTTTTTAAGTCATAAGGCAGAGAGAGAGGTTGGGCAAGAAACGCGATCTATACATAATGTGCTCGCCATCATTCTTAAAGGATTTCCCTAGGATTAATATCAGTTCATAACTATTTCATAAAATAAAAATTTTTTTAAGTCATAAGGCAGAGAGAGAGGTTGGGCAAGAAACGCGATCTATACATAATGTGCTCGCCATCATTCTTAAAGGATTTCCCTAGGATTAATATCAGTTCATAACTATTTCATAAAATAAAAATTTTTTTAAGTCATAAGGCAGAGAGAGAGGTTGGGCAAGAAACGCGATCTATACATAATGTGCTCGCCATCATTCTTAAAGGATTTCCCTAGGATTAATATCAGTTCATAACTATTTCATAAAATAAAAATTTTTTTAAGTCATAAGGCAGAGAGAGAGGTTGGGCAAGAAACGCGATCTATACATAATGTGCTCGCCATCATTCTTAAAGGATTTCCCTAGGATTAATATCAGTTCATAACTATTTCATAAAATAAAAATTTTTTTAAGTCATAAGGCAGAGAGAGAGGTTGGGCAAGAAACGCGATCTATACATAATGTGCTCGCCATCATTCTTAAAGGATTTCCCTAGGATTAATATCAGTTCATAACTATTTCATAAAATAAAAATTTTTTTAAGTCATAAGGCAGAGAGAGAGGTTGGGCAAGAAACGCGATCTATACATAATGTGCTCGCCATCATTCTTAAAGGATTTCCCTAGGATTAATATCAGTTCATAACTATTTCATAAAATACAAATTTTTTAAGTCATAAGGCAAAGAGAGAGGTTGGGCAAGGAACGCGATCTATACATAATGTGCTCGCCATCATTCTTAAAGGATTTCCCTAGGATTAATATCAGTTCATAACTATTTCATAAAATAAAAATTTTTTAAGTCATAAGGCAGAGAGAGAGGTTGGGCAAGAAACGCGATCTATACATAATGTGCTCGCCATCATTCTTAAAGGATTTCCCTAGGATTAATATCAGTTCATAACTATTTCATAAAATAAAAATTTTTTTAAGTCATAAGGCAGAGAGAGAGGTTGGGCAAGAAACGCGATCTATACATAATGTGCTCGCCATCATTCTTAAAGGATTTCCCTAGGATTAATATCAGTTCATAACTATTTCATAAAATAAAAAATTTTTTAAGTCATAAGGCAGAGAGAGAGGTTGGGCAAGAAACGCGATCTATACATAATGTGCTCGCCATCATTCTTAAAGGATTTCCCTAGGATTAATATCAGTTCATAACTATTTCATAAAATAAAAATTTTTTTAAGTCATAAGGCAGAGAGAGAGGTTGGGCAAGAAACGCGATCTATACATAATGTGCTCGCCATCATTCTTAAAGGATTTCCCTAGGATTAATATCAGTTCATAACTATTTCATAAAATAAAAATTTTTTAAGTCATAAGGCAGAGAGAGAGGTTGGGCAAGAAACGCGATCTATACATAATGTGCTCGCCATCATTCTTAAAGGATTTCCCTAGGATTAATATCAGTTCATAACTATTTCATAAAATAAAAATTTTTTTAAGTCATAAGGCAGAGAGAGAGGTTGGGCAAGAAACGCGATCTATACATAATGTGCTCGCCATCATTCTTAAAGGATTTCCCTAGGATTAATATCAGTTCATAACTATTTCATAAAATAAAAATTTTTTTAAGTCATAAGGCAGAGAGAGAGGTTGGGCAAGAAACGCGATCTATACATAATGTGCTCGCCATCATTCTTAAAGGATTTCCCTAGGATTAATATCAGTTCATAACTATTTCATAAAATAAAAATTTTTTTAAGTCATAAGGCAGAGAGAGAGGTTGGGCAAGAAACGCGATCTATACATAATGTGCTCGCCATCATTCTTAAAGGATTTCCCTAGGATTAATATCAGTTCATAACTATTTCATAAAATAAAAATTTTTTAAGTCATAAGGCAAAGAGAGAGGTTGGGCAAGGAACGCGATCTATACATAATGTGCTCGCCATCATTCTTAAAGGATTTCCCTAGGATTAATATCAGTTCATAACTATTTCATAAAATAAAATTTTTTTAAGTCATAAGGCAGAGAGAGAGGTTGGGCAAGGAACGCGATCTATACATAATGTGCTCGCCATCATTCTTGAAGGATGCAAAACTCTCATCATTCTTTTGCATGCAGGCTGTTGAGGTCGTACAAGTTTTTGATTACCTAAAGAGGTGTAAACAGAAGCGTTAGTAGGAAAAGTTTCGAGTAAAGAACTCGTGGAAAATAGCTGGGGCCTCAAGGAAGTCAGTTTTTTTTTTTTTATGTCTAAGAAAGTTGGTCCGGAACTTGAGAGACTTCGGATTAATTTTCTTTCTCAACATGAGAGGGGAAATTACACAAGAAAAATGTTGACCTTGATGCTTGTGGTGGAATATAAATTCTGATATTAACTCGGGAAAAATGGCAGCTGCCTTACCCTGTGACAAAATTTTGTTTCCAGGAAGGAAATGCTCCTTGGTAAATAAATATTTATTTTCCGTATTTAAAAATAAGGTTGACGACGTGTAGTAAACATGTGCTTGACTAACCTTATTATTGTGGATAAATGAGACTGACAGATTATAGAATTAGGAAAAAGCAACTTAACAATATACACTATAGTCTTCATTACAGTACCCACTCCTTCTCACCATCGCCCACAAAAATAAAATGACTTGATACAAATTTATTGAAGTAAATGAGAAAGATTAGAATGTTATTAATACACGAGACTATAACATAAAATGTAAAAGTTAAAAAAAAAAATAAAACAGGGAGGACAGAAAGTGAGCGAATACTCTTGTGTGAAACATAAAACATAATATCTGTGAATTTGTAAACGATGACAATAATAATATTATAAAATTTAAGATTAAGTGGGGAGCTGATTTTTAAAAGGGTTTAAATCCCTTGCCCAAAACATTTTTGGCTTTACTCAAAAAAAAAAAACATTATCACAAAGAACTTGTACGTAATATTTTGTCTTTAATATCACTCTGAATCTCATAATTTGAGAGCCATATATAATATTCGAGAAACTTTTTATTGCCTTTTCAAGTACATCAGAAACTACTTCAAGACCACAAAACTAATGTTATCATTTTAAGGTTCAGCTTACATTCATCCCCTGAGCAACCACAAAGACATCAATTCTCCCTTGTTTCTTTTATTTTCTGACTGCACGAAACTTTAAAAAGAGACTAAAAAAAAAAAGCTGCATTAAAAAGATTTCCAAAAGACATTTCCTCGGGAAAGTCTCCTTCCTCTTTTTGATGACCGCTTTACCACCCCCCGCCCCCCACCCCACCCCCGCTCCCCCCTCTGGCCTACTTCAGTGGCACCCAATTCCCCAAAGAAAAGGAAAAATGACAAGCGCCTATTTGTTGCCGAGACTGAGCCAATAATGGCCACCAATTTTACAGGCGGTTTCATGACAGTTTCAGGCTGGATTGCCAGTGCATTCGCGAGAATTCATGAAAATTTTACTTATTTTTCTTCAAGATTTACTTCGTAAATATCAATCCCCACCCCCCTCAACTCTTCTCTCTCTCTCTCTCTCTCTCTCTCTCTCTCTCTCTCTCTCTCTCTCTCTCTCTCTCTCTCTCTCTCTCTCTCTCTCTCTCTCTTCGTCTATCCAACTGTCTACCTCCCTTTCTTATTACGATCCATGTGTGATTTATATCCATCAGCAAAAGTGTTGACACATCTTTTGGCGCATTAACATTTCTTGATTTTAATTTGTAGACAGTCCTCTTCAAAAGCAGTTTAGCGTCTTCTTATAAGTTCATTCCAAAGGTCAGACGAAACCTGTTTACATCTTGTTAAGTTTCCTCTCAGATTTCTTCTTGTCTTACTGAAGTTATTATTGCTCGTGCTACTATTTTAGTGCTGCCCGGGTACGAAATGAGGTTAAAATAAATAAACAAAACAAACATGAATAGCTGAGGGCGAGAAAATGATGGATGTATAAAGAGGAAAAGGTTCTGAAACTGAAGTGAATTGATATCAAGAAGGTTAAATATTGATATGTGCAATAAACTGGTGAATGGCTTAGGGGCTTCTGGAAACTGTTGGTGATGAGGAAGGATAAGAAATGATTATATGTGACTGCTCTCTTTCCTTACCCATTACCTAAGAGGTAATGGTTATTGCTGTACGCACACACACGCACATACAAACGCACACATCCACAAACAGTGGAACATCTATTTTCTGGTTAGGTTAACAGAGCTTCTCGCTTCATAGTTAAGAATGCTGATGATGACAATACGAGGTCATGTACATACATACATACATACATACATACATATATATATATACACACACAATATATATACATATATATATATATATATATATATATATATATATATATATATATATATATATATATATATATATATATATATATACTGTATATATTGTCAACCAACTTCAGAGGAAAAATAAAAAAATCGTAATCAGAATCTATCTCTGATTCATGTGCACAATCGTCGAAAATTATTACCAAATGATGTTTCTCATCCATAATATTAATGAATTTCCAACAACGCTGATATTTTTCCAGTGATTTTTCCATGATTTGACCCGTAACAAATTTCCGTATAAATCACAAACTTTGTGTGGCGTCTCGTTTTTCCAAAATATTAAATTATACATTCATTACAGGTTATATTTGCATTATATGTATTTCTGCCGCCCCCAATAAACGATATTAACTTACATAGGCCCAAATGATTAATTTTCTTCAATAAAAAAAAAGTAACCTAAATATTCGAATCTATGATTTCGCCCAAAGAAAAGAGATTTATAATGCTTGATGATTATATCTCAAATACATTTTCATGATGTCACAACTGTTTAAAATCCTGTAAATTACCTCCTCCCACCTTATTCAGTAAAATAAAATATATTCTTACTTATTCATTGATACTGAAATTCTTACCTCACAGTTACAGTATAATGAATAACTTATATATTCATTCACCTCAAAAAGTCCGTTTGGAACTGGAGGAGGTAATGAGAGATAAACAAAGGAAAAGACTCAAAATCATAGAAAAAGGTTAAAAAAAATTAATTAAATAATTCATATTCAAACTGATTCTCTACGAGTATCTCTTTATGCAAGCACTACCCTTTTGACTGAAGCATTACGATGGCATGAGCATCTTAATGCTTGGTGGCTACTGGAAAGAAAGAAAATGTTTCAAGTGGGGAATGTTTATATTCAAAACACCCACATTTGATAGGGAAGTTTAGTCTGAGTGATCACTCGGCTTGAAATTAAGTTTTATCTCACTCCTACTCCAATGCTCACAGTGGTAATGAGGAATTCGTTACTACTTTTTTTTAATCATATGTACGTGTGATGCAAGATACTAATTGTTTTCAAGCTTTAAACTTATGAAATATTACTATCAAACTCTACCTTAAAGGCATCTGGTTGTTATAAGTACTGCAGAACCATTCAGTTGGGCACATATTCTGGTCAACTCTAATTTCTAAAGGGAGCTTGCATTTTCAGCATCTAGATTGTAAACCAACATACACACACACACACACACACCCATATATATATATATATATATATATATATATATATATATATATATATATATATATATATATATATATATATATATATATACACACACACATACATACATACACACACACACACACACACACACACACACACATATATATATATATATATATATATATATATATATATATATATATATATATATATATATATATACACACACACACACATATAACCCCTGCGAATCATCATTGATGCGTGGCATTCGATAAAATCGACCAATACTAGTTCGTTTCTTGTTAAATAAATAAGCTCTTTTCCAGTAACTTGCTGTGTAGTCATTGAAAATTAACAAAGGAAACGGCAGTGAAGAACGGCAAATTTATTCCCTTTCATGAAATGTGTATTCTCAGAACGGTTGCTGGGATGGTTCTCTATCCTCTTTCAACCCGTTTCCTCAATCCCCTTGCGCAAATTACAATAAAAAGGAGACATTTGTGTAACTAGAAACTGTGTGAAAGGGCCAATTCCCTTTCTTAGATAATCATTATCTCCGTTCCGCTTCAATGTTTGGCAAGATTAACTTCAGTAGGGTTAAAGATATTTCAGGAATAAAGCGTCGATTCCTGGACGCGAACTTCGGACGAATGAAAATCACTGAAGTCCAGGGAGCTGTGGGCTGACTGGTGGTATGCTTGTTCATCTGGAAAACTGACAGGAGGGATCAACATGAATAACAAAGCAAAGGGTTCTTGACCCCTTTCTCTTCATTTACATCAACTGCTACTCTCAACAACGCTTACATTAGTTAAATAGAGGTTTGATTAGTTTTTCACTCTTCAAAGGCCAACAAAATGGACAACTGAACGTGCTAGTGCATTCCGAATCTGAAACAAAAAGTGAGGTGGAAAAAAGGCGAGGCGTGGCTAATCTCTTAAAAGAGATTAGGTTACTAGAAACGGGGAAAACAGAAGAGATAGAATCCCAAAGGATGATGGTAGCGAAGAAAGCACGTCACCGGAAAAAGCATCATCACTATGTATGGTGAAGGCGGTAATTTAGAAAATTACCAAAATAGTGGCAGCAGAGAGAGAGAGAGAGAGAGAGAGAGAGAGAGAGAGAGAGAGAGAGAGAGAGAGAGAGAGAGAGAGACAGACTTATTTTTATTTTTAACAACGCACGTCAACAATAAATAAGGCATCTTTCGGCCTTTTATCACTGAGCTCCTACTTGGCAAACTCAGCCACGAGGAACGAATTGCAAACGAATAAAAATCTACCATTCTATTGGTGATGTATTTGTTTCAAATACAGTATCTACCAAATATAGCAAAATAACTTTGTACTTTCATCTACAATACTAGACAAAACTCCGAATGCTTAATTCTCCCATTTTCCTATGATAAACCCCGTGAGATATTTGTAATCGTTTATCGTTTTTAGGTCTAAATAATATGTCTTCTCACAGTTTCCTGCACAATATCACAAAGCCTTTTACAGGTTCTGTAGTCTTTTCCTAAAGTAGATGGCGTCGGGTCCAAGAAAAGTATCTATTAGCGTCTCAAAGAGACGCGGCTTAGTAGTCATCTAATATCCAATATTTAGCAAAATTTACTTTTACCGAACCCAGACATCCAAACTGATCGAGTGTCTTAAAGTTGCTTTCCACAATGCCTTCGTCTCGATTTGAGTTTTACTCCCCGTTTGTTGGAAGACTCTCTCTCTCTCTCTCTCTCTCTCTCTCTCTCTCTCTCTCTCTCTCTCTCTCTCTCTCTCTCTCTCGTTCTGTTTTTTTTAATGCAGTTTCAAAAGATATTGCCAATGACGCACAAAGCATACAACAAAAAGTAAACGGAAGGATTGAACAATTGTTCGTTTTATCAGGTAACAAAATTGTTTAAGTGAGATTACAGCTTGAAATTCCTAACAGCAACGAAAGGCAATTAATAAATAAAAAAAGAAAAATTTTACAAACAACTGTAATGTATTCCCTTGACTCCCCGCACCTGTCATGATTTTAGTTTCAACAAGTAAATATTCGAGTGTCGTCAGAGTCACTGCCATTACGATCCTAGTCTGTCGGGGTGCAAGGAGCGGAATCTTTTACTTCTTTTTCCAGATGTCAAATGAGCAGATTCCTCTTACCATTGTGGCCCGTCTCAAACTTATAAAGCAGATTCATAGTTTGGTGAAGCTATCACACAAATTTCCATCTCATCAAAATCCTGTTTCTAAATGCAGTCTTGGATTTTTCTATATTCATATGGAATGATAACTTTCATAAACAGTTATTTAATGATTTAAAATGTGTCAAAAATCATTAATCTGCTTGTATTTAGAGGGCGTCACCATATAAAATATAAAACAAAATGCCTAAAAAATTGTCTAAAACCACAAATACGATAGAAGCGCTAGAGGGGTCTTTCATTAAGATGTTAATACACTTTTAAGGATTCTCTTTAAACGGGGGAGGCAATGGAATGTATTTCATCCAAACTGTTGTTAGGTAAAGCAGGAAAATAATTTAGACATCATTTATTTTTGCTATATTTAATTCAGGATTTCAGCCGTGTAGCAAACTGATCGTTTGAAACCACACGAGAATTTTATATAACCTGCTCTGGATCGCGATGCGCACGGTAATTTTCAAATATCATTTTCAAATTCTTAAAAACTCCTCCAAAAAAGATCTGACTTACGCTGATCCAAAAATATATGACATACATTGATCCAAAACTATATATTTATTACTATTATGAACCTGCACTGAAATTTCACTTAACATGGAAACACAACAATTTGACTAGTCAACATAATTTAGACTAAAGGCACTTTCGGGAAAATGCAAGATAACTTACAATACAGCACAGTTCTTATTTGCAATGAAAGCTACACTGCTTAAATCCTGTTTATATAAGAAGCTTTTTTTAAGGCATAAAATAAACTTATAACAGACGTTACTGCATTCACGTCTGTTTAACAGAGCTTAAGTTAGACTCGCGCTTTAGTTAGTTTAGGCTCGGTTAAGTCGTTTTATATCAATTGCTCTAATTTTCTATTCATTTACAATAAACTTGCAATTAACGCATGGGCCTTCAAAAAAAGAAAAGATTATATAAATATATATATATATATATATATATATATATATATATATATATATATATATATACATATATTATATGTGAAAATATGATAAATATATATACATAGACATACACACACATGTATATATATATACACATATGTGTATATATGTATATATACATGTGTGTATATATACATATATATACACACATGTATATATATATATATATAAATATATATATATATATATATATATATATATATATATATATATATATATATATATACATATATATATATATATATATATATATATATATATATATATATATATATATAAATTTATTATATGCATGAAACAGGGTTAGTTAATTTTAGCCTCTAATATTTATTATCTATATCCCTTTCCGACCCCATATTTCTTTAGCTTCACACACGCAACATTTTATCACTGAACGTCTTCAAAACCTCAACTGTCACCTATAGGAAAGAAGCAACAATGGCAAGATTGCAATTAAAAAACAAAAGACCTAACAACAAAATAACATTTAAATATAAGCCTTATATATGATCACATCGAAAACGACCCCCAAAATCGCTCGAACTCGGCGCCAGCTCTCACAAACTTCATGAAATCTCTCTCTCTCTCTCTCTCTCTCTCACTCTCTCTCTCTCGCTCTCTCTCTCACTCTCGGGTTTTATCTGCAATGCAAACGCGGCGTCTGGGAAACGCCGGCCACTGATCCCCTGAATCGAATCTCACACAACAGGAATCTCGCAAAGAGGAGTCGGATAAACAAAAAAGGGCGCCGGGGAGAATCCTCGCCTCTTTCGCAGAGGTCATCTGTATGCCAGAGTGGACCATCAGTATGCCTTTGTGTTTCAACTTGTCTGACGCTCAGGGTTAAAACATCAGTCAGCTTTTTCCACGCCCGTGAAGGACGGGTCTCCGGGAGGAGGGATACCTTGGCTGGCATCAGCATTCGGGAATATGTATGTGTGCATGAATGTGTTTGTATGTATCTGTATGTATGTAAGTATTCATATACATCAATTTTCGGACGCCATAAGGATGAATATTAGACTGAAATACAAGCTGTCTCATTAGCTGCAATTGCCTTACCACTCAAGAAAACCTGATACCTCCTGCCGAATATTGATTTCTCTTGTTTTAATGGTGCCTCGATGATGATTTTTGCTAAAATATATGAATACATTTTGATGCCCCTCGAAGATAGAATTGATTTGGTAAACTGAAACTGTAGTAATCCACATCATGTATTTTTCGTTACGACATTTAATAACGAGGGTACCCTTTTAGAATTAATTTGGTAAACCGAAACTGTACTAACCTACATCATGTATTTTTCGTCACGACATTTAATAACGAGGGTACCCTGCCCTTACCCACGGACCATCACTTGCCATAAAGATATTAAATTATGAAGTCTGTTTTGATCACTGATCCTTAGTGTCTAGATTACCCGATGTAAACATACGTGGAATTCGATGGAACCCTGACCTTTCCTGTTTCGAGATCAAGCTCATACGAAAAATTATTCATAATAATAATAATAATAATAATAATAATAATAATAATAATAATAATAATAATAATAATAATAGCAACATCAAATCAATAACATTTGCATGTAGGCATTTACGAAGAACTGAATACCTGAAAATATATTCATTATAATTATATCAATAATATATAATAGTATCATCAAATCAATATCAATTTGCATGCAGGCTTTACTGAAGCCCCGAATGCCCCTAAATCCCCCTATAATTTAAGAGGGCTGAGGTGGCTTCCAGGTCATAAACTGATGAGTCTTCATCAATAATCACCAAAAGTTAATCAACTGAATAGGATCATCACATGAACGTATCTTCCAATTTTCGTCTAAGTCATTTCATCAGTTCTCAGAACACAATTAATGCCGAGAGAGCCGCACAAACAATATAATTAACGCCTAGAGAACCGCACAAACAAACTTGGATGAAAACATTACCTCCATACAAACTCGCTAGCTTATAAAGTATGAAGGAAGTTAGGTCATATTTCACATGAGTTCTGACAAACAGCCTCATTAGGTAGATTAAACTATGATTTCAAAGGTGTTGATTTTGGTGGTGGTATGGGCTCTATGGGAGCTTTCTATATTTAGTTGGTAAGACGACTTTCGTTTATAAGAAGGTTACTTTGTTCGCTGCAGTACCTGCTCAGTAATGTCTGATTTCAACTGCATATTATCTTTTATCTAATCTCAGGCATTTTCGAAGTGAATCTAGCGTACAAACTGATCGCTTGCGTTTCAGAGAGAGAGAGAGAGAGAGAGAGAGAGAGAGAGAGAGAGAGAGAGAGAGAGAGAGAGAGAGAGAGAGAGAATAAAAGTAGTTAATGAAGTTACCTGCTGCTAAAGAAGAAGTAAAATTTCACCACGTTCTAGCAGCCTTTTTTGCCAGCAATAAATCTGTAATGTTTCAAAAACGATGTTTTCCCTTAGCCCCTAAAATATACCGTATTATTTTCTGTTCGAAAGCCCTTGAAAAATGCTTCATGTAACATATAGATATAAAATGTATACGTTTTACTAGCTTGCTTTTTTACAATGCAAAATCTATATGAGCTGGACATGTTTGAAGTTCCATTACGGCAAAGAAAAAACGCCATTTAGTGATATGCCTTGATTTTATATGGGGGGGAAAAAGTCTAGCTATAGAATTTTCAAAAAATTAAAAGCCTCTGGAGCCCAATAAAGTTGGAAAGTCCCTGGATGACTTCACACCCTGTTATTGGCAGCGCAAAATTGCCAATTCCTGTCTTTTATTGCCTTCCGTCCGATCAGTTACTGAGAATTAGAGTGCATAACAAATGGGAGAATTTTGGCCATATTGAATGAAGAGGTTTATCTTTTACCACTTTTTTTTTCATCCTTTTACTTCCCGGAGCTATCTTATTTCCAAGCTTTCCGTTTACTTAAATGACTATTATAATTCATTAACGGTCTATCCGAAGGAGCCTGATGCTATTCAGATGTCAATGAAATAAACGCTTTCTGACAACGAAGGCAAAGTGTAATGACCTTTAATCATTAGGTATAAAAATTGCACATATATTTGTATAATTATTTCGGCCATCTACAACATTTTTCATCTTACTGTAAGCCTTGTAAATAGTACATAATCTTTTTTTTATCTTCACATAATATATAATCTTTCATATTCTTTTCAAATTCTGTGATGTCTTGTTTGATTTAGCTGTGACAAATGATCACCAACTAACACCTCAAGTTCATGTGAGGGAAGTACCTCGAGGCAAATGTCCATTCAATGAAATTATTCAAAGCGATTTCTAAAAGAGAAATCACCCTGACCATACGAGAACCTCACACAAGATACATCTAGTTATCCCCGTGCTTCTAAGTTGGTATGTTTTTTCTCTATGCAGTCTTTCGATATTGGCATTCCCTACACCAGCTTTCTGTAGATACTGGCATTCCATTTACCATCTTGTTAGTTTTCTGTAAAAGAAAACTATTGTGCTGGATTTGTCTGTCGGTCCGCAATTTATTCTGTCCGCACATTTTTCTGTCCGCCCTCAGATCCTACAATCGACTGAGGCTAGAGGGCTGCAAATTGGTATGTTGATGATCCACCCTCCAATCATCAAACATACAAAATTGGAGCCCTCTAGCCTCAGTATTTTTGTACGTTATTTAAGGTTAACGTTAGCCATAATTGTGCTTCTGGCAACGATATAGGATAGGCCACCACCGGGCCGTGGTTAAAGTTTCATGGGACGCGGCTTATACAGCATTTTACCGAGACCCCCGAAAGATAGATTTACTGTCTGTGGCCTTGATCACACGCTGTAGAGGCTGTACAGAAAACTCGTTTGCGCCGAAGAAACTTCGGCGCGTTTTGTACTTTTTTTTTTTTATTTTCTAACCATCTCAGTAAACGTTTGGTCCCCCTCATGAATAAATAATAATTAATCAAGGGAGAAACAGGAAGAAGCAGCCCCCTGCGGCAAAACAAATCAAAAACTTGAAAGAAAATCCGCTTTCACGAGACGTCACTTCCTGAACTCTGACAAACGCACGTGAAGCAACGTTACACAAACTACTTTTCGGTCGTGCACAAGTTGAAGAAGAAATTTATGCAATGCAAGTTGGCTCCGAAGTTCTAACATGTGTAGAAGGTAAAGCCTTTGTTTGAAATTTCCCTCGGGACCCTGTTAAACAAAGTTGCTCCCTTCTGTTGGAGATGTAGCGGCTAAGTTGAAACTCATTTCGTCCGTAACAAAGCCGAAATGGAAATATCGTTTGAGGTATCTTTTTTTTTTTTTTTTTTTTTCTTCAAGGATGGTCGAATGCGTACAGTGTTTGGCATTGTTTACATACCTTTGAGCTAAAACGGCGTAATTCCTTTATGCTAACTCAAATATGACATTTCGGAGTAAGTAGGATTTTATTTTTTTTTTTATTACAGTACGAGATTTCTGTGTTTCAATAAATGAGAAAAATATTAGCATCAAACACTCTCTTGATGGTGGGTGTTGCTGACACGATTCAGAAAAAATGAATAAAATTAGGACAAATTACACGAATTGTATATACTAAGATACCAGTAATTACTTCTTAATGTGTTGATGGAACCGAATAAAATTAGGACAAATTACACAAATTATATATACCAAGATATCAGTAATTACCTTTTAATAAGATGATGGAACCGAATATTTAATATATGTATATTCAATATGTATTCGGGCGTGTGTATGCGGCAAGACACCACCCACCTGAGAGGTACAATTAGCCATGGGTCACCTTTGGGAAGTACAATCAGCTATGACTGAGCGATGCGTGATTAAGTAGACCAGCGTACCGGCTCACGTTTGCTAGGATTGTGAATAACTCACAGCCGGCCGTTCGACGTTCCTCCCAACTGTAAATGTATATCAGCGTCTTCTGTGGCAAAGAAAACGGGAGAGGGACTTCCAATTTCAACACTACAGACTTACGAAGAAGCCAGAAGGCTTTACGATTTTGGAGCCATTCTTTCCAAAGTGAAAAAGACGTGTGGTGATATATATATGATTATTATCACTTTTGTACGTGATTCATTTATCACACATTACCAAAGGTGAAAAATAAGAGACAGGGTGTAGGTCCTGACCGGTTTCGACTTTATTTCCAAGCCATTGACGAAGGACTAATACAGAGTATAAGAAGTCACACATATATATACTACAGGAACAGTACTGACGAACATACAAAACCGTTAGAGACTACATATCCACCCACAGGCCGGTGTCGAGGTAGGAGTGGCCTTCAAAACTCATTTGGCTAAAAATCACAATATACTCTCAGGGGACAATACTGATAAACATACCGACCATAGGCATGGCATAGGCGACCTCAGATCCACACCTGACAGGTGTGTGTCTGTGTGTGTAAATATGTTTGCATGTGTATCACTACAGAGAAAGACATCCACCTAAAACACCTCAATATCAAATTACAGTACCTGGGAATAGCCTAAACCTCTCCTCTTTCTCTTTCTCAAGTCACATATTAATGCAAAGGTGAACTGAATCCTTTTATGCAGTCGCTAGGAGCAGGTGGCGATAAGAAATTCAATTACTGTTGCCTAACAAGAGGGACTTGGGCAAACTGGTGATACAAGACACAAAACGTAAAACAAGAATTAGGACTTTACTGTTCTGCTAACAATGCCCCTTCTCTCAATTAATATTCAATTGAGATACAGCGTAGTGTTCGAAATTCATTGGTTTCAAATTCCTAAATTAGTCCTGCCTTTGTCTGGTCGCCTTGCTACCAAAAACTGAAGTTGTGTAATGTATCAAAATATTTCTTTATCATCACAATGTTAAGCTTTATCTAAATTGTAATTTATTCCGTAACGTAAGCAAAAACAACTCAATTTTGAAGAATTGAAAGAAACCATTTTAAGGATGTAAATTTGGCTAACCAAAAGATGATAGCAATAAAAGAACGTTACGATATACAAAATTCTTTCAGGCTAAGTCAAGGTCAAATGTTCTTACGAAAGGAAACTGATTGAAACCGAACACCAGAGATCTTTGATGTCTGGAATTATTTCAGTTTTCCATCTTACTGTCTAAGCTCAGTTTATTCACGCAGAAACAATGGATGAGCTATAACTAAACAAACTGCAAGAAAAGAGAAACTAATAAAGACATCCAGTGTATATTTCAACTACAATCAGTTTAGAGTAATTTCATTCCTGATTGAAATTCAAGGACCATCCGCAGGGGAGTCTTTTGAATGACGCTGAAAGAATGAAAATGTATGAGAAAAAATGAAAAGTGATACATTTTCTGATCTCAAATCCACATAAATTGATAACTGATTAGTTAAATACTAAAAGGATTTCATTATTCAACAACAGTTCCTTTCAAAGAAGAGACCAATTTTAAAATTAAATCACAGGTGGAAAACTCACAATATCTTTCTCTTTGTTGTTGGTGGGGTGGGGGGGAGAAGGCAATTTTGTACCTTAAAAATCTCTAAAATCAGTCAAACTAAAACCAAGCGCAATATACCACCAGGAAAAAGTTAACAGAGCCAAAATCTGAATGGATAAATGCACGTCCTTTAACCACACTCTCCTGCGGCGGGATACATTTTGACATCCGACAAAAAAATATAACTTTCGAATTTTACACAAAACTCTCTGGTTAAAGTTGACATGAAAGATGAAACGACATACTGCGGAAAAATATGAAACGATAGAAAAATAGATACATGCAGCATGCATGCATGGAGGAGAGAGAGAGAGAGAGAGAGAGAGAGAGAGAGAGAGAGAGAGAGAGAGAGAGAGAGAGAGAGAGAGAGAGTAAAAAACTTGAGAAAGACGTTTTTAGAAAACTGATGAACCACATCAAAGTCGTTGCTCTTTACGTCATGTTTTTACTTCCATGGATATTTCTCATTTGGAATGAAATGTAAACCATAGATTTTGAGAGAGAGAGAGAGAGAGAGAGAGAGAGAGAGAGAGAGAGAGAGAGAGAGAGAGAGAGAGAGAGAGAGAGAGAGAGAAAGTAAAACACCGGAGAAAAACATGTTTCTTTTCACGTCATGTTTTTACTTTCATTGATATTTTTCCCATCTGGAATGAAATGTAAGTCATAGATTTTGTGTGTGTGTGTGTGTGTGTGTGTGTGTGTGTGTGTGTGTGTGTGTGTGTGTGTATGTGGGAGGGAGGGAGAGAGAGAGATAGAGAGAGAGAGAGTAAAACACCGGAGAAAAACATGTTTCTTTTCACGTCATGTTTTCGCTTTCATTGATATTTTCCCATCTGGAATGAAGTGTAAGTCATAGATTTTGTGTGTGTGTGGAGAGAGAGAGAGAGAGAGAGAGAGAGAGAGAGAGAGAGAGAGAGAGAGAGAGAGAGAGAGTAAAACACCGGAGAAAAACATTTCTCTTCACGTTATGTTTTTACTTACACAGACAGTTTTCATCTAGAATTAAATATATCAGATTTTGAGAATGCATACTCGAATCACGATCTTACCTTCCATTACAATCAGTTTTCATCTTAACACTTTATCTTTTATTGATAACCTGAAGTTTTTATTTTCTCCTAATACCAGCTACTCCCATGTTAATCTTATAGGCTTTTACGGTTCATGAACTTGCTTTGTCATATTTTCCAAGTCGCTATTGAGTCTCTGTCCTGATTTATATTTGCTGTCATAATCTTTCTCAAGTATACATCTGGTATAAATTTCTTATTTTGGAAAAAACTTCCTCACATTTATCTGCCGAGGTGATTACTCTAACTTGATCATGGGATTTCTTCTTCATGCAATAACAAATGAAAAAAAAATTGTATCAAAATCACTGTCATTTATAAACGCGTCAAAAGTTACAATATCAACCCCCACAAGGCAGCCTAAAGTCTTAGACCTGACTGCAAGAGGGAGGAAAAAATATAGAAAATAATGAAGATGAGTTCCTGGGAGAAACAGGCTTCGCCCCCGGCCGTTCCAACTTTACGCAACCTGTCCCGAACTTTATCTGCAATGCAATGGGCAGCAATTGAAAAACTCTGGCCACTCTGATCCCCGGTGAATTGAATCTCACAAACAGATTCTTGCGAGTGGGAGGCGAATAAGCAAGAAAATGGGGAGGGGGAGGGGGAGGGGGAGGGGGAGGGGGAGGGGGAGACGGGAGCTTCCAGGAGGGAGCCAATTCCATGTGTCTTCCTCGGATGGGATCTATTCCAGAGTGGGTTATCTGTATGCTTTTGCTTACCCAGTCGCTGACGTCAAGGGCCGGAACAATGACAATTGACCTTTTCCTGCCAGGAGTTTGGCTGTCAAGGACCGTGAAGCCCTTGCACGTTTTTACCTTCGGCACAATAAAACAACAATTCGAGTCAGAGTGGACGGCGCAGGAGGAAGGGCCAGAATTTGAGAATGCCAGATCGCCGAAAGGGAGGTTGGATGTGAAGGCTAGATTATCTTTTCTTAAGTAAAGAAACTTGCTACGGTTTTTGACGCAGGTTCTTATACAAGAAAGCATTCTAAGAAAAAAAATCAATTATCCAGTGAATGGGTTATGTCGAATTTACGGCAAAAATTATGCAATACATTCATATCATCAAGATGACAATATAAAACCAGACTCTTCTGATGGCATTCGTCTTTATCTTCTATTTTCCGCTGTTCGCGGTATGGTTAATCACAGTTAGTTTTTCAATGCACATCTTGCATTAATTTTTCACACTTCTTTCAAGAACTACTATCATTATAATCGTTTTATCATCGATACTGTTTTATATATAATGAATGATATGATTTCTAGGTCCGTAGAGAGCTTCCGGCCCACGAATCCAACCTCCATGTACAGTATATACATACATATAAATATGCACTCACATAATGATATATATATATATATATATATATATATATATATATATATATATATATATATATATATATATATATATAATTTCAGAAATGGTCACATACTTAAAATTAATTATGGAAAACTGTAAAATATAACTAAATTATTTATATGCTGAATAAGAGAGTTTCTGCGAAGATCAAAACATACAGCGATCTTTGAAATTGTACTGCTTGAATTGTCATTTTGCATGTTAATTCACATAGCATCTTCTATATATATATATATATAAATTCTTAAAATAAAAAAAAAATCATAACAGTTTTAACAAAATTACGTTTTAAAACGTTTAATCGCTGTATTAACCTTTTCCTTCCTGACAAAAGAGGAATTTCCTAATCTCAATTTATGACCGAAATTTACGGAGAGCATCAATGAAAAAATTAGATGTTTAAGAACATTTCCGGGGAGCATAATTGTCACTAAAAACAGAACATATGGAAATATGTCTGAGAAAAGTTACTAATAAAAACGATTACGAAGATAAGGGGACAAGATATACTTCGATGAAATGCTAACGTACGAAGGAAAGGAGCAAATTTATCGACATCAATCGTAACACGAATAGCGCAATAAGAACAAGGAAACAAGATGTTAAAATAAAAACTGAAAAAATTAAATATCAAACAATGAAGCCCTAACAGTACGGTATTTTGCGCACCCTTTACGAAAAAAGGAGTAGAAAGATTAGTTACAAACGCCTGAGGGAACGGGATAAGGTCAAACCTATGTTCCTAAAGCGGATGGATAAGTATGAGTAGCAAATGAAAAGGTCATGGACAGATAATTCTGCTGCTTTGCAAGCAAACTGCTTTGAATTCATGTGCATGACTGTGTTTAACCTTCCTTGCCTTCAAGGATACTTTACAGTAAGGAAAACATAGGAACAAGAGATATTTTATAGCGAGCATACACACACATGAACCACAAAAAAAAATTAACAGAAAAAATCTAGCTACTACTTTTTGGAGGGACAAAATTGCTGACTGTCGAATTTCGACGCTATCGGTTTTTTTTTAATCTGAAATTAGCAAATATTAAAGCAGATCCAAATATATCTACCTATTGGAGGGACAAATTTCTGAAAGTCGAATTTCGACGCTATCGTTTTTTTTTTTAAATCTGAAATTAGAAAATATTAAAGCAGATCCATTTCATAAGATATTAAAATATATGGATATGTGTTATAGCATACACATAAAGGAAGATTTCTACACCTGTATCAAGGTACATAAATAAATGAAGCTTTTGTTGTCATTGTGTGATTTGAACTTACTGACATGAAATATATTCTTTGTAACGGCAGGTCAATAGACCGGGCAGTCAGCTATTTTACAGAGAGAGAGAGAGAGAGAGAGAGAGAGAGAGAGAGAGAGAGAGAGAGAGAGAGAGAGAGAGAGAGAGAGAGAGAGAGAGAGAGATCATGAAGCATAATCATTATTTCTCTTGTCAGTACACCAACTTTTATCAGTTATTTCTTCTCCATTTATCGCTGCGAACGTTGACAGGTTATGAAAACGATCGCAATAATCTTGGAATTAATGGGTCTCTAATCATGAGTTATGTGATGATAAATGATTATCCTTAAATGGGCCTTTCCCCAGTAATTGCAGGGCCATATATTGCACAGAAATCATTATCTTCCTTTATCTGATAAGATGGGAAACGATTACCTCTCTGGGTCTATAATTACGTGCCAGCGGTATCAATGACACTACATTTCAAGGGTAATTATTGCCATTACGAATATACGTATTCATGTAATTGCACTTACAAGGATGATGATCTTATTACCATAATAATAGCTGGTTATTGTAAATGATTTCCACAGCAAATGTTAATGCAAATACGTTATCATTTAAGCAAGGTTACGCTCGTTTTTTCCCGTTATTTTTATTCCCCTTTCCATCAGACAGCAGTAGTTTCATAAGTCATATCTATACCTTAGTTTAACCAGACCACTGAGCTGATTAACAGCTCTCCTAGGGCTGGTCCGAAGGATTAGATTTATTTTACGTGGCTAAGAACCAATTGGTTACCTAGCAACGGGACCTACAGCTTATTGTGGAATCCGAACCACATTATAGCGAGAAATGAATTTCTACCACGAGGAATACCATCACTTTTAAGCAGGTGCAGCCAAGCACGACTTTCATGCTTTGTAAATGACCCTCTCTCTCTCTCTCTCTCTCTCTCTCTCTCTCTCTCTCTCTCTCTCTCTCTCTCTCTCTCTCTCTCTCTCCGCTGTGATTTACTCACATTACCTCTTTCCTTTTTCCCAACAGGTAGGCTTTATCTCGCTTGAATGTGTGCTTGCCCACCCACGGCGTATTTCGAGGATCTCCCCTTCCTCTCTCTTGGAAACAAAATCCGTAAATCAGGATCACTTCCCCACACAACCCACTTTGGACCAAATGCATTCCAATTCAGTCAGAATAACACCGGGGGCAAATGTTTGCCAAGGGTTGTACTCCCCTCCTGTATTGCAGGGTAATATCTTTTGATTACTGTCATACTTCACAAAGCATACGTTTGGTGCTTATGTTTCATCGTTGGTGTTCTTTATTTCGTCAGCTATGTATCATCGAACAGACGATACAGAATGGTCTTCAGTAGTACTGGAACATCCACCCACCTCCCCATCGCCCCCATCCCTACACACATACACACACACACACACACACACACACACACACACACACACACACACAAAGCGCCGTCTACCTCAGTCTTCTGCAATCTCAATGTACGTGAATATTATGGCCCTAACTTTCACAAAAAAAAAAAATAAATAAATAAATAAAAAAAAATAATCAACAAAAGCTTCTACGCCAGCCATCTATCTAGTGCATTCTGGGACTTCCTTTCCTACTGCCTCCTAACACTTTCGAATTATTCGCTCTCTTTCCCAGCATATCTTCCTCCACTCCTTCCACATGACCAAACCACCTCTCCGCGCCAAACTCTTTACTACTTATTCTCGGTATATCCACATTTCTAATCCTCTCAATTTTGGTCTTTGGTCACATATACAACACAAATCGTTCTGAACAGTTTCAAACTTTTTTCTTTTTAGCATTCCACATCCAGATTTTAATGCCATTAAGGGAAATTAGCTCAACGGTGCTTTCACATTCCCACATTGTTTCTCACAGGCAATCCAAGCTTCATCCACACTTCATGATGCACCAACTATCTACCATGTTCTTCTATGTTGTTAACCACCGCTTCTCTGATGAATTCATCAACTTTAACCCTTTCATTCTTCCACCAATCATATTCATTGGTCCATCTCAGTCTCATGTTGAGGATGGATTAACATAAAGTATTTATCTTGTTGAGAGTGATTAAAAGATTTTAAATGTAATGATGAAGAGCGTATTAGAATTTATAGACAAAGAGTGACTGGTATATTGAACAAACAGATGGCAAGATGCTGGAATTCGGAGGAAGGTCAGTAGCTGAAAGGGAAGAAAGGTTAATGGAAATGGAAACTGCGTAATGGAAATTCATGAACGAATTTGAATGTTTG